>VYXD01001991.1:0-26216 GCA_013397195.1 Hylia prasina | reverse complement strand
TACACCACCCGGGAACAGAAATTTTCTTTTTTTTTTTTTTTTTTTTTTTTCCCCACATGGGATTGTTCTCCAACTGTTCCCTGATTACTGAGAAGACAATAAGGGCAGTGGGATACATGTAGTAACAGGGAAAAGGGTTTTTCAAATTTTGATACACTGAAAACATGGTCCAAATTCCTACTAAAAGTATATCCACCTTACATTTTAAAAGGGCTAATGTGACTTGGGCATTACATATAACAAAAAATATTCTGTGTACCTGAATCCTTACAAAATCTTTGCTCCTGAGATGAACTTCAAAGACTCTATTCCCTCTCCTCATTCTTGGATGAATACATGTATTACCAGTCAGAAAATATTGTTCATCCCTTTTCCTATATGGAGAAGATAAATCAAGAGAGGAAGTAGATCTGCAGTCCTTCATAGAGGATACATGAAAGGGTTAGGTTTCTCAGAGCTAGTCAGAGCTAGTTAGAAAATATAAGGAGGTAAAGACTTTAGTTAAGACAAGTGACAGAGCTATAAAAAATGAGAGTGGAGAGAAGTGTTTTAGAAACAAAGCCACATTTTTGTTTTTAAAATTAAAGACTTGTGGGGTAAGATGAAGTAAGCAGAAAGAAAAATGACAACGAATGAAATGCAAGGGGTCAGAGTGCAAGACTGAAGAAGGGCTGGATGGGGTCAATGCAGAGGATTTTTCTAGGAGGCAGAAATACTGCTCTTTGTAAAGAAATAACTTTGCTTCAAAATTCTCAAAATGAACAGGGGAAGATGATATCCCCTCCCAGTCTCCTTACTTCTCCAGCAAAATTCTTCCTTCCAGCAAGTGTTACCCTTCCTTTCACTTTAAAAAGTAATAATTTTTCAGACCAAATGGCTGGGTATGTCAGTTATTACTCACCATGTTACCATTCATGTTCCTGTCTTGGCAGTAATAAAATTGCTGTTTTCCCTCATGTTTAAGAAACTTGCTGTTAAGAGTGGTTAAATGAATAAAATATTAAACTCAAAATAAAAATCAGTGAATATGGAAAAATACCTGATGGCCACAGTGTAGATCCCATCAGATAGGCTACATCAAGTGCAGTCATTATCTAAGGATTCCAGTCCTAAGTTAGGCATCCAACAGGGCTGATATCACATATGAAACTGCTCACTGTAAGTACACAGCTCCTTTCTAGAGCAGGGTCTATTTGCTCCTTTTAAAGAGAGTCAGACAGACCTCATTAGCATGACCCACTTTCTTAAACAAGGGGAGTCTATTTAGGTTCATCAACAGATTACTTATCAACAGAAATTATTACTTAACCCAGAAATTATTGAGTTACCCACAAATGCTCCTTAAAAGCATAACTGACACAGAAAACAGAATATGAACTGTCAAAAGTCACTTCAATGTGATATGTTGTATATGACATCAGTGAGGCCACCATTACCAGCAACACTAAGAAGAGGAAATAATAGGAAGGAAAAAGAATTCTTTTAGCCTAAAAATACGATAATGAACATTTTTTCGCATTAAAATACTAAGTGTTCAGGTGCTGAGGGTTAACACAGTGGGACAACAGCCAGGTTAAGAAGGATAGATAGGAGTTCTCCAAAAAGCTCCAAATAAGGAAGATCATCTACACTTTTGTTTAATCCCTCTTGTTAATAAATATTGGTCATTGCTTCAGTGGAGGATTTTAACCTTAGCCTGAAACACACAATATTTTTATAAGAACATTAGAAGAAAAAAATTATTATTTTTTTTTTTCCCCCTAACATAAGCAGGGCAATTTCCATATGTAGCTATTTTTTGCCTTTAACAAAGGAACCATGATGATGAACTCCCACTGAAAGTAGAGAAACTTTCCTACTGTACTTCAATTTTGCTGGAACAGAATGTAAGATCTACTGGTTTTATCTCTTGGCTTCAGGAAAATGAGCAATTCTAAGTCACATGTGCACTGCCCTGTTAACTTGTTTTTAGGTGTGACCACATGGAGATGGCTTGCCAGAAGCAGGGGATGGCAACATGCACCAAGTATGAGGAGTCCTTAGCCAGGACATTTGGCCAATAATTCCTGGGTGTATTTTTTGTATTGTTCACACTCCACCTGCCTGTCACTGGGAATTCTCTAAGTTCTGTAAGCACTTAGAGTGATTAGGGTGATTAGGAGAGCCTTTACAAACTCTGCCTGGACCAGGCCAGGACAGGGTGGAGTTAAAGCACAGCATGCTGTAACAGAACAGTGGGAGTCCTGCAGCCATTGAAACACAAGCAAGTTTTAAACTAAATTCCTCAAATCTCAGTCTTGAGTTTATAGAAAAACTATCCCAAGGCAAGGGAAATGGTAGAATGGGTTTTGAATAAACGAATAAATAACATCATTAGCACTTGCTGTATGTTCTGGCAATAAGCAGACTTCCAGGCTGTCAAGAACAGCATTTCAAAAAGAGCTTCAGTGAGAATCATAGACTAATAAATATCAGTAAATTATTCTATACTCCATCCTACCATTCAAAGCAGGGTATTCTAGAGCAGGCTGCTCAAAACCTTACATAGCAGAATTTGGAATTTCTGCAAAAGTGGAAATAGAGAAGTTTCTACCAGAAATAATGAAAATACTTCAAGCTCATAATTAAAATGAGAAATGAGTAAACTTATTTAACTGGAAGCAGTTCTCTGTAATATTCACTCAAAGGATAAAAAAAAAAATAATGAATTCTCTGTAGTCCTTCAGAATGATGTGAACCTCTGAAAATAAATTCTTAAAGGTGTACTCTTTCCAGGCAGCCTCAAAGGCCAAAAATTCCCAAAGGATATAAGAACATCTGATATCCCAGTGTTAGTGCCAACTAAGTGTTCAAACTTGCCCTGTAATTCTCGCACTGAATAGTTATACTGTGGTCAGAAGGCATTTAAAAGAATAAATACTGAAAAACAGCTCTTCACATGACGTTTCTACACAGATTTATGACTTGGTTATAAATTGTTAAGCTCTGGAAAGCTTGTCAAATTTTAAAGAGGTATTCAACCTTCCTCTCCCCTGTCTCTCCTTGCCCCTCACCCCCAACAGAATATGTGTTGGAATCTGTAAGTTCTAGCAGAGAACAATTTGGAAGATCACTGTGTTTTACGTAAGAATGATTGTTTTTTTCAACTCTTTGCCTCCAGTTCTACTCAGAACCTGAAGGTATATTAGCAGCTGCAAAAAAATAATGAAAACAGAGTTAATTAAAAAAATACTCAAAGAACATTTGGGCCCTAATTTTTTCTCTTTGTTAATTTGATTTTAACTTGATTGCCTGGATTAAAATGAGGACACATTGTAGTTCTTAATTCAAATTAATTCCATAGGGTATTTCCTGTTTTGTGAATTGGTTAGGGGATTTTTTTTTTCAGAGATGAGAGAAGAGGGAATGAGCTTAGGTCTTCTTAAATCCACACTTCTCTCTGTTGCTATCTGTTGATAAGTAGACTGAAATTTCCTAGCTTTGATTGTAAAAAATTGCAATTTTTTTCTGTGCATCCATTTAATGTGCACAAAGTATTTTATGGGAGGTAGCCAGTGACATTGTTTGTTAGCAATACATGATCTCTGTGTATTACTGCCAGAGGATTCCACTGTGACGTTGTAATTGCTTCTTAGAGGGACGATTAAGGCAGTGACTGAAAGGGGACATAGTTATAATTTCCTAAACTCTAATCAATTTGGATTTAGGCAGAAAAAAGCACAAACTTCAGGGGATTTCTTTAGTTCCTCAACCAATTATATGAAGTAACATTTCCCCACTCTGCAACACTCATATACATAAACAAAATAATCCTGCATAGAAATAAGCCTGCATGCAATTCTTTTAGCCTCATCAGCTCAGCAGGAGACTTCTGTAGATGGACTATATATGTATAGGACATGATAGGATCAAGGATCAGAACACTTGTTTTTACTGAGAATGTGAAAGCCAGTGACAAGAGGTCCTTGTTCCGTGTCATTGCTTTCTTGAACAGAACTGTTGAGGTACAACAGACACTTGCCATCAGAGTTCCAGGTGAATATTACAGACTTTACATTAAAAACTATGCCAGTCACAAGGCTCCTAATCCAACTCTGACTAATGAGCAAACCAAAAATTTTCACTCACTAAAATGTGACTATTTTGATCAGCCTAAATTTAAATGCTTCCCACAATGACATTCCCATTATTTTCCTCAAGGGATTCTTTTATTATATGATGGGGAAGCCATTAGTTCCAGATTCTTCTTCCTGGGAAAGGCAAAGTTCCTGGAGCTACAGAACTTATTGATGATTACTGAAATAGAGAAAAGCCTGGATTAAGGATTATCCATCTTGTGACTTCTTTCCTTTCTGAGGAACAGGAGGGTGTGGAGAGAGAGAAAACAAAGGGGAAGACAGCTGTTTCGATCAGCACATGATGAAATGTTTTCCTATTTTTCTGTGTATTTCTGGTTTCTTATCGTGTTTTTGACAAATCAGAAGGGTTTTTTTTCATTTTTAAAAAAAGAAGCATTTACAAACAGATTATTAAAAGCTCTACAAAACAAACTAATTATAATTATCCTTTCTATGGAAACTAAGCAGAAAAGAATGATTTGGATCAGTCAGATAATGACCTATGGAACAAGACTCAAACTTTTTACTCCTGTGTGCCCTCTTTCATTCCTTTCCTGCTGCTCTGCCTTTATTTCTGTTTATTTTTTTCCCCTCTGCACTTTGTGCATCTCTCTATTGCTAGTAGTTTTCTCATAGAACAGCTGCTCCTTGTGTATAAACAAATAACACCCATGGCTACTATCCCACCATTAAGAATTTTCTTTCTGATGATACTCAGGAAAAACAAAATTAAATGATTGGTTCAGGAAAGCACTAATAAAACTGTAGGGAATCTCTGAGGCAAGACAGAATTTTGAGGCTCTTCTTTTGATGGGAGCTGGAGAGCTGACATCTGCTGCCTATTTGTGGAATTTATTGTAATGGGTTTGTCCGGGAAGGGCTACGCGAGGAGCCTCGGTTCGCGTGTAACAGCTCCCCCTTGTGTAGACGTCTCATAAAGTAGCAGGTAATTAGGTTGCCTTGCTAATAAAAAGTTTTAAGAAAACGCTAGTGAAATTAAGCAAGAGAATAGTAGTTGGAGGAAGGACCAGACACGTTAAAACGCATGTTGTTTTAATTTTCAAGGTTGTGGCGCTTTTCATTGGATATGTCCCCTTGAGCCAAATCACCCTAACAAACCAACTGCCCTTCTTTCCGTTGAACGCTGTGTTCAATTTTTGCTTTAGGAGGAGCAAGAGAAATGTGCCTGTTTGAAGTCAAAACCACGGATGTGTGAGTCAGTCTAAGCACCACCTGATTCTCTGTCACTGCACCTTAACATGGAAGCTCCTGAAAGGCAGGATTTAAACAGACCAAGACAAGCAAATATCATTGTAAGATGCAAATAAAATGCAGTCAGTAGGAATTCAGCTTTAGTGCATAGCCCTGATGTCAGAGGTTGCTGCAATGTCCAGATACAACCACGTAGTGTGCTGGAGTGTTCATCAGCTGGAGAGGGAACACTGTTTCTTTGCTTTCAGTTTTTAGAATCGATATTTTAAAGCAATATTCTTGTCTTCATTTGTGAGCTACAAATGCAGTACCCAGTTATTTCCCTACCATTGGAATGGAGTTAAGTAATTAGCCACATCTTCACTTCACTTTAAAAAAGCTGTGAAACCCATTATATGCTTAAATTGTAATACTTAACTTACTGATTTCAGGTGCTTATGTTCAAAAATCCACTAGGGAAAACTTCCAATCAGCTGTCACTTCAGTCTAGAGACACCTAAACTCCCTGAGGCTTCTCAGATGTGTGTGGGTGGCTGCTGCTTAACCTACTTCTGGCAAAGCAAATGGGCCCATGGTAAACCTTTACTGTTGGAAGGGTATAAATTAATCAGAGTCATTTTCACAGAACTAGGCGGAGAAGCAAATAGGTCATTGGTAACTAAGTTGAGTAAATACTTGTCATGAGCAAGAGGAGTGGATTGTGATGAGCACAGTTAATAGCACAGTCTTTGTCTGGCTCAGCTTTAGCCTTACTTGTATTTTGCACACAGAAATGATCAGCTTGCTGTCTAGGACAGAACTATGGCCAATTAGGAAAAGGGAAACTTGGTGTTTCTCTGCCTAATTAGAGTAAATGTTCCCAGCGCAGCTGTTGTACATTGATAAGATCAGACTCATAGCAACTACATTCTGTAACCATGGCTTGCTCTCTTCTAAAATCTGTCAAATGAAGGAGATGGCAGCTGCACTTCATGTAATAGCCTGGCACTCAGCAGGAGTTGACAGGTGCAGATTTTTTTTCTTTTGTGGAGGTTAATACCCACATGTCCTGTCTCCTAATGCAATAATTGATCATCAGACTCATGGTGGTGGCGTGTGCTGCACTCCTTTGGGAGGCTGTCACAAAGTATAAGAGAATTCAAGATTGCTATATCAGGCATTCATCATGTTGGACATCAATAGCTGAGATACACTGCAGGAAAGTGCATGTTTGGGCTCACTGCTCAAGCACTGTTTACACATTTATGCACTGATTGGTTAATAATAAAACACATAAACAAGTTTGGTGGTGAGAACCCAGGACTCCTACCCATCTAGGTAAGTGAACCTGCTACAGACTAGGCTGGGTACACGCCCTCTGATTCTCTTCTGCTCCAGAATCTTAAGATGAATCTGTACACCAAATCATAGCTTGAGGAGGAGGAGGAGAGCAGCCTGCCTTCAGTCCCACAAATAGTTTTTAGTACACCAGGCAGGGCATTTTCTGAAGCTGTAAGTTTTAGACTACCTGAGGCTGAGGGAGTAAATCACACCTATTTTGTTGGGTCCACTCCAGATACATTCCTTCTTTGCCTCACTTTTTTGCTCTCAGCAGGACTTACAGAAAAATAGGTGCTCAGGCTGTGGACAATCTTAGGATGCAAGGAAGCACAGCTGCAAGTCTTAAGATGGCTAAAGCTTTCTTTAGCTGCCTTAAGAGATCTGTCTTAATGAGAAGGCTCCTAAAGGATGGTAGGGTTCACAGGGTTAGGCAACAACTAAAGTGAAACTTCTGGATTAAAACCAAATAGATTTAGGAGCAGATCCAAAAATTATTGAGATGTGCTTCAAGCATCTAAGATTCACTCTTTAAATTATTCTCTATATATTGATTTGCTTATCAAATACAGTAAAGCTGATGCATTTGTAGGCTGAACTATAATTAGGACCTGCCATCTGAAACAGACTGACATACACTGGTGAATCCTTTAAAGGTGCTGGTATATGTGCTATTTCCCCGCTCCAGTAGCGAACAGAGTTACTAAATTATTTTTAATTAACCTTATCGAATAGAGCAATTACTTTGATGGTGGTAATTAAAGCAAACACTGATCCCTTACCCAGAATATATATAAGAGGAAATGTGGTGAGATCTGCTTTAATCATTTTTTTTTAAATTCTGTTTATTCTTAGACTAATATTTCACATTTTCTCTCTTGGGAAAGACTGACATGAAGTTTAAATGCACCCTAATTCTGCTAAAACAAACAAGAAACAAACAAGTAATGCCTCACACTTCAAGAACTTCTTGATTTTCAGTGATTGGAATACTGCATTTATGCTTTTTCATACAAATCAGCCGTAGAAAATATTCCCTGTTGATTATGATTACACAATAAGCCTATTACTAACTCAACTCTGGTTTCAGGAAAAATATAAATTTGCTGGCTTTACAATGCAAGTATGTTTCCAGGGTAGAAATACCATATTCTTCTAGAAAATAACATTGATTTTTACTAGAACCACAACTGAACAGTTTATCTCTGGAGGTCTGAGGGGGCCCCTTTTTGAACAATTCCACTGGGGTCGGATTTAATAGATTGTTATCCTCTATTAACCAACCATGCAAAATGGACAGCAAAGCAGTGCATAAATAAGCAGTCCTGGAGAGACCACAGAAAGCCACACTGATGTGAGCAACTCTTTCAGAAAAACTTTCCCACAAATAAACTGGATCTTCTAAACAAAACTTGCTTTTAAAAATCAGTTGCAATATTCTCCACTTAAACTTTATAAAACACACATCACTACGAGATAAAGACTAACATAAAATCTTTCTGTCTGAACTGCAGTGATCGTTAATTAAAATTAGGTGTTGTGGTGGAAAGTGTTCAGCAACACTAACCCTGGTGTTACAACCATTACATCAGATAACAAATATTGGTACTTTGTCTCTGAAACCAACCTGTATTAATCCCAACAGCAAACTGGCATACAGAATAGGAGCACAGACAAGGGAAATAGAGCTTCAGGATGACTAAGTGCCTGCATGCAGTAACCCACCCGGAATGAATGCTGTCCTCTTCATGTTCTCATAATACATACTTTGTGTGAGAATTCAGTGTACCTATTTCTCACTTTGGCCTTTGATGTCCAAGCTACTGTTGCAGATTTTTAAATCAGATAGCCTAATCTCTTTTCTTTGTCAGGTACTGTAATTCCTAGCTGCCTGTCCTCTGCAGAGTATAAAATTAGGAATTGTGTACTCTTCACTGTTAATATATTACTTTAAGGTTTTGTAAGAAATGTGATAACAAAGGACTCATTTCTCATAGACAAACGCAATTTAATTCCTGAAATCTGTGAGGCAGGCAGCCTTATTCACTTTATACAATACTTTGCACTTGGGCATGTATCAGTTGCAGAATTCCAGAATCTTGGATTTGGCCAAACCTCTAATTAGAGGGCTGTCTGAATAATCCACCTTCAGAAGTGCCCTACAGGGTACAGTTCCAGTTCAGCCTTGCTCTACAGGACTTTCACTGACATGACTCCTCACTGTGCCCAGCAGTTCCGCACACATACCTCCCGTGTCACTGTACAAACCACAAACAAGGAGTCAACCAGAGCACCCTGCCAGCAGAGCTCCAGCACCCGTGCTCTCCCTGCAGCTCAGTGCCTTCCATCTGATGCCATTTATTCCTCAGGCTGTCTGCACATTTGGCTTTCCTTTTTCACCAGCCGGGAAAGGTTACCAGCCAGCTGCATGCTTCTGAACAGACAGCAGAAGATCTGCACAGACATACAGGCAGAAGAAAATACAAACAAGAGCCAGTGTTTGGCTAGGAATCATTGCTTTTGACACATGGCTGTTCCTCCAGCGTGCTCAATCCCATCCATCCTCTGCCCATCTGCTTCCCCCTCTGTGTTCTCACCCCATGACATTTGCAAGGTCGTCATCTTGCTGAGTGACAAGATGGAGCACAGACTCATATAGAGGAAATTTTATGGTCAGGATGGAGTCTGGTACATGCACAAATACAAATCAAAACAGATTGAATCACCCAAGGATGACATGGAAATATTTCAGAAGGAAAACCTGGCTGAGCTCCTACCTGTGGTTCAATTAGTCATCTACTCCAGTCTTTCACAGAAAAAGATGGCTTGTTAGACTAGGACCCAAAGTATATCTAGAAAGCAGGATGAGTCAGAAATAGGCTGTCTTGAAATAGCTTGGAAACACACCTCTGTTCACATCCTATTCTGACTGAGATGCTTGCACATCTGAGAGCATCCACAATTTGATTTTCTGGCCAGTCCAGAAGGACATAGAGATACTTCTATTTATTTATTTAAAAATTTTTTCCCCCATTGTGTAGGGTATAATTTTCCAAAAAAATGTTACTGGACATTTGCAGTGTTAAACCAGGGACTTCTCTAGAGGATAGTGACTGGAGAGGCCTTTCTGAATGTTTTATATTTCTTTGTAGTGAGCCCTGCTAGTGAATGACTGCATCCCCTGCAAATGCGTTGGCTTGGAGTATATTCATGAAGGAAAAAAAAATCATATAATGAATTCCCCTTCCTTGTGTCCTGTGCAGCTAAGGAAATTCCCTGGAAACTTCAAGGATCTGTTCAGTCCCTACAAACTTTATGAACCTGAGCCTGAGAGAAGATGTTTTTACAACAGCATCAAATGCAAGCTCTTTCCTTGATCAAGCTTTATAATATATATTGTTTCCTGACTAAATGTGTGTCCAGAAGGACTAGAGCAGTGATTGTCCCCCTGTATTCAGCCCATGTGTGACCACATCTCAAATCATGTGTTCAGTTCTCAGCCCCTGAAGGGAGGGTGTAGCCAGGTGGGGATCAGACTCTTCTCCCAGGTAAGAGGTGGCATGACCAGAGAAAATGGCCTCAAGCTGTGCTAGAGGAGGTTTAGATTGGATACTGGGAAAAATTTCTTTACCTAAAGGGTTTTCAAGCTTTGGAACAGGCTACCCAGAGAAAGCAGTTGAGTAAATATCACCATCCCTGGGGATATTTAAAAGATGTGTAGATGTGGCACTTGGGGACTGGTTCAGTGGTGAACACAGCCGTGCTAATGGTTGGGCTGGATGACCTTAAAAGTCTTTTCCACACCAAATGATTCTATGATTTTAAACTCTGTTTTACCTACACACACACACACAAAATCCTAACCAGTGGCCTGCCATGTCTTTCAATGGTTACGATCTCTCAAAGGAAATAGCATCTGGGTGTTATGGCAAAAAGCACATCCATGGACTCAGGCCTCAGCCTTTGAAAAGCCTTCTTGCATGATGAAGGAATTCAAGCAGGCCAAAGTCTGTCAGGATGGATACTGGCAACAGATCTTTGTGGGATCCAGGCCCAGACAGAGCCTGAGGGAGCAGCACAGAAGGCTGCCCTGGTGCAGTCTTCAGTAACAGTGTTCTGATGTAGCAGAACACGCACAGTAATTGAGACAATACAGCTGGTAATGGGATAAAGCAGCACCTGCTGATTGCTTTGCAAACAAGACTGGTCCAAGAGAAACAGAAATTCAAGCAATTTTACAGACACAACATGAGTTGGGGTGAAATCACTGGAATAATGTGGGAAGGCATCACGAAAAAATATTAAACGGGGACTTGAAGAATCTGTGTAGCAACAGAGCTTATATAAAATTGTCTAATAGATGGTATGGAAGAAAAAAATAAAACATTAAGAATGGAGAAGAGAGGCTATGGAGGCACAGAAAGAAAAAAAGTATGCTACCATGGGAGAATATGTAGGTGGAAATATGATCAGTGTTGTACACAGAAGCAGAGAAATGTTTAAATAAAACATGTCCAGCTGGTTTGTTCTGCTACTCTTCTTGAGTGAAGTGAAACCATTGAGACAGAAACCCTGTTCTGTGTATTTAATAATTTTTCAGGGAGCAGAATATTAGAAGCTTTGGGAAAACACATCAGAAAGAGACACGAAAAAGACTCAAGGAAACAGCATGGGACTGAAGCAGATTTTAAACATTTTTCAGGGCAGAAGGAGGCTGAGTACATGGAGTGTGCAGTTGTCTTCGGAAATGGATGTCTCTTTAGTATGCTGTTACTCAGCTGCATCTTTCAAGCTTGATTAATGCTTAATGTGATTGTCTTTAAAATCTGTCAGCATTTGGCATAGATCAGATAAGTGGCTGTGACAGAAGTGCAAATATTTGTACTGCAGTTTTGTATCCTGATGTGGTTATGATTAATAAGTTTTGCTTATGCACCTCTAGAGATTGTTTTGTAAATTATCCTGCTTGGATATATTAAATTTATATTAAATCAATTTAAAAGATGATATTTTCCTACGGGATTACTATTTTAAATAAATAGGCAGCAACATTACTTAGAGAACCTAGCTGGCACATTTTAAAAATCGTGCCAAAGTTGAACTGATTAAATTGATCAGAAAGAGATTGAATCACAGGATATATCCCCTGATATATGCAGGAATTGGAACTAAAACTATACTTAAAAAAAAAAGTAATTTTCAGGAAAAGAAAAGAAGTGACAGCTCTTTCAATAAAGATAACAAAAGATTCCAGATGTTGTAAAATGTAAAGTTCACGCAAATCAAGCTGTAAAAGTAAGTTAATTATTTGGAGATAGAACACAAAGAAAGAAAGAATTGTTGCCTAAAGGAGCAATGATGCATCAGAGAAGTTTTTTGCTATCCCCTCTTCATGTGAAGGACATTAAACGATGGGCTCTTCCAAAATGGATATGCTGTGCAAAGAGAGAAAAAAGCAAATCTTTTGTTTTGTCTGGTGTTCAAACAACCTCCTCTTACCATAGATGTGTAATGGATCTTGATAACATCAATAAAGACATAGTCACCAACTACACTGTGCTGAAAGAGAAGCTAGGAATTTCTCAGATTCGTAGCTAAAACTGAGTTAAAGTGATTGAGGAAAGTAGCTGGGGAGGATGGCTGGTGAAAGATGATATAATTGATATTTATCAGCTTATAGATTCTAATTAGATGCTAGATTATTAGCACAGCCAAAGGTTCAGAGAAAGGAAAAATACCCATTGCCTTTGACAGTCTGATTTTCTGGGATTCAGTCTCCATAGGGAAATAATTGCCACATCTTGACCAGAAATTACCTTTTATCCAATGGACATCTGAACTCAGGCAAAGGAGACAGGGTAGGCAACGCTGTTGTCCTTACTTAAGCTTCACTAACTGTCACACTTCCAACTCTGATAGTGACCTGCTTCCTTTTCCTCTCCTACACAGGGTTTCGCAATTTTCTCTACTCTTCACTTTGATCCACCAAAAGATTGATTTCCTGTAAAGATTCCTATGAATAATATGTCTATGAATTTATATCCTTACTCTTTGGAACTTAGTTTCCTACTCATGTTTTCCTTCCATAAGCTCTCCTAGCAATTTTTTTTCCATATGCAATTCAAATTCAGCAAAAGGTGCAGGCACAGTGTGATAACGTTTGGTAAAATGAAAATGACAGAATGAGATGAGACACTTGGCAATGATAAGGAAATAAACTGTATTCTAAATCTGAAAATAAGGTCCTTATTAAAACAAAGATTATTAAATTATTCCTATGTTCCTGCCTATTTTTGATTTGAAGTGTAAGCAGCCTGGAAACTTCCCAACTCCCACATCTGGCTTGACTTCAACTGTAGATAGACTAACAGGTTTACATAAATATTTTTTAAAAGAATTCCTTCTACATCTGATTTCCTCCTGTAAGTCTGGAAAATTTTTCCAAGGATGACACTCAGATGATGATATCCTCAAAACAAACATATATGCTATTCCAGAACTCCTCAAAGGACAACCTTCCTTTATCAAACAAGTAGCACAACAATTTTGATAGATAAGACTGTGTGACAATGCAGATTTTTTTGGACCCGAAAAAGGAGTTCTCTTGTTTCTTCAAGCTGAGAACCATGAATATTTGCATACAAATACAGTTTTGGGACATAGCTACATTCTGTTGTATATGCTAATTGCAAAGAGTGACATGCTTGAAACTGTATTTCAAAAGTTCCGAATTCATAAGCTGCGAACAGCCTGTCACCAGTGATTATTTCTCCCCAGACAACAGAATGACAGCAAAGTTATTGTCTGCATTTTAGTGATCTGAACGCTAATGGATTCACTGAGAAGCAAAATGTCTATAGAAGCCAGATAGCCCCATTCTGTCCTTCTAAGTCTTCAGGCAACAGATTATGGGCTGTGAATGATCAAATCTTTGTGTTGTTTTGGTGACTGAATCCTTAAAAGTGCAGTGTTCAGCTTCTGATTCTGCTGCTCTTTGTCTAGGTTTCAGCACATGTTCTATTAACAAGTGTCAAAGCAATGCCCCTCTGTGAAGGGCTCCTTCCCCACAAAAGGAAACACATCAGGACACATTCTCAATTGCAAATTGAATATAGGATCTCTGAGCCACTGCCTTTGTTGTTATTTTTTTAACATTGAAACTATTTGGAAAAAACCTTTAGTGGTTGAAAACTTGGAAATCAAGAAGTTCTCAGTTATTTAAGCTGTTAGATATGGTCTATGGATTCAGGATCTTGAACTTAGGTGTCTAAATCTTATCCAAATTCTGTTTTGAGTTGAACACTTTCATGTATCATGTTTAATTTAAGAAGTGACTTAAGATATATCTTGTCTGTTGATCTTATTTTCAACTATTCCTGGATTTAAGCCCAAGCCATCTCAATATTCAAGTTTCAAGGTACTTCAATCTCTAGATGGCTTGCCAGATATGCAGTAGGATTAGAAAGTGGGTCTTTGTTGTGTTTATTTTTAATTTTAGCTGTTATCTACCTGCTCTGGAATAAAAGGAGCATGCAAAATACCCTTGAAATTCTGATAGACATTCAATGTCTCTCTGAATCTTTTCCCTACTGAAAAGCCAGTTCACAACAGCTGAGAGAAAAAAAAAAGTACTCAGAAAATCTCAGAGAACTATGGGATATGCACTCAGGAAATAACAATAAGGACAGAAAGAGTAATTGGAATGCCTTGTCCTCAAATGCTGGTGAAGCGTATTTTGGCTGCTCTGGCAGAGGTAGCAAGCAGCCACAATGAAGAGACAGTCTTAAAGCATAGAACTTACCTTGTTTACAGTCCCTTAGATATCTCAGCTTTTAAAATGGTAAAGGTCATTTATCTGCAGTTCTGTAGCTTGCCTCTCACTTACAGCTTTGAAGGCTTTCACCTCAGTTGCTGTGACAGTGTTTTCCCAGAGATGCTTTGGCTGTGTTCCCTGTCATTCTCATCCTGCTACTCTCATGGCCTGGCACCTGCAAACCCCAATAAGGCTCTTGTGCTGAGTTTTCATTTGAAGTCCCACTCATGGAAGATTTCAAGCCCTTCCTTCCTCATGGCTGCAGAATTTGGTTTATATTAGGAGAGCTGATAATGTGCGTGCACAAAGCTTTAACAATGAGGCCACACCTGTGCCTGATCAAAGCATGCTCCAAGCTGTTCTAATAGTAAGAAGAACCTACACAGGAAAATTTGAAGTCTGTTACCCTGAAATGAGCACATGAAAAGGGCAAAGGAAAGAGGCAGAAATTGGTCCTCGGCAAGAGGGTACTCACTGCTTTTACTGCCAGGAGTAAAGAAGTTGTTTAGGGCAAATGATTTTTATTGGTTTTTTTTGGTTTGCTTTTGAGGATGATACCCTTCCACTGCCTGGCAGTTAATGCCTCCCCATCCATCCTGACTCCCTCTCCTTATATAATCAGCAGGAAGCCTCTCATTGCTTGACAGAGGCCTTCACAAAGTACACAGCTGTGCTGTGACTACTCTTCTGCCCTTTTGGCCTTTGGTCTTCTGCCCAGCTCTGCACTCAGGCTTATTAGCCAGTATCTTGCACAGGTACAGTGACACTGGCAGTCAAGCAGGGTATGGCAACAACCACCTGTCATTGAAACACACCTCCAGAATGTTTCCAAAAACTGATCATTTGTCAAACGGTTTCCAGCAAATACGGACCACAGTTCAGCAATAAATCAAGGATAAATCATCCTTGATTGCCACCAGAAATTAATTGCTGTTTGTTATTCATTATTAATTACTGACATCAACTGTTCACAAACCACTAGAAGTCACCAGCAATCACCAGTATATAGCACCAAACACTATTTGCTTTGCCACTGTATTTAATTGCAAAAGCTATGAGGTTTTATACAAGTTCAACAAGTTTAGCACATTGCACCTGTTGCTTTTTCCCTGCACATAGGTACAGAATACTCCATAATCAAAGGATGCCCAAGGGCACTCTATGCTATTCCACTCAATCCAAAATTCCAGGTGATTAGGTTTCTCCAGACTAGCATTTGCAACATGCACATTTGGTGTCCACTTCCAAGTTTCAGAACAATATTCACTCAAATAAAGGCTCTTTAAGCCTTTATTTATTTATAATCTTGTAAATCATTGGTGTGCAAGACAGTAACCAAAGGCTTTGGAAATAGTCAACATACATAAGATCATTCTAAATGTTAATGAGAATTCTTTGTAAACACTGGAGAAATTTATCAGGACAAATTACAAAAAACATTGGTAAAAAATGGAAAATGAATGACAGTTATAAATATTGATTGGGATTGTCAAGCTCTAGAAGAATGCTGCCTTCTAATTAACAGTAAATCAGATTCTTTAGAATACTTGAAAAATACCTGAACTGTTGGATGGATAAGCATTAACATTTTTCACCTAAATATTCTTGCAATATCATTCACCCTCCTCAATATAGAAAATCTGACAGAGAATTAATAGCCTATCATGTTATATCTGACATTTATGGATGTAATCAGATACCATTCTTCTCTGAATGGGGTCACCATTGCCTCTAATTAGATAGACAAAATTAGTCCTCATTTTGAAGTGTATATTCTATTCCTGTTATGTTTTATTTGACATGATCTCTTATGATGACTGACATACGTTATGTACATGCATATTAGAGCACAACTCCTTGCTAATTACATATATTTATTACAGATTTAATGAAAAAAGGCTATTCAAGATACTGGCAACTATCAAAGTTTTGTCTCCATGAAAACATCACCCTGCAGCTTAACAAAATGAAAACTCAAAAAATGGCCATAAGATGCAACAGAGACTTCCCCCTTCATATTCTTCTCTTCAAGTCATTGGTCAACATTCTCTCATCTCTATTTAGAGTCTGTAAACACATGGAGATAGAAAGTGGTCTGCAACTGTATTTCATAAGAAGGAGAAAACATACTGATGCCAAATGACCCTCAGAGAGAATGCATCACTCAAGAGAGGGAACCTGGTAACTCCAAATCAACACAAATTTCTTGTCTGGAGAGATTCTCAAAAACTGCTTTCATGTGGTAAGGAGTGAAGAACCAAAATCACAGATACAAGTCCCTCACTACTACAGGATTCAGTTAAGATCAGCAACTGAAAAGTAAACTGCTATGCTTTTAAACCTATACTCTAGTACAGCTCAGGCTTAGACAATTCAGTTTAGGTTTCTCAAAATATCAGAAATATTGGCAGCACCATAAAGACGAAATCAGGGTTCCTGAGCCACAGGGACCGCATAATCTCCAATGTCCAAAGCACAGTAAGCAAGATTTTTTGACTTCACAAACTTCCTAATATGTAAGTCTGTCCTTTACTTTAACCAGAATTGGAGCATATGCCTGCAGAAAAGTTGAGAAGTACTGATCAGAAATCTTTTAAATAAACTGTTAGAAAGTGGTAAACATCATCTTCATTTTTGGTTTTAAGCACAGCACCAAAACTTGCTGTGTCCCATTCTTTGGTTTGGAAAAATACATAGTAAAATGCCACAGCAGTCCTTTCAACTGACTGCAGCAGAAACACTCAAACTTCATTGTACAGGGCTCTGAAGTGGCTCTGTAGACATAGCACAGAGTTAACTTCATCTGCTTCAGATTAAAAATATGCCTTTTTTATGCCAGATTCCCAGTTGGTATATCAGGCATTTCAAGATCTGTGCAAACATTTATGTGAGGCAGTGCTGGAATGATGCTCTTTATACCAAATGCTAAAAAACATCTTGCATCCATGTCAGCAATGACTGAAACACAACCTCAGCAGCTGGGCAGTGTGATGGACCTGCAGAGACAAAATAAAAACACCCAATAACAGCAGTGAAGCTACTGGTTTCCAATTCCTCCTTTTCCTTTTCCTCCCAAGAGAGCACATTTAGACCCTTTGTAAGCTTTACCTTGAATATCTTTGACCTATTTAAGCTATTTCAGCCATATGCTGCTTCTGTAGTGCAAACAGAATTTTGGAAGGCAAATAAGATTGGCAGCACCACAATGACTCAGTAATACATGCTAAGGGGAAAATATGATAAAATATTGATTTGTTCTCAGAAAATTCATGTACTTTCCACAATTCACTACTGAGTACTGAATTACACCTGCACAAGTAAAAACACAAGTGACTGAAACTGAAAACAAACTAACCTCCTTAAAGCTTAGTCCAATTAGCAAATGGTGGAATCAAGCTGCTAGTTTAAGTTGCTTTTCTCCAGATTAGAAGTGTTTGCAAAAATGACTTCATTAGGTAGAGAAAAAATGAGATTAAATATCCAAAGAATACTTCCTGACAATGAAAGCTTCTGGATGTGAAGCAGTCTCCCCAGAGAAAAGACTCCTCAGCTAACCACTGGGATTATTTAAGAAAGTACTGGATGATACATTAAACAATATGAGTAATTTAAAGAATAATTTTCCAATTTTTATTCCTGTGATATTCTAATTACTAGACAGCATAAGCAAGAAGGATTTGCTTTATAATGCTACTAATGATTTCCTCAATTTTTTTTTCAACTTCAATGCTACAACAGATTGTTGCAAAGTTGGTGGTGTATTAAGCTAAATTCATGTGGTGAAAAATAATTTAACTCTCTTCAGTGTCATAATGTAAAGATTTCAAGTATCAAGTAAATTTTGAAATTTTTAGTTTTTCTTGAAGACATTTTTTTCAGGGAAAAAAAAGTGCTACTAGGTCTTCAGTAAAGGTTTGCTTGATGCAAAATATTTGCTAGAAATGTTAAAAGAACTTGCTTTAAAGAAAAACCAACCAAAGAGCAACCCTCCAAACCCTCAACTACATACTGATATACAATATTCCCTTTAAAACTTTTGTTCACATGATGCCAAACAAGTTGGATATCAGGAAAAAGTTCTTCACTCAGAGAGTGTTTGGGTTCTGGAGCAGGCTCTCAGACACATGGCATGCTGTACAGGGCCATGATCTTGACGTGCCCCTTCCAACTCAGCATGTTCTGTGATTCTATGAAATATTTGAAAGGGTGGGGTGGTTGGAAAGTAGATTGGTTGTGAATACAATATTGACAAAGAAATTAAGCAGCTTGTATGCAGTAATAATATCATATGTAGTTTAATCCAGTTTTGCCATTATAGTTCCAGCCCGCTTTTAGCAGCAAAATTTTTCTGGCCCCAAATTATGGCACTCTGTAACTCTCTACAGTCTCAGATGCAAACAGCTATAATGACTATTTTATGATCTGCCTGTATGGGACAAACAGCCAAAGTGAAAACAGATAACATACTTCAGAATATCCAGGAGAGGAAGTCCTCATCAAAGCACACAGAGGACCAATCAATGTAAACATAAATTTCAAACATAACCTGGTTCCCCAAAACCAAAAAAAATATTTCACCACACTTCACAGCAACTACTGAAATATTTCATAGAAGAGTTGAACTTGAGGGCTGTTACTACCTGATTACTCCTGCTCTGTGAGCACAAGAACACAAACCCAGACCCTCCGTGACTGCCACTGATATTTCCTGAGCCTTCCTCAGTCCCACCCTAGAATCTCTTGCCTGTTACTACTGGCCACTACAGGTAGGAAGTGAAATATAAAGAGAGAGGAAACTGGAAATCTGGATAGTGCAAGATTTTCTAGTCTTCAGACAGAGAATGAGTAGTGTCTTCAGGGTTAATTTGATATGAACTATATTGACAAAATAAGAAAGTTGTAGAAAAATTCAAAGCAAAGGGTTCAACTTCTAGTGTGGTTAGGGCTCTAATTGCATTTTCATCTTTCTAATTTTACTTTTAGCAGGAAAGCTGTAATAATTGAAGGAATTCAGCCTTGGGGCTCTTTATTTTCTGCTGCTTCTTAATAGTTTATACAGGTTAATGAGGTATGCCTTGATTGTAAAGGCGTTAGGGAACTAACCTGCCATCTACACAGCTAGAACTCCTGAGCAGAATCTAGGGATGTTTTAGGAACACCCTAATAATTTCTTTTTTCTCACAATCAACAGGATTTTTTAACACTAAAATGTGTCTTTGTTAAGATAAGTTTTCTTATGTGCACATGGACACACCACTCCAAGGAAGTTTTTAAATCCTGAAGGACTCCTCAGCTTCACCTGGATACAGCAGTTTTGTTTTCTACCTGCCCTATTCAGCTTTCAGGTCCTACTCCAGAGAACGTTGCCTTTTAGTTTGCTGAAGTATTTAACGAATGTAAATGACTTTTTGACCCTAAGGAAAGAAAGCAACTTGCAAAATTCAGCCTATTTTATGTTGCAGTACATTAAAGAAGGGTGTATGAATAAACATGCTGTGCACTAGCTCTGTAGTGCTCCTGTTACAACTGATGGTGGCCTTCTTCCTGCCCGGCTCTGCTGTTTCAGGTTGCAGAGAAAATCAGCACATTTTGAATATCTAGCCAATCTGTCACTTCATCTTTGGTTTCTGCACATGAAAGAGAACAAAAACTGACATATATTTGTAAAGACACTCTTTACCCTGAAGTGCATGTTTGCTCACTGGCTTTATCTGAGCCACTGAAAAACTGCATGTTGAAGGAGGCATTCCTCTCACTTCACTGAGCCATAGCCACAAACCAAGAAAAGCCTCAAAGCAGAGAAGGAAAGGCATCTGCCAATGCAATTGCAGTCAGCCATTCCTCCGGGCCCTGAGGAAACCAAAACACAGTGTCTGTCTAAAGTAGCACAGAGGCTGCAATTTCTTTCAGGGTTTGTGTTCAGTACTAACAGAATCTAAGCAAGTTACAGAGAGGAGTGGGAATTGCTTCTGCAGCCTTCAAGACTGAGCATTTGCATAGTGCACAATGATGAAAGTGGGATTAAGCAGCTAGAGTTTCAGCTGGAGGTCTGCAAGTCATTTGTAGTGGTGGAATTAACAGGACAGAACCACCTCTCAAGCACTAGTCCAGGTAAACCAGTAAAAATTGAACCTGGCACACAACAATCCTGCCAGACAAGAGCTCACTTGTTCCTGCATAGACTGTAGGAATTTAGGGGCTTCCTAGTCCATCTTTCTATGATTTAACTGCCTTACTATTTGCCACAATGTAGGGACATTTTTGTCATATGAAGACATTTAAGAATATTCTTATTTAACTGGTTAAAACTATTCAAATTATTATTAATTCTCTTGTTTGTAGTGACTGATATGCAAAGCCATCTCTATTGGTTCTCTTTCTTCTGTGATTTTGAGGGAAGTGGCCTCAAATTTTTTTTTTTTTGAGAGTCTAGAATTTTTCAAGGATTTTAGAAATAGGCTTCTCTTCTATTCTGCTCTCTGTAGAAAGCTTCCCTAAATCCTGGAACACATTTCTGGTATTTTCTTTTGTTGCTTGAGTTCCCAGCTTTCCAAAAAATTGCATATTGTAATGAATTATACATTTTATTCTATGCAGTTTTAGGAGATCCAGCTTCAAACATTTATTTACCCATGCATTTGTTTCATGTGCTTCCTCAGTAAGGCCAACTGTAATAAGCCTAAATGGAAGCCAAATATTCAGTTTTCCCCACTTATCTGGCGCTATCAGTGTGCCTTTTACTGTACTAATATTTTTGGGGATCATGGTGACTTGAATACTGATCTCCTACTTTGTCCAAAACTGTCCATTACTCCCCTGAGTTTCCTTATCTGCAGCAATACTGCTGGCATTCTTTGTCCATGCTGTGAGAATAAATTGTCATTAACTGTAAGCTGTTAATGCATTTGCTTCACTTTTTCAAGTACAAGGCATCTCTTCAGCTTGTGGCATTTGTCAGAAGAAGCACAACTTACTGGGCTCATTTCTGTCTGCAGATTTTCTTTCCTGTTAGCTCAGGATCTTGGAATTTCTTATCTGAGCTGTGCCTGTTACCTCCCTAAAATGACCAGAATGACTCACCAGCTTAATAATTTGCATATTCATATATGTTTTCAACTTCTTTTTGTATTTTTCTTACACATCATTATACATCTTTGTAAAGCATGCAGTTCTCTCTGCAGTTCAATAATACAAACCCATAAAGGCATATTTTATCAGAGTTAATGGAGAACTAATGGAAAAATGAGGCACTTCCAAAACAACCCTTATCAAAATTATTTTCAGACAGCCCAATAATTTTTTTTCAAGAATAGCACATTCAAATATTTTTCAGTCATTCTCCATAGGTTTGCAGGTTTTAGGTGCAATTATGATGCCTACTCTCCTCTTTTGTGCAGAAACTTTTCTTCATCAGTGATCACCAGAGAGCTGAGTTTAAAAACATCCACTTCATTCATTGCCTATGTTGTATCAATGTGTTTACAATGCATCAGATGAACCTGTATAAAACAACCCACTCATCTGTCTTATGCAAGAGGCTCTTTCTTTTGAGTTTCAAATCCCAGTGCTCCTGCACTGCTATCTACTGGGATAAAAATAAAGAAAAGAAAAAGAAAAAAGAAAAAGAAAAGAAAAAGAAAAAAAAAAGGGGGGGGGTGGGAGAGGATTGTGCTATAAATCTTCCTACACGTTTGCTTTGAATATGAGTTCAACCAGAAGAAGCCAAAGTTCTTAATTCTACATTTCATGTTCATAATTACATCTTCCAAGATGGGTATTTTCATGGGAATGAATGTGATTATATTTCCTGTGCTAGCCAGGAACAGGTCTCGATGAGAATCTCTTTCAGTCCAACATCTGAAGCCTTGCTATTTTTCACTTTCCAATGGTATATGAGAGTCATCTCCTGTCTTCAGCTTGCTCTCAGTTCTCTTGCTCTCAGTTCCAGCTCAGTAAAAGAAATTTTGTGACTTTGTGAAGAGTGCAAATTTTGAATTTTGCCAGCTGTGATGGCTTATTGTAACAAGTTTTTCTGTGCAAAGTAGTTACTTTTCTTGAAAATGCATTTTCCCAACATTCTGCCAAAACTCACAACAAAGCCATAATTCCATAGATTTAACAATGAAACTAATTTTCTTCTATGTAATAGAATAACAAGACTATTATAGAGTACTGTGTTATCACAAAAAAGCCAGACAAACCAACCAGACAAACAAGGAGATCAGTCATTACCTCACTTGAATATCATAATCTCTGGCATTAATTTCTACAAATGAAAAAAACTTGGAAAAATTCACTGATGGCTGTCCCTATCACAAGAGTGGCACTGTTTGGCTCACAGATTTGTTCCCCTTTTAGTTAGCAGCAAACCAGTTCAGTCAGCAAATAAGATGAGCTTTCTCAGAGAGAACCTTCCTCCCTCATTGAGTTGTTCTATTTGCATTATTAACTCAGTTAGATTTACCCCTCAAAATAGGCTGTACCTTTTTGCTTGTGCTCAGAATTGTAGACCAAAAATACACACTTGACTACAATTATTCCATATGCACTTATCACCTTGAGGTTAACTCCTGGTCCACAAGGAGTGGCAGAGATCTGAGGGACTTAGGCAGAGCCAAAGTTCCACATGCAGTTATGTTGCAGCAATAGATTCGTTTTTTTTCTGAAACCCCCTCACTTGAGGCTTTTCACGGGCAATGTTCCTCATTAAGGAGATTTTAACTGGTCTGAAAATACTGGTGCATCTTGCATTAGCTTCTTGAAGCTTGGGTTTGCCATAAAAAGATGGAAATTAATGATGCTTGAAGTACAACATTTGGTAAAAGTTTATGAACACAAGGTTGCACGGGCAATTGTATCACATCTAGATGAACTATCCTTGGGTCAACATTGGGAAAAAAAATTAGATTTTTTAGAAAAATTTCTAACCTAATTTCCTTAACACTAAAATAGAAAAGCATCACAAATGTACAAAAAGACAGACTCTTATCGATACATAAACACTGCACCCTCATTAGTTTTCATTTGCAAAGGTAATGAAGTAGAAAACACAAGCAGTTTGGAATTTACAACCCTAAGAAGATTGGTAAATAAAAGCAACAGACTAGCCCAATATTCCTGACTCCTGCCATTTAAAGTCTCTTATGGAGGACTTAACAGGCAATATATATCAGTTTTAGAGAAGTGGCATCTAAATCAGGAGGAACACACAGACTCAAGTAGGCTGATGGAAATCTATCTTTTAACTTGATGGCAGTAATGCCTGCAGAATTCGGAGAGATTTATGCCAGGGCTCAAGGAATATAATATTCCTCTTGAATTAACTAATTTTTGCAATCACTGTACTGTGAGTGGTACACAGCTGCCAGGAAAGATTTGTGGCCTGCCTGAAGTACCAATTATCTTCCATTTTCTGCAGTAAAAGTGTCTGGAAATGTGAGTGATAGCAGCAAATTTTACACATCACTAATGATAGAATTAAATGTAAGCTCCATCATGTCTAGTAACAATTTTTGTAAATAACATAAAACAAAATACAGAAATGAAATAATTGGAATTTGTGCAAGAAAAGTTAACTCAGGTTGTTTTTTTTTTTTCTTCTAATGATATTTCCCATCATAACTGACTTATCAACCTTAGATCCTACTAGAAAACAGTATTATTAGGAGAGGCTAATTTTGTTCAAGTAAAGGGTAGCCCAAGAAAGAGCAATCTAAAACCAGCCCAGTGTCGACTAAAAATTCAATCTAAACCACTGCTTTAAAGCTAATCAGATCTCACTCTTGGCACATACCACGGAAAGTATTTTGGATTTCCTGTGATCAGTCTGGTGTTCCAGACACTTGCCAAGCCCCAGCTGATGACTATGGGACTTTTCCATTTGATTCTGACTCATTCACACATTCACTAATCACAGTGCAGGAAAATCAAGGTTCCCAAACACAAATGTTGATGTCTCTCCTGACAGGTACAACTCACCAAACTGAATAACTCTGTCTAAAACATGGATTTTATTGATAGTTTAGAAATATTTTTTTTTCTAACTAAACAAAAGTTACAGGTATTTGTGTGAAAAGATTATAAATAAAATCACATTTTTCCCATTTGAAGAAAAAATGCTCTATGCCTAAAAAATGAAGGTCGAAAAGTTGAAGCCAAAATGTAGATCAGACTTAAAAAAGGTGTAGAACTAATCAGCACTGAGGCACAGAGAATGAGCTCAGATTACTTAGAGTATTTGAGAAGCTGGGAGCATTTGAGAATTGTCTCTGGGGCATACCCAAAAGAGAAATTTAGTTAGGTCTTTAAATACACTCCTGAGAATCAATGGGCCATGGGGAATGCATCAGAAATGCCCATCAGTCTCAAGAAGAAATTTTCAAGGGCTAACACACATAAACACACAGCCACAGAGGGGAAGCTTATTTCAGAATGTGGGTGATTCCACAGGTCAGTTTTGTGTATTTGTCAGCAGTGAAATGGTTCTAGTTTTGCCTATGACAATTGGAATTTTTATGTATAAACATTTTTTTTTTAAATCTGCAAATGCAGAATCCATATTGGAGCTCTAGCCTGATTAGTGTCATCAAATATCAGAGATGTTCATGTACATGTACTACTCAGCTGGCTGCACTACATGCCCCCTAGTTTCTAATTTTCAATATTTCTGTCTTCTGTTGCACATCTTTTGGCTCAGCTGCTTGTAAATTGCTACAGGGTGTCCCCAGCCAGACATGAGGCTGTAGGGAAACATCTGGGGTGAGAGGAGAGTAGAACCACGGCTGTGATGTCTTGTTTATAGGCAATATCGCTGTGCACATTATTGAGTGCTCATAGTTACACAAATAACATTTTTTTTTCAGTTTTAAATAAATACTATGTTTATCAATTACCACAGTGCAGCATACAACTTTTATCTTGATAATTGCCCTGTGCCCTCCTAGCTAGGCTCAGGCAAGCAGATTCCATGCTTCAGCAGTGAAACCTTGGAATGGGCAGAGGTATGCAGTCAGAATCACAAGGGGATTGTGATCTCACTTGCATCTCACTCCCATGGCACCTGTGTTGTCCTTGGAGGTCCTTGAGACACAGGAGCAGGTTGGGCAGCCTAGAGGGAGAACTTGGTGTCTGAAAGTTCTGAGGAGAGGAAAGCACCTTTCTCTGGACTGTGTTACTGGAAGTAGCTTGGCAAGCCAGCTTAACAAAAGAAACAAAGATCCAAAAATCCACACACTACATCAGTGGTCCAGTTACTGTAAGATGAAGTGGAAATGATAGAAAAGGTACATCTGATGTTTACTGGATACACTGTCCAGCTGGCATAAGCTGAGTGTTAAAGGGAGACTGCCTGGGCAGCAGCTTCTCCTTCTACACTGGGGATGATGGAATGGAATTAATAACCTTTTTAAAAGGAAATTATTTGAAGAACCAGAGCTTAACTTAGTAACCCTAACTTAGTAACCCTAACCTCAGTTTCAGCTGAAACTTGCTCAAAGAAAAAAGGATATAAATGCCTCAGAAAATATGTTAAATGCATTTTCAATCCTGATGGCACTACTTACAAGGCTGAAAGGGACATACCAAATGATACATTAGTAAAATACTTTCTCATCCTCTCAGCAGGTGACTGTACACCTTGAGCCCAGCTTAAGGGACAGCATGGAGCCAGCTGACATCCTGCACCCATGCTAGATAACAGTGCAGTTTCTTAAGTAGCTCTTCTATTGTAGCTGTTGCCTGATTTAACCTTCCTCAAA
>VYXD01001990.1:1300678-1417571 GCA_013397195.1 Hylia prasina | reverse complement strand
TTTTCCAGGATACTTTCCAAAAAGAAATTGCATTTTTTCTATCTAATCTTTAGAGTTTGACTTTGTTCCTGAGTGACCAAATATGTTTTAGTCATGATTAGTCTATTTTATAAAATCACAGGAATGTTCATAGTAGAGCTGTTTGCAGAAAGATAGATCTACAGATATTTAATGCATATTTGCACTGCTAACACAACATAATTATTTAGGAATCTAAATCCAAATATCTAATTTGTTTGTGTTTATTAAATATCAATAGAATTCTTTAGAGCAGGCCTGTAATTGACTGAAACGTAAGACATTATTGGAACAAATATTTTATTTATGTTTTTAGTCACAGAATCCCAAGATGGAGTGCAGTTTTGGAATTTATTATTCAGGCCCTTTCTGAGCCTTCAGACAAATCTTGTCATGAATTATAAGATGTCATATCTTGTCATGTCTATAACTTCATCCCAAGTACCTTTGGTTCTATAATGCTTGAGGAAACATTACTTTACATAACATGGCTTCTTACCACTCAGGGTATGGAATTTATCCATTTAAAATTATTTTTCAATATATACTGATAGAATCTTTTCACTTCCTTTTCTTACTTTCTTTTTTTGGAACTATTATTTTTGCTTTATTGTTTTGAACTCGAGAAACAGATTCTGAAGTTCCTACCTGGCTTGGGAAATACAATTCTATCAGAAGTTTCATGGATCTTGTTATTGTTCAAGAACACTCATCTAAAAGAGAAAAAAAATGGCCAAAAGATAAATGAGAAACCAGTCCAGAGAAGGCATGGAATAGGATTAAAATAGGGATTGAAGGGAAAAGATGATATGACTTTGAAAAATTGCTATGTAAGTGACAATAATATAATGGTATACTGTTAACTGTCAAAGAATAGGCTTGACTGAAATACAGTTCTAAACTTAGTAAACTGACTGTGTTATGGATTAATGAACTGTCATCAAACTACATTTCAATAATTCATTTAAACTTTATAGATTACAGAAATTTCTATTAGCTGGGATTGCCTACTAGACATGTGTCTTATCTGGTAAACAACTGCTTTAAATCTGATTTCTTGCAGCTTTTACCAAAGAAGCCAAAAAATTCTACTCTCCTTATTTCTTTTTTTTCTAACTGTAATAATGGAGGATAAACTCCCCTATATCAGTCTCCAATTTACCTCTGTTCTCCATAATAATAGAGGATATTTTAATAGATGTTTCTTTCTAGTAAAAAGCAAACCAAAATACTGCGAACGAAGAATGTCCATTTTCAAATTCAGAGTAACTCAGTAACTCAGATGGATTTGCTTGCTGAACAGCTCCTTATCCTCAGACTTGAACTCCCTTTTGAACAGAAACACTTTCTAGCATGACCCATTTTGCCACTGACATGTCACTTAGCCTCTTTGAAATGACAGTTTCTATATGCCCTTCATACTGCAGTTATTGCAAAGCTCTTTTATTTTATTCAGAGCCCCCATCATTGTTTTGATTCATTTTTATCACTACTGGCCATCCCTGTCAAAACTTCCTAGGCCTAAAAGTAATCTTAGGAGGACTGGCAGAAGTAAGATTGAAGTCTCATACAATTTTGTTCTTCACTTTAAAGTATTTCGTCATTCACTTAGGAGGCATGATTACTGAAAATTCTTCGTGCAAATAAAGACTGAATTCACAGAGTAACTGGCATTTTCAAATTTACTGGTATTTTTTACAGAGAACATACAGAAATAGATAAAAAAGAAGAAAAAATATTTTCTAGAATTTTAATTCTTGATGATACTTCTACTGTCATGTAACAGATTAAACATTCAAGTATTGAATCGATTGGGTATGGGTGTGTATACAAATACTTTCCTTTTACATACTTAAAGATTTTTTAACTGTCTCAATATGAGTGTTAGAGTACATATTGTATCAGAAATATCGTTGTACTTTAAAACTTCCTAGCCTGAAGCAAAAGTTTCAGAGAACACCGGTATTCATCCAAGAAGCTCCAGCCCATTTCCATAATAGAAGAAGTTATGATAGTAATCCTTAATAAGAGCAAAACCAGTTGAAAATGCAGGATGTTAACAGTTCATGAGTATAAATACAAATAGTTACATGCTAGCAATACAAACAAATAAAAAGAAGAAAAAATGGACTCAAAATAATAGGTTTTAATTTTGCTAGTGATCTTAGAATGATAGAATGCTTTGGGTTGGAATAGTCCTTAAAAATCATCCAGTTCCCATCACCCTGCCATGGAAAGGGACACCTTTTACTGGACCAGATTGTTCAATGCCCTGTCCAACCTGGCCTTGGACACTTCCAGTGATTTTACCACTACTCTCCGTACTACATACACACATACACACCAAAGAAAAAAAAAAAATCCACTCAAAAACCCATTTAGAACTTGATCAATTTCAAATATATGTGTAATTCAAGACTGGATGCTTGCCCAAATGTGTGACTAAATATAAACTATGTTCTTTAAAAGGAAATGTTTTTTAAATGTAAAGAACTCATGTCAATGAAACAAACCAGGGAATTTTAGTGCATCTAATACTTATTTTGATTTAGATATGAAATATTATATTTACTAGGAATTTTAGTGCATCTAATACTTATTTTGATTTAGATATGAAATATTATATTTACTAGGAAATACCACTTAAAGTGGTTAATATTTTATTAAACTATATTACATCTTTCCAGTAAAATATTATGAAGTAGTTGGATACTGTGTCTAACTTTTAATGAGACAACAGGTCTTTCATCTTACTGCCAGTGGAAGATGCAGACTTGTAAGTAGCATTTTTCATTTTTAACTTTTTTCCCCCTTACAATTACTCATAGATTTCTTACCTTCTGCTATCATCATGTTAGAACAAAGATGTGAAGAAGAAAAAAAGAAATTGAATGTGACATCTCTTCATCTGTTTGGAACTAATAATGCCTTCACAGCAAACAGTTGTTTTGGTACATGCTGGATACTGATGTAAAATAACAGTGGATGAAAACATATGGAATAGTTACCTAATTTGTGTGTGCATATCCTGACATAATTGGGTCATTCTTGCAAGTTTTCCAGAAAAAAATAATTCAGAGGGAAACCAGCAGATTATTTTTAAATAAGAATATTTGCTCTATAAACCAGGACATAAAAATAGAATATTTAGTTTCTTTGAATAAAATTGTCACAGTTGAATCATACTTTAGTCTTTTTATTACTGTCATTTTATTAACTTTCTATGCTCTAGAAATATATTCAGTTCTCAGCAGAAAGCAGTACAACATATTCCATAAAAACTAGCCAAAACCCCTTATGCAGCTCCTGAATATGAAATATTATAGATTAGGATTGTAAACCTTCACCCAGGCAGGGAGACCCCCACCACCTCCATTGCTGTGCTGCCTCACAGGGTTTCTCTGGCCCCTCCATACAAGCTGCCCCTTTAACAACTGAAGTCTGTTGCTCACCAGCTCTACAGAGGTGTCCACCTCTGATTAGATATCAGCATATATCTGATATTAGATATCAGCAGATATCTAATAACCCAATCTGCCTTAATCAGCAGTCCAAAAAATATAGTTTACTCACCTATTGGAGTTTACTCACCTATTGGAGAAGAAACACTGCAGGTTCTTCCTTCTCAAGGGGGTGTTTACAAAGACCTGTAACCATGAGGTGGGAACAAATGCACAAGCTGCCGTGCTGACGACATTATACTGCAATGTGAACATGTGAACCCAGACAAAAGGCTTATGCACAAGTATGTCCACAGGTTCCTAATAATGTCAGGATTCAGGTGGCTGTGTATAACTAGAAGACTTTAGGAGACTGTAAAATCTTTGGTTTGCATTAAGAAATGTAATACTCTGCTCTGAAGCCAAGGAGAGTAATGGTAAACTTTCCCCAAAGGGAGGTCACATTTTCCAGGTAACATAGGCATATACTAAGTATATGTTCTTAAGGGTGAAAACAGCATTTTAGTAAATATAAAATTATTCTGTACTCCACATTTATGCAAATTAAAACATTTGTAAAATGAATAGACAAATATCATAGGTTACTTAATTGCTAAACATATAAAATATAGTTCTAGCTAGCAAAAAAAAAAAAAGTAAAACACCTGACTCTTTCCTGTGTTTATTTTTCATTTTATTTGTTAAATGTAATAAAAGATGCAATAAATTAAAAAAATATTATTAGTAACTATCAGAGAGTTGAAAGAAATAGCCCAGTCTTAAAACCTGAGATCATTGTCTAAAGGAAAAAAATAAAATAGCTTTGAATACCTTGAAATGTGAAAATGAAGCTAAAGGAATTTTGATTATTGTCTTTGCTATTTATGACCAGATAAATAGTGAATGCATAAAGACACATTAGGAAATGCATTAAGACCCATTATTTCTGATGTTATCAGTAAGTCTTCTGCATTTTTTTCTGAAGTGAGCAAATTGTTTATCTTGTGTCTCTTAGTTTGGGATTTCATGTTGTTATAAACCAATGGCAGATAATGTTCAGGGCTGAAGAAAAAGTGTCGTCATTCTACTCTTTGTAAATATATATATAAAAAATATATATGCATATATCAGTTAGGGAATTCTAAATCTGTAATGGCAGTGTTCAGAAGACTGATAATTAATGGCCAGTTTTCAATTTTTAAAACTGATTGCAGTAAATTATTTTATTATTAAGACTTTCCATGCTAGTCATTGTCTTACACGTTTTAATTATTGTCACTATGTGGTCAAAAGTATTAATTCTCAAAAACCATATCTCAAATTTACTTAATTAATACTATTATTATAATGCCCTCAGCCCACTGTGCTATGGAAAAACTGAAACAAGCCCTAGGGTCATAAATAAATCATCCTGAACATCAGTCATTTTGTAGAAAAGTGCCACTTTCCAATGTTTGAATCAATTTTTCTCCCTATTAAGAAATAATTTCCTGAAAAGTTTGAGAAGTGTCCAGTTACTGATATTATCTGAGGGAGGAAGAAAATGGAGAGTATTCATAATATTTTGCTGTGAGATAAAGATCTTTTATCGCTACAGGCATGTCAGTTTGAAAAAAAAAAACCAAAAAAACCACAAACATTGAGGGAAAACAAAAAAATCTGAAAAAACTTGAATCAACACACCAGGATAGGAATAGTTCAGTACCTACTAGTACTTTTGATGGAGTAAGATTCCAGATATCATGGTAACTAGGCTGCAAAATATAGAGCAGAAATTGTGCTGTCATTTTCACTATATCTTCTTTCCTACACAGCAAAATTCCTGAGCACTTCATTAAAGGTATCACTGAACACTTCATTAAGAATAACACAATGCAAGTTCTTTAAGAAACATTTTTGTCAGTTACTGTACTGGGTGAAAGGCTTGTTTGGTTCAGGTGGGAGTGCTGAGGTACCTCCCCTGTGGAGCAGGTTTAAGACTGTGGATCATGCACCATCTTCTGGAGGAAGGCCCCAGAAATGAGTCTTGGCGTGCTCAGTGGCCAGGGGTGGGTGGTGTCTTTATGTGACCAGTGATAGCTGAGCCAGGCAGCTGCGCTCTTTAAGAACTTATGGAGACAGTGACCACGGCCATGAATGTGAAAGTTACAGAATAGCAAATTCCATCCTAGGAATATATCAAACAACACCTCATTCAACACAGAATTGTAAGGGTACTTGTTTTCTATCTTGAGAAGATCAGGATGCACAGAGAAGAGAAAGTCCACAACTGCATTTTTTTAATACAGTGTGCAGAGACTAAAGCTGGCGTGAATATGTTTGATTTTTTCAGAATTGTAGTATGCTTCTTAATGGGTTCAATTTCATTTATGGATTTTTTGAATGTCTAATGGTTGCTAGACACGTCTGATGAGTGTGTGTGTATGAAGAAAGGACTATATATATGAAGAGCTGTCTTATCATGACTACACTTCACCTAAATACTTACAAGTTTTATTTCTTCAATCCTTGACAAAAAAATGTAAAATGACATAAAATTTCCAAAGCTGTAATGAATTATAAATAATGTATACAGGTTCCTTGTGACACAAAGGGAGAAATACAGAACTGGAATATGAAGGACACCAGGCATTTTGTAAGTATATTCAAGGAATTAGTGTCTCTAGGGTTGGAAGATATCGGCAAACTGTATAAGTGAATTACCTCAGTGGTTATTTGAACCTTTTATTTCATATATGATGGGAAGAGTTATGATATATTGAAAGTGTTGAATTTAGAAGGGAAGTTAAAATTAGCCCTAGGCTATGCCTAGAGCTTGTAATATCATAGACACACCTTTAGAGCAACCACAAAGTTTCTAGACCTCAGAATTGTGAAAAAAGTTTTCTAAGTGTTAAATGACTGCAATACAACATTACAGTGGGTCAGCTGCAGACTGAGAGCCTGAGGCTTGGTTTATATTACAAAGTTTTGCTGCCAGAGCTATATCTGCCTGTGCTACAACAGCAACAACAAAGAAAACAGCAGAAACCCTCTGTGACACCTGTAGGCTGGCAAGTCTTCCCAGTGACTCTGTCCACAGAAGATAATTTATGGCTGCCCACAGCAATGCATTGCAAGGCACGTAAGAAGGCAGAAGTGATATAGTTTAGTGAATGTAGTGATGATTGTTAAATTGTAAACATGTAGAAAAATCTAGATTGGTGTGGATGCAGAGTGGACCTGGTACCCTAGAACCCACTTAAGCTTCACTGCACATGGAGTTTGCAAAGTTCACTCTGAAAAGAGTTTCTAGTTGGGAAGTGCAGTTTTTCCCAATTGCTGTTGTTGCAAGTCCAAACACCTGCCCAAAGCAGTGCTTTCCAAAGTGGAGTCTGCCTCCTCCAAATGCTGCCAGGCCAAAGAGGGCATCTACTCAGCTGCCCTGACCTAAAGGGACGGGCACCTCCCGACTGCCCCCCGATTCCAGTTCTGATCACGCTGAAGAGTGTTGAAGAGACAATAACCATTCTGGGGCACATATAGATATCGAATACAATAACATTTTGGGTTACCCAGGGCACCCTGAGATCTGGTTTGCCCCTACAGTAACACATATTTCTAAAATGAATTTTACTAAAACCATCTCAGAGTTGACTCAAACTATTATCTAAATGAAAACTCTGAAATTTGTATTTCCCAATATTTGATAAATTTGGAGATAATTATAGGCAAACCCCTCATGTTTATTTTTTATGAAACTTTTATGTATTTTTCAGTACACCCGGAGCTTAATTACACCCTTAATTTTAGCTACTTTACAGTACTTGAGCTATAAGCTAAACAAAGAGTCCTTTATGCAGTGATTACTTCCATATAGAAAATATTAAAATTCATCACTGGTAAATATTAAAATACATCACTGGTAAATATTAAAATACATTCTATTAAACTTAAAATTTAACAATAATAGGAATAAACAACACTTAAGAAAAAAAAGGGGGAAGATAGAAATTTCCAATTACCTTCATATCTTACCTTGATTGCTAAGAAGTGAAACTATCATTTGCTATTATCATATAAACTATATATTAAATAAAATCCACAGGCATAATGAAGGAAATTAAGAAATTAATATGACTGATGCTTCCTACAGTATACTAGTGATAGACTTTTTGAAAAACAATTGTGATTTCAAATGCTTGCGTTTGGGAGGAGTGAGGCTGGGGCAGGAAGTTCTGTGGAGAAATCACAAGTTTCATTAGATCTTTTAAAATTATTCTTTCCCTATAAAGTTGCAGTGACCCTAATGAGAATATCATTGTACATGAGGGGTTAGTGATTCACACAGTGGTGAACCTGAGTAGGCACAGGCCTGTGCTCTGTACGTGTATGTCTTGGCCATCCTACATGTAGCTCTTTACCTCAAGATAAGCTCAGCCAGCAAATCCTGGTGGAGAAGTCCATAGCTGTTCCCCTTGGGTACCAGTGATTATGTCACCTGCGTACTTATCTTAAAGCAAAGCAGCATTTTCCCATGTGGACACTTTTTCATGACAGTAAAAATCATTGATAAAATTGTTTTTTACTAAGAAGGTCCTAGAAGAGGTTCTAAGTACCAAAGTGCTGGTGAACCTCTCTGTGGAGAGGATCAGGGCCTTGCTCTGATCAGAGGTGCCTTGCCACTTGATGCTGTCCACTTCAGGGTTCCCAGAATATGAAGCAACATAGGATTATCTATGCTATTTCTCTTTTTTATTCTAAGTTTAACTGTCATAGAAGTTATCAATATCTTTTGGAATCTACAATATGTCATTTTTAGTCATAACAGATACTAGCCATAGTGTATTACAGTAATCATAGAGAATTAATTCACCTATAACATACATCTCTGCAACCAAAAGAAATGAGAAAATGTGGTTAGTACATTTTACTGTACAAGTAAGATATAGCATAAAAATGTAGCCTTAATATTGACTTTACACTTTCAATATATCTTATGATAAGTGTTTTAAAGCACATTGATAGTGATAATTCTTACTTTCTCAATAGTTGAAGGTGGGTTGAAGAGAAAACCTAATTCTTGGTTTAGCAGCAATGGGAAAATCTTCTATCCACAAAAATATGTTTTCTGGTCATACTCACTTTCTGAAGAACTCCATTTCAGTATCACTTCAAGGCACTTAAAATGGTATTTTTCTTACTGTCTAGTTTCCAGTCAGAAGATATTTTTTCAGCTTTATTTTTCATGATACAAGAAACATGAAAAAGTTATCTCAGATACAGCTTAGTTTTCAAGCAGGTCAGGTAAGCATTTTAGTTTTAATCTGCACATAACAAAATTAATAACATCAATTAAATCTATAGTTGGTTAAAAACCCCCACAAATAAAACCTTAACTCAAACAAAAATTAACATATATTTATTAGTTGGAAAAATGATTATTAATTACCATCAGTTGAACTCTGGAGGTTGTGTCTTGAATAAAAACAGTCAAAATCAGACAAGGTTATTCAGTGTAAGTTCAATAACTGAGATATCTAGAAAAGGCAAAATGCAAATGAAACATGACACCATTCTTCCCCATTAGTTAGCATGGATGTTTTCTTCTCTATATCTAGTTAGTAGATTGGCAAAAATATAAACTATAATAAACTTTATGATGCTTGCCCAGGAAGCTTAAAAAAATCCCACATTGCACTAATGCATTTCACCTGTCAGATTATCACTACTCCTCTTTGGAAGATGAGTAAGAAACTCAGCAAATCTCATGCCTTGTTTGAGGAAAGCATTATTGTTTCATTTCAGTTTTCTTATCTGCAACAGTAAACAAACACCTATCTGAAGCCCTGGCTATCTGTAATGCAATAATAAGACCTCCTCAAACCTTTACAAAATTAAAGGCAAAAGTCAATCTAAGATCTCATGAAATGTTACTAAGACAATATAGTCAGAATATTTCACAATTTGATAATATTTTCTAACCATTTTCCTAAATGGTGATAATTTACACAAGTGGACAACTTGTTCTGTTTTGCAGTTCCAGGCTGGACAGGCTGTTTGGTCCAGGAGCCTTATAATTTATTGGAATTGTACTCTGCTGATACTACTTATCTTGACTCTTTGTTCATTGAGTTATAATAGAATTAAATATAAACCTGTCCCTGTCTGCAAACTAACAAGAATCTTCCCCCTGGAAGTCATGCCAAAAGACATTTTAGGTCAGATGGAGTGAGTGGGTCTCCCTTTTACCTACATATCATGTAATTATATTAGTAATTAGCACACATCACAGTATAAATGTTACTACTGTAAGACAAAAGTCTCTGAAAATAATGGAAGGAATAATAACAATAACTATTATTATCGTAATTATTTTAAAATTGAATCTATTTATATGTAAAATCATAAAATAATTAAATTTAAAAACAGAATGTCACTCTGTTCTTCGTAATGTCATATAAGGGCAATGAAATGTTTACTAAGATTTAGCCTACCTGCTTTCTAGTCTCCGTACTCTTGAAAATGCGACATGAGATATAAGACAGCAACATGGAGAAGAGCAACATGGTTTACAGAGATGTCAGACAGACTTTCTGAAAGAGAGGGTAAAAGAGAAGTTGATGCCTACAGAAGAAACTAGAGAGGGGGAAGAAAGCAAGACTTAATTTTTTTTAAAAAAAATTAGACAGTAGAATTGTTATTCCTATCTGGATTAAAATAAATAATGAAGATTTATAACTGCATTCAGAGAAATTAAGATTAGCTACAGCTAAGAGCATAACAGTGAATCATTAAATATTCTATTGTTTGAGTTTTTGAGAAAAAATGTCTAACTATACCTTTGGCCAGAGTCATAGATATGGTACTTGTTCAGGGAATGAGGAGATCTAGAAAACAGAGTGCTTTTTTTACTTACTTCATAATGAATTTTGCTGAATTGTCTACCAATTTAAGAATGCTGTAAGTAAAGAGGCACAATGCATAGCACATTTATATGAACACGTATACATCTATATGAACATACACTTCTGCTTACTGATATTCTCTCAATAAATTAGATGTCTAGCTTTAATCTACGTCTAATAACAGCTTAATTTGAAAGTTTACAGATAAAAGTACAATGACCGAGGGGAAATCTAGGATTATTTCTCTAATTGTTTCATGAGCATGCTCCCCTTTTTTTGTAATGACTACTCTACTATACTGCAACTAATTTATCAAGAACATAATGTATATATCAGAACAGACACTAAGACACATTTTACTTACGGCAACAACAGTGCCCCTGAGAACAGTAGACTTTTTTTATTAAGGTAACCATGCCAAACCTAAAAAAATCTGATAAAATGAAAGACTTTCCTGGGTAAAGAGAAAAGAATAAATATGTGATTTTTAATTTTAAGGAGGCTTTAACACTGTCTTTAAATATGGCCCAGGTGAAATCACTCCACATTTTCAATCATTTTCAATTAAAAATAAAAGCAGAAGATATATGAAATATAAGTGATCATAAAATGAGACACCTTTGTGAGATTTGTCACATTTTATGAGGAGTCAATAGTAGCATCATATATGAGACACAGAAGGTAAATAAACTGTTATGTTCTCTAGTGTTGATTAAAAAAAAAAATGGTCTAGGTTTTTCTCCAATATAAAACTTTTTCAAAAGATGAAAGAATTAGAGAGTAAAATGACTGAAAAAAAGTAGAAATTTTGATGCATGATAAAAAGTTAAAGAAGTGTTGACCTGGGGAAAGAAACACTACGGTGAATGATTTTGAAAATGTAAAGAATTAACTTAAAGAGAGTAATAAATCATTTGTCATACCCACTTTGTGGGTAGCACACAGGGAAATTGTTTAATTTTCAAACCCATAAAATTCATGTTAGAAATTCCAAGGAATATAAGGAATGTTTAGTGATCTAGGGAGCCTGGGATATTCCCCATGTGAGATATTTTAAAAAGCATGCCAGACAAACATCTATCATTGATTTTTTAATATAAACTACTGAAAGAGTTCCCATTGGATACATCTCATCAGAAAATACATAAACATTAAGATTTCTCTTTATGTTCTTGTAGTTTGTTCATCAAGGAGGATGGGTATTCATCACTTCCATATACTTTGGCAGTGAAAAGAATTTCTTGGAAATGTGTTATGAAAATATATTGGTTTCATACTGATCCCTTGTTTCCAGTGGAAGTTGCATCCCCAATTAATTATTTTATAAAATATGTTCTTCCCCTTGAGTGTGCTTGAAAATACAATGATCATACAGTCATTCATATAGAAAGAGTTTAGAAGAGTCAGTGTCTATGTATACAGTCTGATTATAAAGTCTTGAAAAGAATTTCCAGGCAGATAAACAGTCACAAACCCCAAAAAGTCAAAAATGGCAAAGCCATGTGCCATTTGGGCATCTCCACATTGAGACTTCAAAACAAGTTTGATGTCAAATGAAGATACAAAGTCATAAAATTTCACAAAAATTCTCTAGAAACTGTGGGCTAGTTTTTAGACAAATTTGTCTTGGTTTAGGGCAAATTTGGGAAGACACCTCCAAAAGGATTCCTCTAGAAAGCACATTCAAGTGCCCCCTTCCCCCATCTGGTTTGGGAAAAGATTTGAAGTATAGCCAGGATTGGTATGTTAAGAGAAGAGACTCTGTGAACAACTAATGTTTGAAGACATTCAAGCAGAAGCTGTATTAGAGTATGACTAATCAATATCTTGGTGATAGCTAAGAAGATGAAAATATAACCCAGAGTAACCTCAGATGATTATACAAAAAACCCAAAACAAACAAACAAACAAACCACAACCCCCCACGCCCCAAAAAAAACCACTCAAAAAAACTAAACAAACAAACAAAGCAAAACAAAACAAAGTAAACAAACAAAAAAACCCAAACAAACAAAAACAAACAAACAAAAAAACCCCACACCAAACCCAGGATAATTTGTAAATGCTAAAATAATGAACTGGACTAAGATCAGCACATGTGCACTGGGAATTTTGTCATAAGCATGATCAAGTAGGAGTGACCAATCACCTCTGTTATTATGATTCTTTCCTTATTACCTTTTTGTGTAAAAGAATTTGCTTGTTTCCTACAAGGTGAGCCAGCTGTATTAGATGCTTGGCATCCTATTCTGAAGAATTATAATAAAATAATTTTTTTTTGATGAGTTGATCAACTCTTGCAAGTCGTGTGAAAGAATCCTACTTTAGGAGTAACAAGTTGAAAAAAGATCGAAAATTTGGCAGGAGCACCTCCTCTTTGGCTGATGTCTGTCAGGCTCTAGCCTCTTGTGTCCTTATTTTCATGCCTTACAGCACAGCACCTTGGCTGCAGAAGGTACATCATTACCTTCCCTACTGGGTTCTGGGAAGACTTGGTCAACTGCCAGTCACCTCCATGTGTAGGGATGAAGGGGTGAGAGTGAGTAAAAAATTCTTTATGCTGGAAGCTGGATGGATCTGCAGCCTTGGCAGATTATATATACAAGTGGTACTGACTGGGGAGCCTGGCATTCAAGGGCATCTCCCAGCCAGATGAGTTACTGGGGTGTGTGAGCCCAGCTACTTTATATATGTGTGTGTGTGTATGTATATATAGACTTTTTTTTTAGAGACTGAAATCATGTGTCATAAAGCAGTTATTCACAAACTCCCTTAACATCTTAGATAAATCAACAGAGCAGGAAAACATTCTATACCATAAAATGATCTAAACTTGAAAATTCTTATAATCAAATTCTGTGTATCATTGTAGAGAAGTACATTAATTTCTAAACTACTTAGTATGCTATAGTTTTTTTCTTGAAATTGAAAGACTATGATGTTTATCAACATGCAATGGTGTTTGTTCATTATGTTGATTTTTATTACAGGATCCCACAATTTGAAATAATTATGAAAGAAACAACAGAAACAGATTTTTGATTGTTCATTGTTTGTGGCATCTGTAGGAAATATGTCGGCTTGACATCAACTGTTAACAAGCTTTATTTAAAATTTAGGGAAAAACAGTTGTAAATTATAAACATTGTCTATAATAGAGCTTTGTAGTTTACATAATTATATTCTGTGAAAGAAGGGAGGCAAGCTTGGTCTGACTTCATTTTTCCATTAGAAAAGATTCAACTGTCTTCATCCCATGATACCAGCTGCACTGTGCTTTGTATGAGATCACTGTGCTTAATTTCAATAGCCTGCAGAAAGAGTTTATTTTTTAAGTCCTGTCTTTTGCAGATGTGCCAAGGGAAAGATAATTTTGGTTTCTCTAATTATATGCAGAAAGCTAGCCCTGTTCTTAAGCTTTACTTTGCATGGTGCTTCCAGAATAGCCTGTATAGAAATCATAGTTTCAAATTGAAGTACATTTTAAGTCAGTCTGTTTCCCAAAAGGGTTCTCCTAAAGTACTTAGAATTTGTACTAAGTATGAATAATTTCTTTTACTCACGGGTATACTAAATAGTATTTGAAAAGAATGTGTGTGTAAAGATTTTGCAAATATAAGACCAATATTTAAAGAAAATGTATTAAAGGGTGATGACACGAACATAAAATTTGACTCAACAAAACTTTTAGATGCGACACCCCTTGCACTTTCATCAAGAACTTTCACTGGAGCACTGAATGCAGGTTTTCGGTGAATACAACAGAAAAAATTATTTTTTTTCAAGATGAATTTTCATCTTCCTGTTCTAATTTAGGCTAAATGCCTATATAAAAAAAAAAAGCCTATGAATTTGAAGACTTTTAAAGCCCTTTAATTATCTGAAGGTATAGTGCATGTATTTCCCTCTTCACAAATCCTTAAAAATAAGCCCAATGTTTTATTTCATGTTTCCATTAGACAAGGGATAGTATTTAAAATAATGTCTCTTGAAATTGAAATTCAGTCCTGTGAATGTTAAATGAAGGTTTTAAACTTCTGTGTTGGCAATACAGATGCTCAATTAAATAATTTTTTGCTCACCCACTTATTTTAACTGAAAATCAACTTTGGATGAGTCATTTCCTAAATTTTGGGGAAAATTGGCAGTGTTAATTAATTAATTAAATTGCTCAATTGTCAAAGCATTTAAGATATTAAAGCTGCAAAACTATCACATCTCATTTGAATAAATTAATAATCAGTAACAATATTAAATGTACTAAGATTAAAATAATCTCTTGTGTTCTTTTTCTGTATGGCAAATAAATATTTCTGATTATAGATTTCTTTTTATTGAAGGTAAATTCATTACTGTTTTTATTAACAACAATCAAACTTTGAGTGTATATGCATGTGCTTGGAAATAATTTGAAATTATCTGGTTAAGATAAAGAAAACAGATTAGATTAAAGAAAGTGAGAGCAATGGAACATCCAGTTAATTTTATTGTGTGGATCGGACAGCAAGACAGACCGGCACCTAGTGGCAAAAAACTCCAAATAATTCACAACAAATATGAATAGCAGCAATAAATGCAGCTATATATAAAATACACTATAGTCATAAAATTATTATGTGAATATACTATATTAGCTTGTGCAACATCAATAGCCAAGTAAGCTTTCTAATCTTCAAATATTATTTGTGCCTTGAAACGAAGGAGCAGAGAAATAATGAGACCATTTTTTAATGTTAATCCTTTCTTAGAAGATTAGAAAGTAAAACTAGCCAAGCAGATCCTGACTATTTCTTAGAGCAAGCCTTTAATCACATTATAATGTAGCTGAACACAGCTCGGTTTGGTGCTTATTTAATTATAATTAAAATGCTTGCAACACATGTGTCAGTGACAATATCCCTATTTCTAGACATCAACACTAGGATATAAGTCTAATTATGATTCTCCACAGAAGCTATTGGGAAGTGTCTTGAGTATAGTCTCCAATGGATTGTATCTGAGAAAAGAGATCGCAAAAAAAAACCCCAGAAAACACCTTAAAACAACCCTAGTATTGTATTACCAGTGATTGGGAAAAGTGGTGGAGTAACAGCCTGAGACACCTACAGACTTTATTGGTACATAGATCTATCATTGAGAAAATTTCTCTAAATTGAAGTGTTCTCTCTATTTTAGATGATTACTCCCAAAAGTTCAAAGCCCTAGTCTAGTTTAGGTAATATAGGTACTCCACTCTGAATCCTATAGAGATGCCATATTTGCTGTTAAACTTTCCATCACCCTATGATACAGCTCCTTTCATTTTTATTCAGAAAAAAAAAATGAAATATCTTAGTTTAATCTGAATTTAAAATACGAATATTTGAAGTTCTGCATATGATTCTCTTCCAGCTTCAGTCATAACCTAGAGGTGTTTTTATAAAATCATTTTATTTCCCCCTGAGGAGTAAACTGCTGCTGTATCACAAGGAGATCTTTGATTTCAGTGGGTTTCATAGTGACATAAATAAAGTTAGTGAAACAGCAGAAAAATGGCACAAAATCTGTCAGATCAGACAAATGTATGTGTAAGTAGACTATATATATCAGCTGTAATCAATATACAGAGCTATGTGAATCAACTGTCTATTCAGCATCGCTCAATGCACCTAAGACATGGTCCATGCCAAATTGTCTAATGGTGTAGACAGCTCTTTCTGAAAAGCCTGTGCAGAACTTCCTGCAAGCTAGCAGATGTGTTAAAGGCTTACTCTGAAGGGTGACATCTGGTAGTCACTGATCTACAGCACTTCAACTACTATTGAATTCTGGATGTCTCCTAAATATCATGTGACTGACACTGTGAATACTGTGTGTGCCTTCTTCAGATAAACAAGGAAAAGGAAGGTTTCATCCCAAGGAAGGTGAAGTTTCTTTTCATATTTTTGAATTGCCTCACTGCAGCTTCATTCAGCCCTACTTAGAACAGTATAAACAGGTGTTAGTCTGCAATCTCTACCAGGCTTGGCACCTTCTGTGACATCACATATGGAACCTCCCAGAAGAATTTAATTTTCTCTAGAGGTATTGTCTGGGCAACAAATAGGCTCTTTAGTGCCTCTTGGCAAGAGGCAGTCTCCAGTTGAGAGTTACTAACATACTGTTCTGGTGACAGTAGTTGTAAAGCAGGTGGTTGTAAGACCAGTTTTATATGGCTGGCCTTCCCTGCTTCTAGCCTGATGCTAACTCTCATTCTGCAACCCCAAGGCTTACTCCTGCTACGTAGTGGCATTTCAGGAGGAAGGGGAGGATTCCTCCTCCTATGAGCAGAGACAAGAGTTCAGTCTCCTTTGTCTCGTGAGTGGTTGAGTCTGTCACCTCAGGTTTAGAAGCAATCTTTCCATCCTTTTGCAAAGTCTGAAGTCAGGGTTCTCACTCAGCTTCTGACATTTGTGGGTTTGACGGGTGGATCACTTGGTGGATAAGGAAATGACAGGATGGTTGCACTCAAAAGAGTTTCAATCTGTGATTTGATATGGAGGATGTAAGTGACAAGTGATGCTCCTCAGAGGTCTTACTGAGACAAGAATGATTTAAATTTTTGTCAGGGACATGGACAGTAGGTTTCAGTGCACTCCTCAGCAAGTTTGTGGATGACACCAACCTGTGTGGTGATACTCTAGAGGGAAGCAGGGGAAGTGATACCATCCAGAGATACCTTGACAGGCTAGATAGGTGGGCTCATGCAAACCTCATGAAGTTAGCAAGGCCAAGTGCAAGATCCTGCACCTGGGTTGGGACATACCCAAGCACAAGTCCAGACAGGGCAATGAATGAGTTGAGAGCAGGCCTGCAGAGGACTTGGGGGTACTAGTGGCTAAAAATTGTATATGGGCTGGCAATACATGCTTGCAGCTCAGAAGGCCAACTGTATCCTGAGCTGCTTCAAAAGAAGCATGGCCAGTAAGTCGAGGGAGGTGATTGTTCCCCTCTACTCCCTTCTGATGATTCCACCTGGAATACTTGATCCAGCTCTGAGGTCTGTAAAACAAGGATTATGAACATGTTGGAACAAATCCAGAAGAAAAAGCCACTAGATTAGTAGAAGACTTGAGTACCTCTCCTATCAAACCTCTAAGTTTTGTTTAGCCTAAAGAGAGGGTCTGGGGACACTCTAGAACCTTCCAGTACCGAAAGAGAGCCTAGAAGAAAGCTGGAGAGGGACCTTTTACAAGGGCATGTAGTGGTGAGATAAGGGTGATGGCCTTAAACAGAAAGAGGGGAGGTTTTGATAGGATATTAGGAAAAAATTCTTTACTGTGAGGACGGTGAGGCACTGAAACAGGTTGCCCAGAGAAGCTGTGGATGTCCCATTCCTTGAAATGTGCCTAACCCTGTCTCAGGGAACATCTTCAACTTTACATGTCCTGGCTCTCAGGAGGGTCTCCATGCTGCTATGATTACACAGCAAGGAGGTGCAGCTTCAGTGTTGAACATTCAATACCAATTTTTTATGGAATTGTGAGCATGGCAGTTGGGGGCTGGGGAGGTGCATTTTTTACAGGGAACACTAATATACAGGAAGTGGAACATTCTTTGGTTTGCAATGTTTGCAGAAGGGAGTGGTGGTGTGTCCTTTAAAAACAGAGCAGAAAAGCAGGGAGCTATTCTTGCTCTACCTGACTGCAGGGCCCCAAAAAGCTTTCTTGATGAGACTATCAGAAGAACTTATGGTTTTTGATGTACTCTGAGTTAAGACACATGGAAAAAATATTCTCAAGAAGTCAAAACAACATCTTGCTTTTTTTTCCAAGGGGAGTACATGCTGTTACTTGGGAACAGCAGCCATCTTGTTTTGTTTGTGACTTTCTTTGGTTAAACAATGACCTATTTTTTTCAATTTTCTCTTTATTGCTGTGTTTATCACTATCTTCTTTAGTAAATTGCTGATATTTTTAACTTCTTATAGTTTGTTTTTCTTTGTTTTTCTCCTTCACAGTTGTGGAGGAGGGAGGGGGGCATACAAGCAGTCTTAACCTTTTCCCCACTGAGGTTTTTATTCCTTTAAAACCAATCTGTACTTATAAATCAAGAGCTATAGTATAACCTTGGAGCAAGCATGAATAATGCTTTAACCTTTTTTTTCTACCCCACATTTATAGAAGTGCAGTCTCTTGTCCCTTGGTTTGTTGTTTAGTGAAAGGACAAAGACAAGTAACTGAAGACATAAAGCTGTACACTGACCTCACAGCAGAAGAAGAAAAAGCTTTCTAAAAGTCTGTAGCATTTTTGGGTGTATCTTTAAAACAAAAAATACACTTTATTCCTTACGCTTTTAGCTAGTTACATTTTCACACAGTTCAAGACTTGTCACTTGTTTACATTTTCATTTTTTATTCTAATGAGTGTTAGATAATGATTAACCTGTGTTTGAAAAAAAAAAGAGAAAAAAGGGTTTACTTGGGGTAAATTATAGTCCAGAGCATTTTCAAAGTGTTGACTGAATCTTCATTCTGCAGATCTATTATGACAGACTGATGTCAGTACCTCACATTTGGCTCAGAGGTGCATGTAAGCAAAAAAAGCAAACCAATCTGGCTTCAGACTGACTGTTTCAATCACCAGCTGGCTAAGAATACTAAACTATACATTTCCCAGGGAAAGATTATAGAGTAGAAAGCCCTAATCCCCATACCACCTCCAGATTCTCATGAATTAATGCATTAGTTCATAAATAAATTACATACTCAAACCTCTGCCTAAACTATGTTCAGTCATTTCCTTGCATCCCTATGGGTAGCTGAGTGTTCATTCAGATTTCTTTAATTACTAGTTGACATCAGAAGGAACACTGAACTTTCTCTCTTCCCTCCCCCATATGTATACAACACACTGATATATTTTTAGTAAAACCAAAAGAATGGATGTACGGTAATGAATGGGCTACATTTATACTATTTCCTGAAATAACACATTAATTATTGAGATATAAATGTTAAAGGTCATATTCTTATGGCAAATAGATAATAATACTTAGGGTAATACAAGTTTTAAATGATATTTTTCTTTTTTTCTCTAACTTTTTAGGTATCAGTGGTGCAATATTTTCTACTATTTTTCATACTTTACACTATCTGCTAATTAAGGACAAATCTGTCGGTATTCAGTTACACAGTTCTCTGGAAGAGTTAATAGAATAGGCAGCCTGTGATAGTGGTAGGCACCATTTCATTCACTGAATGTCACAGGAAAGAGTAACAAGACAAATTCTTTGTACCCATTTGTATTGTCAAAGGCTGGAAGAGATTTGATGATTTAAACAACAGTTTTACTGTGAGAATGAAATATCAGGTCCTGTGAAGTACAATTTCATGTGTTTTCCTTTTATTTACATCTACTACATGACTTAGGCACCGCTACATGGTTGTTTTTTCCAGGCATCAAATTCTTATACATTTACCAGGTAGCCTGAACAAGAAAAATAACTAAATAAAGGTTCGTTTCTCTTTCCAAGAAATCTCAAGAAATGCTTCTGGGTTTTGGTGGGGTTTTTTTAGTAGAATCAATTAGTAGAGAAACACTACTAAGAACTTAATATAATGTCTTAGATTATCCAGCCAGTTTCATTTTGAACCACAAATAACTATATTCTATTGGATGAGTCTGAAGAAAGTAAATCAGTGTATATTAAAAGATATGTGAGTGTTTTTCAGAAAGAAAAGTAAAATAGGTGATATTGACACCTGCATTCAGGCTTCCAATCTACAAAATTAGGATGATCTGAGGACTGAATCACCTGTCCTATGAAGAAGGGCTGAGAGTATTGGGGTTGTTCAAGATGGAGAAGAGAAGGCTCTGTGGTCTTACAGCAGCCTTCCAGTACTACCTAGAGAGGATTTTAGAAAGGAGGCCTATAAGATATGCCATGAAATGGATGGCAAAGGGATTTCCGTGGGCATCCTGCCCTGTTGCTGGTTTTCAGAGAGAGACCAGATGGCCATTAGCACTGCAATCAGCCAACTGGATGATGGAGCGATGCTAGGATGTCGCAGTTCTGTCCTGCCCTTGCACAAGACCCACAGTCTTTACAATCCCTCTCTTTATAACTCTCAATGCTCCTCATTCACATATAAAGAGGCTGACCCACTACCATTTATGGCAGCAATAACAGATTATTTTACTACAGTTTCACCTCCACTTCTCCAAAAAAGTATTGGGGTTTGAAATCCTCCATGGGAAACGGTGAGGATACAAGCATCTTGCAAACAAGTCGGCATGCTTGTTCTTCTCTCCTTCTCAAAGCAAGGACAACCCTTTGGTAATACTTGAGTCTCTGACTGCATTGTAATATACCTGGGAACCCTTGTGCCTGTGCACAACTGACTGCACCCATGGTGGACTGGTTGCAACTTAATGATCTTTAAAATGACCCCTTCCAACCTAAACCATTTTATGGTTTTATGATCTAGAAGTCCTAGACAAAGAACTGCTAACTAAACAGTGCTCCATCCAAAGGCTTGGAGTAGCTCAGAGGAGGTTAATAAGAATCTGAATTTCTATTACAAGGATGATGCAGATGAAGATATGTAGAGAGATTTTGTAATAATATCTACTTTAAGAATCTCCCTATATTCCTCCAAGACTACCTGCCATTCCTTCCACTCTCTGTAGACTTCATTTTTCTGCTTGAGTTTATCCAAGAACTGCTTGTTCATCCATTCAGACTTCTTGGCATTTTTGCCTGACTTTCTCTTTGGTGGGATGCATCACTCGTGAGTGCAGAGGAGGCAATCTTGAATATCAGCCTTCTTGGGCCCCTCTTCCCTCCAGGGCTGTCTCATGGTACTCTACCAAGCAGATCCCTGTAAAGGCCAAACTCTGCTCTCCTGAAATCCAGGATAATAAGCTTGCTGTGTCCTCTCCTTGATTCCCTAAAGATCTTGAACTCTGCCGTTCCATGCTCTCTGCAGCCAAGGCTGTCCTCAGATAATGGACGTTAAACAATTTTTCACATTTGCAAGGCAGATGAACATCAACAGCTGTGACACAAAAGAACCCAATAGTGGCAAAATACTAAATGTCATATGTTTTCTAGAAATTTCTTCATTAAAATTCTACAGAGACTGTGTAATTTATGAGATTCAACTTTTAGATACAAATTCACAAATTCAGTCTGATATCCCCATTTGTTATATGTGATCTCTGCTAAAGATCTTGCAGATCAAATTTAAGCCTGAAGCTTATCCACCTTTTGCCAGTAGTGATGTAGCAACATTAATAGTAACATCAAAAAAAACCCCAAGCTTTTTGAAAGTTGCCTTGTCAGACCATGACTCAATATATAAACATATATATGCAGAACTCTATCTTATGTAGCCTTTTATCAGAGCTCAGCTAATACTACAACATCGGTAGAATGACATATACTAGCTGATTAACTAAATATTTTGTGAAATTAATTCCAAATTTATTATTTTAATTTACATTTTTAATATATGAACATTAAAAAGAACATTAATAGAACTTATAACTTAAATAACTAAATAACTTTCAGTTATTTAGTTATTTAAAGGTAGCATCCATGTGCAGTGATTAAAATAATGACTAAATATGTTTTCCTAACATCACTGAAATTTAAGCATCACATAGGTTCATTACATACTGTGTATGATAATGGACACTGAATAGCAATTGTATTGAATTTCATTTTATTATTCCAGCCTTACTGTCATATAAATAGAATTAGAGATGGACACACAATTTATGATGTTTAAATCTAGTTTATATCATGAGAATTCATATTTTTCAAAAAGAATATTAGTGCATTACAAATCCCTGAACCACGGGAATTGTACTTTTATTTCCTTTAATTTTCCAATTAAATAAATTAAATCAAATTCCTAGTCCCTGTGGGAATACACTTGTTAGCTATAGTACTGCATATTTTTTTGTATCTCTTAGGAGGTAGAAATTCTGAGCTATCTTCATTAATATTCACAAAGTCAAGTAGCTTCCTGGATCCATATCATACAAAAAGCTTAAGGAAGGTCAAACAGAGAGGTGAAGCAGAGAAGATTAATTTCTTGTGAAGAAAGGGAAAACGAAACACTGCTTCTGCATCCTGTCTTCAAAGTCATATCTAGAAAATAGTGAGTTTTACATTGAACAAATGGGCTCACAAGTCATTTTATAAAACAGAAATAATAATGTTTATTATTAAACAGCCAGGAAAATATACTTCCTAGATGTTTTACATTTTCCTAGGGTAGTTTATTAGATTTCATACAGAAAAAGATAATTAATCCATGGAACAGTTTTCTAGAATTTAAAAACATATAAAGAAGAACTAGCACAAAAAACAATTACATATATAATTTATTGATATGGCAAGCATATAAATAATGAACTGTGGTAGGCTGACCTTGGCTGGGTGCCATACGCCCACCCCCCTACTCCTCAACAAGAGAATAAGAATAAGATAGAAAGGCTCATGGGTAATGATAAAGATAGGGAAATCACTTACAAATCACTCTTACAGGAAACCAGAATTAATACAAGGAAAATTAATTTCATTTATTGGCAATAAAAATTAAATTTGGATGGTGAGGAAAAAATAATAAAAAAAAAACTTGACATCTTCACCCACCACTCCCTTTTCCCCAGTCTCAATTTCAATCCTTCATTTTCAACTCCTCTGGGAGTGAGGAGTGGTGGTCAGCTCATAACAGTAGCTCTCTGCCACTCCATCTGTCATGTCTTCTCTAACATGGGTCATTCCCATGGACTTCAGGATACATTTGCTCAAGTGTGAGCATGGACAGCAGTTTATCAGGGAATATCTCGCTGCACTGGCCCTCCACAAGCTGCAGTTTGAATATTAGCTTCACCATGCTCCTCTCCACCATATGATAGAAAATAATCTTTATGAGTAGATAAACATAATTACATGTTTAGGTTGTAAGTCATTTGTTTGATAGAATTAGATGTCTAATCTAAGATTACTTTTGTAGTCAATAGCATCTCCAAGAGTAACTACTGAACTACTGCTATTGTAGATGTAGGGGTCAGATAGGAAGGTTTTAGCAAAATGCTACATCTGACCACAGAGAATTGGAGATGTTAGTGAAGGCAGATGTACTTCTCACCTATATACATAACTTGTATGTAGCTAAATTCAGGTAAAGTTAATAAATAATTGCATTAGAATAAACAGGAAGATGTTTACTATATTTTATGGACTGTATCACATACTAACATGAACAGCATGTTATAAGGATTTTTTGAAACTATTAAGTGCTAGCTTATTTCTCATAGTTATTTTGGACTCTGCTTTTAAAGCTAATGGATGCTCAGTAAGCAATATTATGGACCGATGATAAACAAAACCCAGAATAGTTTGAAAAATCATTTTAATTTTTACTGTAAAGTACAAATGCTGTCAATTCATGCTGTAAAGGAAAATCCATGTACCACAGACAATTTCCTCATCATTACTACCTCAAAAATGCTTTAGTATAATTCATTCAACAAAGGTTACATCTAGTTTAAGTAGTTTTTTGTTTGGTCCTTTCAAGTGGATAATAACGCCATCTGCCATTATTGCATTTTTAATTCATTATCATTATGTATAGCGTGTACAGAATTTGTAAGAGAGTATCAAAAAATACAGTTGCCATAGAATCATAGGTTTTAAACTTTGCACAAAACACAAAATAAGCAGATAGTTATACAACTATCATAAAATAATTTTTGTAGGTGTTTTGCTTTCTTAAAATTGTAATGGCATAATTACTACGTAATAAATCAACATTTTATGCTGATTGATCATGAATCAATAAAACATTAAGATATATACATAAATTCTGCTGAAAAAATATTTTCTATTAAAACAATTTTTAGTGGAGATAACTGATTATGAATAGTCTCATATTATTTAATTACATTAAATTAATTACATTAATTACATTAAAGTAAATAGAAAAAAAATCTTGGTGAGGTCAATGGTCATAAGGACTCTTTTGTTAGAGAAAAATTATTAGATATAATTCTTGTAGTGCATTACAAAAATACTTTCCCTTAAATGTAGTAACTTTTCTGTGGCAAGAATCTCTCCCAATCCATATGTTGTGCCATTTGACCACTGAGAAAAGCTTCTTAGTTGTTATAGCTGAAAGCATTTTAAATGGACAGAAAATGAGTTGGTCAGAACTCCTTGGAGGAGGAATACAGCCATATCTTGAGCTTACAGTTGTCTGTAGCAAAGTGCCTATAAGCTACCGTGAAAACTCTAAATTACTAATCTTCAGAAAGCTAGAGCCTTTGGTTCCAATCATTTTACCTAGTTAGTGACATTTTATAAAGCAAAAAATTAATTTATAATCTATTTTCTCTCTGTTAGACTCTTTAAGTAAATAGAAAGTGATTGAGTGATGAGTTTTCATGTAAACATCTCTGTCAAAATAATAGATTAGAGATGGCACATCCCCTCAACCATAGGTTGATAACCTTAGGACAGGCAGATGTTTGGGTGTTTTCTAATGGGACTCATGCTCTCAGTAAATACAGATGATGTTCATTCATGGTTTTGATTTCCACACACTCAACCATCTGTTAAAATCACACCTTGCCTGTTAACAGGCTAGTTATATTGTTCTCGATATATATGGAAATCAAGTAAAGATAGCAGGAAGTGGAATACCTCAATAAAGATGAGAAATGGCTGGTTCCACTAAAAGTCTCTCCATTTAAACTATAGTGTCATATTCATGTATAACTCTCTAAACCCCTTAAAAATAGTAATTGAATAAAACAACCATCTCTGTAGTCTTTGTTTTTTGAGAAATATTTTATCATATCTCTTATTTTATATATATCCTGTGTTTTTGAACAGCATTTAGAATTTACAATCTCTTCATTCAATATCAATAGCTTTCTTATGTGCATTGCTGTCTTAACAGAACTTGTGCATTTGACACCAAATTAGTATTATATTTAAAATACTGTTTGTTTTTTGGCTTAAGGAAATCTTATCAACCTCTGCATGTCAAAATTCAAATCACATTATTCTCTAGAATTTTTAATATAAAGAAAAAAGGACAAAATCAATAACTTAAGACTACACATCTTTTCACCATTGGTGACAAGACATTGATTTCTCTTGTGAGATTCATGTTTCACCATGTTAAAATGCAGTCATGAGCTAGAGACTAGAGCACTGACATTCTTCAATGCTAAATATGGAAATGCAAACCTAAAAAAATGTGAAGGGTTTAGAACGTAGCAGTTTATGTATCTGGGTACCCTCATAGGGTTATCCTATGATCTGGAAATTTTCAAACTTGATTAGACAAGGATTTTGTGATATGATTTTCCTTGGAAGTTATTCCTAAAAGGCATCCAGAGGCCCCTTTCTGACTTGAATTTTTCCATGAAGGACAATTGTGAGAAGATAATGTTAGAATAACCTTGATAATCCTAAGTTTACTTTTCTGTTACTATTGCTACTAGTTGTGTTTGAATATTGTTTATTATGTGGGAGATACATCCCTTAATAATTATATTACACTAATTATTACAGTTAGCACTTCACCTGAGAAACTTGTTTGCTCAGGGTGTCAGAATCAACCAGTAATTACACAATATGTATGTACTTTGGACACCTTTAGCCAATATCTTTCAAACAACTCTAAATATTAAATTGTAGCAAAGCTGTAAACTACACAGAATTTCACTTTTTTCAGTATACTGAACATTTCATGAGCAAAAAATGTAATGAAATTCATCTTGTAGAAGCTTGTTATGAGAAGAAACAATGTGAATATGTGAGGATAGATAAACTGTCTTCTGCTTGGAAGGAAGGGGACTGACTAGATAAAAAATTTTCAGGTTGTGTGGAAACAGTAAGAGGGAAAGACTGAAAAAAATATATGTAAAGGCATAAGTAGGTTCAACATAATGAAAGAGTATAAACACAATTTTTGAATATTACCTGTGCTACACATCAATAGCTGAGATCCACTTTCAGTTTTATATTCTACTTCATTCACTGAAAAGAAAAAGAAGCATTTAATATATCCCCTGTATTTCTGAAATCTACTCATCCTTGGTCTCAAAAACATTTCTTTAAAAATATACTATTATGGAGAGAACTCACTTATCATGGTACCAACTTGAAAATTTTGTGAAGTGATAATGATTGTGAGCTTCTTTTGGATTAAAAAATCTACATTAGAAAGGTATGAAATCAGAAATTCAGAGATGTTAAAAGTTTAAACAACAGGAATATTCCTTGAGCTAAAGGTTTTATTTAGCAGTTTATGTTAACCAACTGTGTGTTTGGTGCAAGAATATTAATACTTAAGCAGATGATGACATTTTAGATTATTAAAATTACTAAAATATTTATATCTATTAACACCTATTTGCATCCTGCATAAATCTTTTTATAGTATTTGATAGATATCCCTAGTAATTTTCATTCTTCACAGAATCTGAGAACTGTATTTTTAACACTTTGCTAAAGAAAAGAGAATAAAAAAATATCCATATGGTAACTTGTGTTTTTCAGATATATAAATTTCAGGAATTTCTTTCACATGAAAAAAATAAAGTATTTTGTATTCTGGATATAACCTATTTTACTAAAAAAAGTGTCACTGTAGTACTACTAACTCATTTCTCATTCTGCAAACCTCTTGTCTTGCTTTATTTTGACAGTCTGGACCTAGAAAACATTTTATTGAATAGGAGTAGAATCGCCACAATTATTTGTTCTGCATTTTATTATTTTTGAGCCAGTAGTAACCCATAATAAAATGCTTTTTAATATATTTGTCACTTGTATTTCAATGTAAAGAATGTTTTTAATCTATTTTGACTTGTATTTTTTATATATAACATCACATTGATTTTCAAAGTCATGTGATACTGTATCTTCTCCCAGAGTGTGTAACAACTTTTATATTAACTGCCTTTTTTCAAAAGAAATATTACCCATTCCAAAGACTAGAAAGTCTTGCAAATTCTTAACAATGTTATTTAGAAGTAACATTCAATAGTTTCCAATGGAGAACATGAACAGTAAAATATATATTTAAAGAAAGAGACTGTAGAATTATCTTGCAGAATAGATCACCTTCTTTTTTATTTTTCAATCCTCACATCTTTCACATCACCACATAATTTTATTTTAGGACTGGTTTCAAAATATATTTATCTTAAGATAATAAATATAAGATGGCTGTACAAGATGCATTTTTCTATTACGTTTTATTAGTTTCTTTTTAAGTGTTTGTAATAAATGTTAGTCTTTTTTATTAAATATTGTTATACTAAAAATATTGGATTTTACTTTAAAAGTATTCTTTCTGGAATTGGAAAATCAGCAAACAGAAACAAGCATACAGCATATTTGCATCAGTATTCATTACTGTGTCTTTTTTCTCTTATTTGCTATACACACAGTTTTTCTAGCAGAGATCACTTTTCCCATGTCAGTTCTATATGCAAAATAAGATTCTTAATCTCTACCTGGAATTCCTAGGAAAGAGTTCAATTAAGATTAACTGCAATGCAAATATCAACTCATTAATATGATCATTATTATGATATTATTTTTTATTGCTATTATTTTTTTAAAAAATACTGACTTTTGGTAAATATTGAATACAATGGAAATCAAACTAAACAGAAGCATCTAAAAAGAACAGGCATTCCAATGAAATGCCGTCAGCAGTCATGTCCTGTTATTACTGCTATTAACTTAAAGGCAAGCAACATCAGCGAAACCAACAATGAAATAGTAAATATACTACTTGACTTTCTCTGTGTCAAATATTTGGGTTTGGATCAAATTATTTCCTATTTTAGGTAAATTTTTAGAAATTTTCAAGTCCAAAGTTTTTACCATTCAAAAAGAATAACCACTGAAATTAGTTCTACAGTGATTAAAACCTGAGAAAAGGCACATACTTATTTTTTGGCACTTTTTGCCTTTTTTAAGTAAGTACATTTTCTACCTGTGAGTCCATTGGGTTAAACAGAGCAGGAAGCAGAAAGGCTCCCCCCATACAGAGAGAATAAAAATCTCTTCTACTTAAGATATTTAAAACAGATGAAAGAGAATCAATACAAAACTTAAAGCCATATGATGAATGCACTGTTTTCATTTTCTTAATGAGATGAAATATCATACAGTTTTACATATAAATCATTAACAAACTGAGAAATTTATTCATAGTAGAATAAACTAAATCAAATTACAGTAAAATTAGCACAACATATTTCCTTCAATTTTCAGATTAGTTTTGTGTAATCTGACAACTGTAGTTGAAAGATGAAACTAAATTACTACTATAGTTACACTTTTTTATCTAGGATAAAAAATCTGATTATAAATCTTCTAATGTCTTCATTAGACATTAAAGATCAACATAGAGAAACATCAACACAGAGAAACATAAACAGAAATGAAGCCAAGTTCAACAACAGAAGCACCCTTGAAAATATGCCTACTTCAATGTCAGAGAAAAAGTCAGCATATAAATTAAACATTTACAGGGAACATTCTGGAAAACATAGCAATTTTATGAAAACTATGTGATAGATGTCTACAGCTAAACAGTTTAATATAGATAGCATTTGCATTTCATGAATTGAAAATATTATTTATTTCACCATATTTTTTATTATTTTTAATTATACAGGCAACTCATGTGATAGGAGTTCCTCATCCTTCCTCACACTGGAAGGATTCCCCTTGCTGATTTAGTTCTGCAAAAAGTGAATTCCTGAGAGTGATAAGAATTATGGATGTCTTTTGTCTTTAAGATGCTGATTATTTTTCTCCCACTTTCTTTCCTGTCTCATCTCTCTCCATATTGCTTGCCAAGGAATTTATCCTACTGCTCTAGATTCATCAGGCTAATGTTAGGGAGAGTCAAAGTCTATTACTTTGTGTTAAATTGAATTAATTGCCCTGTTGTCCTGAACTAAACTGTAATGAGTGTCCTGTCTCCTCCAATACTGGGAACCAAAGCTTTAGCCTGATAATCTAAGAAAAAGCACATTGTGCCCTACCTTTACACACAGTCTTTCTCCATCAGTCCGTTTCCCTATCTTGTGAGGGTTGATAGAACCTGAAAGAGTAGCTCTGTGGATTCAGTCTTTCTGCAAAATGGAGTTATGGCAGGTAAAATAAATGTTGGTCCTGCTGAAGAGTGAAGAGAAAAAGAGCAGTGCAGAGAAGAAAGAGCAGAAGAAAGGACTCAGGAAGGTAGGCTAAACAGATTGGGCCATTCAGTACAATGCCCAATATGCAGTTTAGCTGTTATAAATGGAACTGGTTAAATAATATGGGGAAAATTATTCAGAACTATAGAGCCACTGGACTATATGAATTATTTGTTTATCTATAGAGGAAGTTTACCTATCCTCAAAGAACCAGCCTAGAGAAGAACGGATATTCTTATCAGTTATAGGAAAGTCAGAGAGAAGTAATTATTAATTTGAGGGAAGAAGGACAGAGTTCTGTTCAAGGTTACTGCTTATCTCTGTGGCAAGCTGAACTGTTATTTTCCAAAGATTGTGACTGCCTTCTCCATATCTAACAAAACTTGTTACTAGACAGCTGCTCAGAGTTCATTCTTTTCTGGCCCTTCTCCTTCTCCTTCTCCTTCTCCTTCTCCTTCTCCTTCTCCTTCTCCTTCTCCTTCTCCTTCTCCTTCTCCTTNTCCCTCTCCTCTTCTTCATATACACCCTCTTTAAAGAGACCTAAGTTAATATTAATACTATTATAACTAGATCAGCTAGTTAGCACATAATTCTAGTAACACCAAGAGAAAGGGTTTGATCTCTTTATGGCCCATTCACCTAAGAGCTGGACTCTTGCTGGACTCTTGATCATCACTCAAGAAACTGCCATACATTGCTCAAGAAACCTCAATACATTGCTCAAGAAACTGCAAGGACTAGTTCAGCTCAGGTTTTCTTCTGTTAGCATTGTTATGCTGAATCTCAGCTCATTACCCAGTGTGCAGCTTCAATTCACACACAAAGGTGAGACATTTCTATTTTTTTAATCTAGATTGCATGAAGTAGGAAGTACGTGGCAACCCACAAAAGGCTGGCTCCTTGATCATCAAAAATTTACCCTACTTATATATTTTAACAAACAAATGCATCAGAATTCATTGGTTACGGAGTATATAATGAGTCAGTAGTCATGACCTCACACACCAATTACTTTTTCACCATGTACTGCTCAGGTCTGCCTGCTTCATTCCTGGTGGCTATTTTGTCCAAACAGCCCATTCATCTTGGGATTGCCTTACCTATTCCTTAAAAGACTAGCCAAGCATGAAACATTCACAATGCAATTGCTCAATCATAACTGTCCAGCTACAGCTATTGATTAACAACTAAAAAATTTGAAAAGTTTGATTCAAATCTTGAGAGACTCAAATTTTCAGAGGCTTAATATTAGTGTGATGAGTGAAAGCGATGATGCTACCTGTATGTTACTGCGCTTCCTAAAGCTAGAAATTAGTCAGAATCAGGCAATGGTTTGTAAGTCTTGAGCTAATGAGGAGATATTATAAAAGAAGTAGCCAAACATAGACATGGAACAAATACTAAATTTTGTAGAATAGGTATCTGACCTGTAAGCTACTAAGCGAAAACACAGTACTTTACAATTGGTATTTAATTTGTCATCTAGTATAATAGAAACATTTTGTGTAGCATATAAATGTATATTTAACATTAAATTTTCCCTTGATTATAGATTGACTTAAATAAATGATTAATGTTTTCTTGCATGGTTTCCCTAGGCCTATGAATCAAACTGTGCAGGATATTTTAGGTATGTTACAATGCACAATCCAGTATGTTACAATGCATTAAAATATTACATAACGATTTCTCGCACCTTTGCAGAAGAACAGTCTCTGAATACGGCTCTCGATATAAATCAGTGTATCACCTTTTACTAATGTACCAATATTTAATTCATATTTTCATGAAAAATTGAGAGAAGGATTGACATGCTGGAGAGAATTATCATAGCTGTTTGTTTGAATATGTGCCATGAGTAACAAAATCTAGAAAAAACAATGCATGTAATGTATGCCTGATTATATTATGGCTAACAAGCTTTTATATGAGGGTTTTTATCAATCTTACGATGAAGTCACTACATCATTATTTACATAAGGTGCCCACTTCTTCCATGCTCAGTGAAAGCTTATTAAACACATAGAGTGAATACCTATAAAACCTATTCTACTATAAAAATATGAAATGTTTATGAAACTTCTATTTTGTTGTCTTTTAACAATATAAATCAGATACAATAAATAAACCAAATATTTTTATTTCCTCATTTTTTTGTAAATTTCTGAAACCTTTTCAATATAGGAAGAGAAAATTCTTTTTTTTTCATATAGTTCTTTCCAATTTCTTTTTTTAAGCAATGTCTATGAAAGGTGACAGATGAATCCACCACAAAAACTTCTGAGCTTTTTGCTCCAGTCTATTTCAGTGGTCAAAGGGTAAGGAAATAAATCCTGCTGTAAGGAAGTAAAAATACACTTTGCACCCCAAAAACCTCTTCAAATCACAGAACTAATCAATGAAAACCTTTTAGAGGCTTTATGAGTTTTACTCTTTAAAAATTTAAATTTTCACCCACTTTCCTTATTTAAGAAATATTGAAGGGAGGGAGGTAAGGAATCAAACTGCATTTTGAAAGTTGTTTGCATCATAATAACATATTCTCAACAGTAATCTCATATTCTCTCATTGCTTTCTAATTACTACTTAGCAAGCAGATTAAGTTCCATTGTATTCCAAAGTAGCTTTAACTTGCTGTATTGCTTATCAGTATAACCAGCTGTTCAGTGGTAGATTCGGTGATGACGGCATTTTTAATTGCTTTTTCGTTTGGCTAAGTAAGTTCAGATGGTCACTAATTAGTTCTGTCATGCTGAGGTAGTTTTGTTATGAACAATGCAATCAGTGTTTCATTGAAAAGACAATTTTCCTGAGATCAACACTGCTTAATTATCCCTAGGAATCTGTCCTCGGTTTCTTTTTTTTGTTATCACTGTCATGAGTAAGGTGATATGAATTAGACTGAACTGCCACTTAAAAGAAAGCTTCTACTAGTGCACATAATGATTTCTCATTTTCCTCTGCTCAAAAGCAATCAACTGAAACAGTCATAAAGACTTATTCTTTATTAAGGCCTATGCCTTGCTTTAGGGCAACCCAAGTTATTTCAAAATTATAAAGCATTGAAGCAGTTTATGATATTTACACTTGTGTCTTTGTATCTCTTACATAAAGCATCATGAGATGACTGGCTTTTTCTTAGGTATTTTCATCTTATTTTATGTAAGAAAATAGTCATCCTGAAATACCAGAAGTAGTAATGGCTCTTTTCTTCAAGATTAATAAAAAGAAATTTAAAAATCAACTAATGCTATTGGTAATAATGAATATTGGTTATTTTTTCAATGTTACTTTTATTAAAAATCTAGCATTGAAAATTTTTTAAAATTATATATTAGTGAGTTTGTATCTTTGTATCTTATAGTACAAAAAACCTCAGTTGGAGAGTAAAGGATCAGTGGAACTCCTAACAGAAGTTTTAGTTGCAGCTTTTTAAATACCTGCCTTTTTATTTTTTTCCTATTCTTTAATAGAGATCCTCTTTCACAGATGTTTTATAATGCCTGTTGGTTGTGAAAGCAATGCATAGTGATTGAATTGTTAATAAAGATTTTCTTGTAATGTAATTTCTGTGACCAAGGTGTGTAAAACTTTTTGGTAAACCCTGAAACACCAAGTATCTAAAATTAACAGTATAGAGTGCAGCATTTGTGCAGCAGGATTTTTTTTATTAATTTCTTAATTCCTTAAGAGTTTGTGTAACTTTAGCATGGAACAGTGTCTCTCGACATTCTCACAAAGCTCTATCTCTTTCAGTTTGTGTTTGTAAATATGTGGAAATGCTCCATGGTATTTTGATAAGACAACTTATGTGCTCAGGCTAACAACTGTTTCTGTTGACTGTGGGATCAAATCACTAGAGGATTATTGAAGAAAGATGTCAAAAAAATTGAGCTAAAAGTTGTATCCTGCAGGAAAATGGGTTGCAAGGAAGGCTGGAAAAAATATACTGTCATGATTTGCTTGGGGAATATTCATCTACATTTAGTCATTTTGGGTTCACTATGTCACGGAAACCCCATAATAGCAATTTCCATCTGAAGAGTCAGATGTGGAGGTAGGACAGAAAACATGGTAATGCATTGAAGAATGCACTGAAGAGTGACTACACCAGTAGCACACAAAAATGGGTTTATACCCACGCATTGAGAACAGGAAAATCTAGTTGTACAGGTAGTGACTCCATCCATTCCAAAGCATTATTCTAATATTAGTCACTGAATCAGAATTTCTTGCTTTCCATCAACTCCTATTTATAGCTCAAGAATACTGAAATCCAATTTATTAAGTATATAATACTATTATGCTTGTGAAAGCAATCAAAAAACCTCTTAACATTGCTTCCATATAAATATTTGATTACTCAATATTTGTCTGATAGTACAATAATTGTTCCCTGTAGACAAAAATGATGGAAGTATAAATCAAGAGTACCAATAACAAACAGCAGGAATAGAAACATATTAAGGTACCCAAACATAGTTCTTATCAAAATATTATTTATATATATTACATATATATAACATATTTACCTGTATGAAACAAATGGTGAAAGTGAGTTTCACATAAATTATTTATAAATTCAGATCATTAAATAAGTTAACTTTAAGTGACACAGCTATTTCAGAATTACTAAGCCTTTACTTTCACTTAGAAGAATGCTAAAACTTGGAACACATCTTTGAGTACTATACAACTGTGATGCTTTGTCTTTGTGAATATATGTAAGTTGTAAAATTCAACTTTTTCTAAATAAGGTTAAATTTTCAGCCTACATTAACCCTAATCAGTATACAGCTTCTTTGTGGTCCTGAATTTGCTATAGGATGAGTGAAATGTGATTTTTCTAAAATAATAAACCACAAAATCATAGTAGGATAAGGGATTTGCAATGGGCCTTAAAAATCTAGTTCCAATGCCCTCTGCCATAGGCAGGGACATCTAGATGAGGTTGCTCAAGGTGTTATCCCCCCTTGCCTTGAGCACTGCCAGGGTTGGAGTGTCCACAGCTTCCCTGGGCAATGTGTTCCAGTGTCTAACCACCCGCATAGTAAAGAATTTCTTCCGGATATCTGACTTAAAATTTCCCATCTTTCAATTTGCACCCATTACTCCTTGTCCTATCACAATAGTTCCTGACAAAGAGTCCTTCTCCAGCTTCCCTGCAGACCCCTTCAGAAACTGGGAGGCTGCTGTGAGATCTCCATGAAACCTGCTGTTCTACAGGCTGAAGAGCCCCAAATTTCTCAGCCTGCCTTCCTTGGGGAGGTGGTCCAGTCCTCTCATCAACTTCATGGCTCTTCTCTGAACTTGCTTCAACAGTTCTGTGTCTTGACATAGAACCAGACCTTATTTTTTCTTCAGAAAAAGGAAATGGACATATAAACTAACAGTAGGAATCCTGTATTCCTAAAAACAGGTTAAGATAATATTGTAGGTTTGTTTTTTTCACGGAATTTTCTCCCATCTGAAGGGAAGACACTGTGAGGGGAGGGGGTTGTCTGGAAGATGGACAGGGACAATTTAAAAAAAAAAATGTAGCCAAGCAGTCTCACATACCACAGTAATGGCTTGGCCAGGTGAAACTGGGATTTGGGAGTCATACCTGGAGGTGAGGGAGCAGACCGGGAGTTAAGGTATAAACAACGTGAGAGGTATTTGGGAGTGGACTCTAGGACTCTTGCCTGGGGATGGGGGGCTGGTTGCCAGTCCTTTTTTCAGCTCATCCCTTTTTCTCGTCGAGGAGAATGGTTCTGTGTGTTACAGAGGGCGTTTGGCTGCTTTGGAGATGTTGCTACACTTTAACGTGCTGTCCCAGGTCTGCCCATCTCCACTGTTCCTGCCTTCTTGCTGGTGCAGGGATATTACTACACTTCAGCGTGGTGCCCAGAATGAGACCAGCTGCTGGCTCTCCTGCCTGTGTGTTTTGCAAACACGAGCCACCTCCCGTCCTCCCTCTCAGCCGAGCTCTCTCCACCGCCTCAGGAGGATTCCGGAGCCCACATCGGACCGGCCCTGAGGCCATGGAGGCGCCATGGCGGCCCCTCTGCCCCGCCGGGAGTCACCGCAGCGCCTCTGCCCCACGCCAACCAACAGCGCCCCTTTCATGTTGTGATCATAACTACACCAAAGGGGAAATTGCTTGATGGGCGAGAAAAGGCTGTTTCTGGGTTTTCTCTTTGGTGGTTTGCTTGCTTGGTTGGGTTTTTTGTTGCTGTTGTTGTTATTTTGCTGTCTTGAGATATATATATATATATGTATATGTAGTATATGTATATATGTGTATATATATATATATATTAGTAACGAGCTGTTATTCCTTTTCCCATATCTTTGCCTGAAAGCCTTGTAATTTCAAAGTTATAATGATTTGGAGGGAAGGGTCATCTTTTCAATTCTAGGAAGTTTCCCACCTTTCTTGGCAGACACCTGATAACATGACATGATAACAGATAACAGTACCGGCCTTTTATACACAAACAGTGACATAAGAAGTCTTTTAGAGAGTTGGTTGTCTCAAAATGTAATCTAAATCTCTTTATACCTAATTCATGCAACTACTTGGAGCTGGGCAAGAATAAATTTTGAGAGATGCTATTTTTACACTAGAAATTAAGCAGGGTTAAAATGTCAGCTCAGATATTGTTCTGCAACTATCTATACCTTTTAATTAGTTGACACTTCCTTTTGATGCATTCCATTTTTCCAACTGGCATTTTAACAGAAAATCCCAGGCACGCTTCAGGGCATGTACATTGCATGTAGCATTCCCAACGGGTACTTTGAATGTGGCAGTCTGTCTTAGACTAAAACAAAGTTTAGTTACTTTAACTATGAGCCAGGTAGTTCTGCTTGGACTCAGAATCACTGAACATTTCCTCTCAGTAACACATGCCTTGCCCGAATTCTAGACTAATTCTATAATAGAGTGTGGAGAAGTACTTCAGTCACTTACTGTTCAAAGCATGAAGACAATCACTTTTAGAACCTGGTATGTTTTAAAAACCTCTTCATGACAAAAAAATTAAGAAATCTGCTCAGAATCATAGCACCAAACATTTGGTTTTCTTCTTTCCCTAAGGATACCAAAGGGATGGCGGCATTAGTCCTTAGTATCCAAATATCTCATCAAGAGGGGTAAGATATTAATAGATTCTTTTTCCTCATATTGGGATGTGCTTGGAAGGGGTTTTATGCTTGCTGGCATGCTTTCTACCCTTTTATTTCATCCATTATCTGCAACTCCATATTATCTTTGATTTTATCATGTACCGCTTGGTTTATATCTGTTTGACCATATTACTTTACTTTCTGTGTAAACAACAAAAGTTTTTTTGTCCAGCTGCATATCTCCATTTTTTTCAACTGCCCACTGGGGAGGGGTTTCAGTCATGGAGTCTCTGGTGTATGCTTATTCTACACCTAACAACTACTTGTTGCTATTAATATATTATATATTTTATAATTATTTATATATATTTTAATTATCTATTTTAAAAAGATAATTCAACCATAGTGACGTAAAAGAAATTAGGCATAATCACCTGGTCATTAGGCAAATTGTCATTACAGATAAACCAACTGAAAACATAGCTCCAGACAGGTCACAAGAAGTTCAAATTGAGCAAATCTGTCTCCATTGTAAGACTTTGCAAAATCTGCACAAAGCCTGGGGCTTCATATTATCTTTGGAAGAACTGTATTACTGGGCTACAGGGCTATATTTATGGGATGTAAAAGGCATGGGGTCAGTGGCAGTCCTCTATAATCCCATGAATTTGTATCATCATAGAGAAAGTAATCCAAGATACACTGTGACAGTAGGAATAGAATTCTTAGCTGCTTATAGCAAGAAAAATATCTGCAGGGTAATTAAATCTTTATCCTGTCCCAGAATTATTTCTGCTGGTTTTCTTTCTTATAGGATGAATAGTTATACCATCTTCTCAAGGGGTAGGAGATATAGGATTGAAATCCTTGCCTATGTTTAGAAGTACCTTGATGTCTTTAGGACTTCTGATGATACCTTCATGCCTCTGGAATTTGCTTTCAGTCAGGTGGGAATCTTCAGTATCACAACTTTAAAAGCTGCATCTGTCCTACTTTGAGGAAAAAACCCCATGAATATAAGGCGCCACTTTCTATACACTGCATAACAGAAATCCAACATACCAGGCTAATTCCAAGTGCGAGGAAGCACATCAATGAGAGCATAAAGGGAACCATTTACATCTTTAGAACACGGTAGTTTTAAGAAAGACTGTGCTGTTTTGTTTCTAGAGAATAAACTGTATCTACAAAGCTGTAATTTGTTTCCAGTAGTGATTTGCTTATGTGATGGAAGTGAACTTGTCAAATTATCATTAATGTACTGGTATGACCCAGATTGCTGGCTATTTATGTAGTCTTACATCAGTAAGAAACCTTTGTTCATTATATCTGGATATCAACAATTAAGTGATTTGTAAAATGTATCAATTTTTTTTTATTTTTATTTTCAGAATGTATGAAATGATAATATAGAACATTTTAAAACTGTTAAGGTTTTTTTTACATCATTCCTGGTAATGCTTTGGTGTACAACTTCTTCTGAGCTGTAACAATGTATAGTACAGTACAGGAGCTTAGAATTTACACCAGCTGGGAAAACATGCACAGACTACTATGAGTAAGTTAGAGATGGAAATCAAACTGGCTACTCAATACCAAAACCTCCCAAATGTATTTAATCAGTTTCTATCACCTTCCCTAGCAAAAAGACTTGACATCTCAGTAAGTGTTGTGACAGAGTAAGAAAATGGTTTTAATGTATTTCATTGATGAAATATCTTTTGAATTGTGTAAGAAAATATGCTATGATGATAAACCCCCAAGCTGTACACAGAAAGACAATTCAATCATTCTCTGCACTACCCACTCCAAGCTTGACAGTACTACTTTTTAATGCATATTATTTTCTGGGTAGTTCAAAGCAACAGCACATGACAAACCATGATAAATGAACATCTTTTAAAGTTCTTTCTTGAACCCCAAGAACTGATTGTTGCTATAACTGAAATTGGATTGTTGCTGTTGTAGGAACCGAATAGTAACAGTCACCCCAGAGGCTTGTTCCATGTTTGCCTCTGTGAACAGCAAATCAGCAAATTTTGACACCTTAAGCACAAACTCATTTGTTACACTTTCTACAATTATTATTTTCCGAACTCGGATCAAGGTGCTCTGGACAGACACTGTGCTGTTTTCGCATCTTGGTATTTATTTCAAGCACACTATGGGGCGGCCGCAGATTGTGCCAGGATCCTGTGTGGTGAGGGGAGCCAGGGTCTTGGGGCTGGGGCTGGGACTGGGCCAGCCCGTGGGTGAGGCCTGGCTTGGCAGTGCCCACAGCCAGTCTGGGCAGGGCTGCGGGGAGCTGCAGGGGGAATGATGGCCATGGGTGTGAGGGAGTGCTGAACATGGGGGTCCTGGGACATGGACAGGGTGGGAAGGCCATAGGGTGATGGTCAGGGACAGTCAGGCCTGCTGATGCTCTCAGGGCCCTGACAAACATTTTACCTCACCTGCCTCCCCTGTTTTGGCCAGAACTGTATGAATCCCTCCAGTAAGAAAGTTATTGTGCAGCAGCCATCCTTTCTGTCAGCTGAAACTGGGGGAGGATTGTGTGTTGTTTCTGGACCTCACCTGTGAAATAGTGAGATGAAAGCATTTTGTCCATAAGAAAATATGTTTAAAAAACTCTAAGCAAACATGAAGACTCAGAAGAAAGACATGAGGCATGTTGGTGACTTTTTCCAAAGCCCTTTCTCTTTCCTTCCATGAAAACTACAGGACCCAGAGTGACTTTGGAAGGAAGAGCAAATTGCTAGAAGGAAGTGGCAGATACCAAAAGTTTTGTATACTAGTTTTAACCCTATTATAAAAGGTCTCTATTAGTCTGAGCAATGGTCTTAGTATTGTCACTTGTTTAATTAAAAGTGGTGTTTTGTCTCTTTTAATTTGACTGCAAAAATATTAGCTAATCTAAGCATAAATTCTTGGCTTAAGAAAAATTCATGAGGAAAATCCAGAAAAAAAATCTAATTTTTATTTCAGATGTTATAGTTTCCAGAATTTGTTACAAAAAAATCTTTCTCTGATATAAACAGCAACAAATGCTGCAATACATATAAAGAAAAAATGGCTTTGCTAAACTGAATTTCTACGAAGACAAGAATTATATAGTGCACCTATAAAGAGGATCAGGAAGGAAGAAGCCTTCCTCTTCAGGGTGTGTATCATCAGCCTCAGATAAAAGTAAGAAGATCCTAGATCTTCAGGGTTGCACTACTAGTTATTCCTTTATTTGTTCTGGTTTATGATATTCAGTGCTTTAAAAATTACAAACAAGCTTCAAATTATATTTTTGGCTAAGTGTACACTACTAATAGTGGTATTTCCTATAAATTACTTGAGTCTGAACAACTGAACATCTTTTTAAAATTAATTTATATCCTTACCAATAATATCCAAAGGTGGCAAAATGTTTTGGGGGATGATTGAAAAAAACAAGATATAGGTGCAAATTCCTCTGGATGTTGATACACTCATGCGTGTTAATAATATACCTTGCAATATGAGCAAAATCAGGACTTGGACACATAAACATATTATTCTCAGGTGACCTGTGGCAGCTTGATATACGCCTTTCCTGTGTGGTAACCTCTGTGTAAATAAAAAGTAGTTTGAAATACTATATTCTTCTATCTTTGAAAGTAAGCTAGTTTGTGTGTATAAATAAGTATCAATATAGTTCCATGGAAAGTTATCACTCAGTGAATGAACACATGGTAACTTCTAATACATGGCAAATTTCTATTTTACTTTGTTTAGATATTAATAAGTAAGAATACAGGCCATACTTGGAAGATAATTTTGTATTTTGAAAAAGTAGGACATTCCTCATATACAGTGAATAAGTTATGAGTTGATGAACATAAAACTGCAGGTGTTTTAATACAAGCTAAGAGAAACCAAAACAAAAAAGTTGCAATAGACAAATGACATTACTTACACTGGCCAGTTAGGTTCTGTTATACTTTCTACTGTTATTCAATCAACAGTTGAAGAGCAAGTATTGAAAATGATAGCAAACTGCAGGAAGGTCTTTTACTGAGAGCCACACTGAATTCATTTTTTCACTTAAGAAATTTTTGGACAGAATTTAGCTGTCCACTTACATATTTATGCGGACAAACAGGAATTCTACACAGAAGGTAGCACCTAGCAGGCAAAAGTATTACTTTTAGTGCCTGATGTTGAAGAATTTCTGACTGCACAAGGTATTTTTTATGAGAGAAGCAGGCAGATGTACTTGATGGTTCCTTTCAACTTGAGATATTCTGTGATTCTATGACATATTGCTGGGATTATTTTCCCTACAAAATCTTCATGATTTAATGGGAATTAGGAACTTTAAATTACTTCACTTCTAAGTAACTTGTGATTTTTACAGGCGGTCAAAATAGATCATCACAGTGATGCTTCTGGCCCTATAATTTACAAATATATAAGGAATAAATATTAATAGGTGTAATATTAAAATCAGGCTTCAAGAATTTTAGTGCTCTTACAAATAAGAAAACATTCATAGGTCTAGCTATGGAAATAGCTGTTAATATCTGAAAATAGCCAGTAGTTTCTGAAGCACAAGGAAACCCCAGATTACATGTTTCTTAAAGCATGTAGATTTGCGTTCCCCATCCCAGATGAATGAGGAAAAGAATTGCTTAAATGTTTGTCTTTCACACTTTCCTATATTTAGCTGCTTTAACATTGCATTAGAATAATGAAAAAAAGAGCCACAGTACATAACACAGACTTCATTAAGTGAAATTTACTGTAGAGAGCTTTGCAGAAAAATGCACTGGGCAGAGAGGTAATTTACTTGTCATAAGCTCTAAATTTCATATTCTGTGTTTGAAAGCATTGTTCAGATTAGTGAGCAGTGATGATGTGGTATAATGTCCTACATTTAATCTTGGTATGACATCAAATATCAAGGATGATACTTTAAAGTGTACCATAATACCTGCATAAAAAAATTCCAGACCCCTTGTACTTTTTCTGACATTTGTCTTAACACTATTCTGCTAATAGGATTGCATTGGCATTTTAACACAATCACTTCAAAACAAATTAAATTATGGATGAGTGTTTGATTATTTTCCAAGGAAAATGTATTTAAGAGAGCATAGGAAGTATACTTATTTAGTATGCATGGTCTTGTTCTCAAAGGCATACACATTTGAGAATTCAGAACTTACAAACTACAGACTATAAATGTGCTTTGAGCTGTTATTGTACACACTAGCAACAGAAATGGACCTTTAAGATCCAGAAAACATACAGTTGTATTTGATGCACCAGTTGTCAACAATCATTACTGCATAAGAAAATGTGAAATACTTTGAGAAATGGCTGGAATGTAGGAGCTTATTTGTGGTGTAAAACATTTTACAACACAGTGATAAAGTTAGTAGTAAATAATAAAGTTAGTTTGTAGTAGTATAGGAAAAATGTTTTGTAATTGTGTATTTATTCTTACCTTGACGTAGCACCTGATGCCATTGATAAAGTCAGCTTATATTTGCTTTCTAGACTGTAATATAAATTTTGTCTTTTGTATAAAATAGACACATTACTAACGGGACTGTGGTGGGTCGACCTTGTCTGGCTTTCAGGTCAAGTAAGTTGTCCTCCCACTCACCTCATCAACAGGACAGGGGAAGAAAATAACATGAAAAACTTGTGGGTCGAGATAAAGGCTTTTTTATAAAGAGAAGCAAAGGCTGCACACAGAAGCAAATTATAACAAAATATTTATTCTATACCTCTTAGCAAGTAATGTCTAGCCATTTCCTGGGGACTAGGATCTCAGTACACATAGCAATTACTGGAGAGACAACCTTCATGTTGTAAAAACACTGCTAAGCCGTAGTCAAGACATTGATGTGTACTATCGGGCTGACACCTCTCTATAAGGAGTTCTTATAAATAACTATACCTATAACTAACTATAACTGTAACTGTAACTGTAACCACAACTAAATATAAATATAAATATAAATAAGTATAAATAGAAATAATATGGGACATAATTTACAAAAGGAAATTAAATATCTTACTAAATTTTCAAACATTTTAATCACTTTAATATTATAATTACTGGGTATCTAGTATTAACAATTGAATATTAACTGTGGTAGAAGATTATCTTACTTTGGGGAAAGAACCACTAAATATTATTTTTCATTTTCATTACTATTTGTAAATTGAAACACTGCATTTTGCATAAATGCTAAGTCACAACTACAGTGAAAACAGGTATTTTATCATCTTCAGTGGTGCCATTCCAGTGACTGACTATAGTCCTCCTCCAACATTCTTCTAATTATCTATCTGCATCATCATTTATTTTGAGAAGTTCTCTTGGCAGGTAAACTCTGTCTGAAAATCACTGCTTGTGGAAATAAATCAGCAAGGACAGCAAGATATAGACCTCCTCATTACCATGATATTGATTTCAAGTGAACATTTGTCTTGTTAGTGTTCTTTTAATTGGAATTAGCATCATTACAATCCTGATCAATTACTGTATTGTAATTTCAAATTCTCTTCTCTCCATCTGCCCAATTAATGTGAAAGTGTGTTTTGTTTTGTTTTTTTCTAATCTTAGAAACTAAGTTGAAACAGATGCTTAGTTTCTAGAAATTAATCCATCAGACAGAAACATTTTCAGTGTGTGTTATTTCAAATATTAGAATCAGTTCTATTGTACTGCAATTACATTTTGTCATGGCTTTACATTTAGTAGGAATAATTGAAAATAATTTTTAGAGATGAGCAATTCCAGGATTTCTATAATATATAATTTATTATTTTTATTTAGTTGTATGCTCTGGATGGTCACTCCAAGCACTACACAGGATTCTGGAACACTAAAAAAGACAATCGAGAAACAGAACAGGAGGTGTTGTGAAGAATATTTGCTGATGCTTTCACCATTTGAGAAATCATGCATTCAACAGATCCTCAGGAAAGACCTGAATCTTTAGAGCTCTAAGTCACACTGCATGCAGTTTTGAGTTCGGCGATGTTTTCCATACAATGAGAAATATCTATTGTTAAACACTACACATTTCAGATTATAGGGCTACAGTAGGTTCATGACATCCTAACATATTTTCAGGATTGATTTTCCTGCTTTCCTTCACTTTCTTTTCACTTGTTTCATCAGTACATAGTAAGTGTTAATTCAAATATTTGATACATTCATTCAGATAAATGTAACTTTCAGATGAAAATTACGTTCCCAAAACGATTTTTTTCCTGAGGGTCTGAACACCATATTTTCCCTTTTTTAACCTCAAAGTGCATCCATTACAAAAAGGGCAGAGTACAATCAAAGTCTTAATGCCTTCCAAGGAAGGATCTAAAAAATTATGGTGAGAACAACAGAAACAGAGTGACACTGACTTTCAGCTCAAGAAGGAAGAAATGGCATCCCGTTGAAGAAAAGGTTGGCATCTTTGTTTAAGGAATTCCTGAAAAATTCACTGTGATTTTAATCAAGCAAAATCTCTTTACAGAGGTTTTGGCCATCTTATGGGATTCATTTTCCTTTTTAGAGCCAATGCTGTATTCACTAGACAGAACAAAGTGTCACTTTCTGGACTTTCACAACTGTTAATGACTGTTATGATCTGCCCCTGAAGGCTAGGGTAAATCAGGTTCTTTTTAATAGATCTCTTGGGGCAGATTAGCGTGACATAGCACGGAATTATTTGTGTTTATAAAAACATATACATATATAGATATGTAGGGTTTCTTTTAGAACAATTTGGTTACAGTGGAAAGGAAGTATTGATCATTATTAATAGCAATATGTAATAGTAATTAATATAAAAGCATGAAAATAACACCTAAGAAAATGTATAAGGAAAAGAAAAAGAATGAATAAGAGCAGAAAGATATCGCTACATGTGGATCCCGTGATGAGACTTGATTGTTGCAATTTAGATATCCATTGGTCAAAATGATATAGTCTTGATTAGTTGGGGATGGGGGAAGCTCAGGGAACACAAAGTAGTGGGTTGATGTATATTTAGATTCACATGGGATCTCTCATGTACCTCCCCTGGAGGGGAGTTTTGCACTGTCTGTTGCAACAGCGTGGACATGGAAAGCCCCAGAAATAAGTTCTGTGGATACTTTGGGTATCTTTGGTGGTTGATGACACCTTCTAAGACATAACAGCTATCTCTCATGTCAGTGTAATTTAGCCAATTATGCCCCATCAGAAGGGATGAGTTGTGTGAATGTCCGGATACCTTCCCCTCAGGGGGAAGTTTTGCAAGTTAGCCAGTTGTGTAAGGGAGGACATTGGCATAAGAACTATCCCACTTCACAGCATCTGCCTCTTATCAACCTCTTTCCTTATCTGTCTCAAACTCCAGCTTGTTACTGAATAAGCGTTGATTTGTTGTGGTCATCCTCAGGTGCCCATGCCCTCTGCACCAGGGCTGTTACTTTGCATATGGTTGGCAAAGCTCATTGCCCAATGTCATTAACCATTAACTTTACAGTCTCTCAGTGATTCCACCCAGAATGTTATTTTCTCTAGTCATTCAGAGCATATCAAGACACTGAGTTTTAGTCCTATGGACCTACAATGGAAACTCCATCTATCCTAGCAAAATTTGGTGTCATAATTAAACAAAATAGAGACATGGCATCTGGGCTTATTTCTAAGGGAAATGAGAGAAAAGTTGTTTTATGTTCACGTCGAGAATCCTTTTCCTCTAAAGTACTGGCTTAGTTTTATGTGTTGCAGGTCCACAAAATATTCTAAGACACTGACTGAACAGCCTGTTAATTGGCTAAATAGGTTGAAAATGTTTAAAATAAACTAAATATGTATCTGAAAACGCACAGAATACAGAACATATATGAAAATATCAAGGAGCAAAACATTAAATAATATTGTGAATGATATTAACCTTAAATATTCTCACAATACCTGCATTTCCTGTTGTTGACACAGAGACATCCTGTCCTCCACTGTGTCTGTTTTTGCTTCTTTTCTTCTCTCTACCAAGGTCAGGATGAATAACACAGGAAACGAGGGATCGAGTTCGGACTTGGTTGTTTATCATACCTTATCTATTTACAGTATTTGCAGACCCACGATACATGAGCTTAACTAGTAAGCTAGAAAAACAAAGTAAAATGGAATGCTTCGAACTCTTTCCAAGGTTATTTAAGCGATAATTACACAATAACAAGGTGACCACCCAAAATCCTCCATCTTCACACACACATATGACTATATACTAAAATCTTAAATCTAAATTTCTAGAATTCCCCACTCCACCAAGTCCATCCTAATTCCACTGTGTAAACTATTTGGTTTAATTGCTAATACTGGATGAGAAACTAGAGGTTATTGACCAAACATTTTTACAAATATGCCATCTTTTCATGTTGCTATAGTTTCTCCTTATATTGTTTTTTACTTTGCTTTATGATTTATTACTGTAATCTTCTACAATTATGATGTATGCTTCACTTAAAATTTTGAAAATCCTACTCTGGCAATAAGGACATTTACATAATTTTAAATAATAGTTTTGGTGGTGTTTTAAAAATTTAAGTAAAGTTTTATAAAAATAAGAATGAAATATATCTGGAAAAAAATACCATTTATGTACCAGTATGATCACTTCCCCTCAACTGCACAAGAAGATGCTTTACAAAATAAATATATATACAACAGAATATATATACCAGAAACATTGCTTGTTCTCAATTTACAGGACTATATTTAAGATTATCCAGTTGAAAATGTCAGTCAAATAACATTTTAACAAATGTGAAAATATAGAAATTTTCTTTTATGTTTGAGAAGCTGGAGATGATTTTCAAGACTTTTAATTGTTTTTGAAACATTGTGTCAAAATATTTTAATTTCACTAGTCATAAAGATATTGTGTTCAAGAATCAGCAAAGATTCTTTTCAAAAAATAACACGTTTCAAACATTAAATTTAATAGTTGTTTTAATTAATAATATTCAAACATTAGGTTCAGTCATTTGTTTTCCTTTTTAAAAAATTCCCTTTGTCAGTAGATATTTTAAATCAAATTTTAGCATATTTAAGATAAGCTGTTCCATCTGTGGTTTAAAAACTAATATATATGTAAGCATGTACATAGATGTATATAATATATAATCAAATAGATTTAGTTTAACTTTAATAAATATATATAGATTTAGAACAAAATCTAAAAACACAATGACAACTTAGATGTGTATGAATTTAGTCTGAATTTTATCAATTTAGGAGCTAAATTTTTATGCACATGATTAAATTGTTACTAAGAGGACAATTCTACACACCAATATTTTTTGGAAAGTTAGTTTTCAATTAGCAATTTTTTTTCTTACTTTTATCTTATTCCATCACAACTCCATGACTTATAAAGGATTTGCCAGAGAACAACAAAAGCAATGAGATTGTTTTGGATCATTTATATAGCACACAGTTTCACTGGTTGTTCATAAAAGAGACACACAAGGATGTGTGTGAGCTGCTTAATATAACATGCCTTTATTTTCTGAGATTTTTTTCCACTTTTTAACTTTATAAGTCGAAGCACCGTCATTAAAGAATAAAATATTTTAGAATTCACAGAACCACATTTGAAGCTTTCAAATTTCAAATTACTTTCAAATTTCTACTGTCCTTTGGAAGAGATTCTGTAACCTGTTTTCATTCCATGAACATTTTTTCTCTATCAGCTAGACATCAAAGCACTTGAACTGATGCTACAAAACAAGTTTTTCTTCCCTCTTCACTTCTCTTCTCAATCTGTCATTTGCATTTTGAGTCTACTTCAGATATCCTAGTTTTGGCAAATATACCCTCAGAACTAATGAAACTGACAAAAGTGGTGTATATAATATGAAATTTCACGTCCCCTTGAATTCATTTTTGTGAAAGTTAAGGCATTTTTCAAATATGGATCTTGAAGTGAAAATTGGTTATTTCAGGCAAATTTCTCAACACAACAAAAATAACACATCTAAACCACATTTGACTTCAATAAGGAAATGTATATTAGTACTGTCCTAGAATTTCCCATGACATAATTAAAGTTCTAGAATGCTGAAGGCTAAATAAGTCTCACTGGTACTTGAGGGTGTGCATATTTTTATTTCTTTGCTTTTACTAATGGTTCTCTTAAAAAAGTGCATTTAAAAAAAATAGCTCTAACAATCTTAAGTTGTGCTAAAAAAGCACAAATTAATCAATATGGAAACACGTGGAACTTTTATAAATTGATAAAGTTTTATGTTGCAAAGATGAACAGAAAGTGTATAATATATCATTATGAAGCAAATTCAAACAACATATTTTCTCTTAGGAGTTCTGCTAGTTCTCTGAATGTAGAAAAATATCTGTGCAATGGAGTATGTTTGTCTTTTTTTTTTCCTTTTTTTGTCTTTGCATGCAAGTATCAAAAATTACTGGCCTATTTATCATGGTGAAACTGGTATTTATATTTGCAACTCACTGACATGGAAATGTATACCATCTCCAAATGTGTCTCAGCATTATTTGCATAATAATTCTAAGAGGCTCAAGAATCAAGTTAAGGCTCAAGAGCCTTAAGATATCCTATATTTGGCATTACACAGATCTGGAAATATTGTTAACCCTCAAACAAAAATCTGGTTCAATATTTTTTGGGGCATATAGCTACACCCGTACAGCCAAGGAATGGCCACTGAGTTTAAAAGAATTGTTTTAGAGATACAAACGTATTAACTGCACCAAATAAGCTACAGAGTGTTTTCAAGTGAAAATAAATCACCCATTCTGAGGAAAATGGGAAAAAATAATATGTTTGTTTCATTCAATCACTTAAAAAAACCCCAGAACATTAAAAAACAACCAAAACCTTTCCTATTTGAAAGACACTTAATCAAATACTCAGATTTCCTGATAAGAAGTGAAGTGCTATTTTGAGTCTACTCCTAGTGCAGAGAAACAGCACTCACAATTTAATCAGTTTCCACTAAGGAGCAAAAATCTTCTATGGTTTGAATCTGTGCTTTTGATATTGTTTGCATACAAAGCCAACAGAGTAATTTGTAGTTTCATATTTTCTTGTTGTTAAGATCTCCTTACTTCTTTTTTTATCTCCCTGGTATGCCCAGTAAAATGTCATCACACTTTTCTTTATCTTCCCTAGGTTATTGCCAGAACACAGTTAATATCCTAGAGGGAAAAAAAAAAATCTCCCAACATTCATATTTACTTGGTCAATATATATACAATTATTTTGGTTCTGTCTAAAGGGAAGGAGATATTTGCATACTTGTAAACTTGACGATAGAGTAACATCCTGAATTAGCATAAGTATCAGTAATTTTTTTAAATTGACTTTCAAAATACTGTTTGCCAATGTCCTATAATGAATGTTGAATATATACTATTCAACTTAGTTTAGGTTGAACTGGTGAGCAGAGGGAAGACATTCCACTGTCTAGGAATTATTTTCAGTACAGCGTATGGGCAAGGTCATGATCTGCTAGTGCTGTCTTTGAATACTCATGATCTGGCCTAGTAGTGCCTTATACTACAAAAATTCTATTCTAGAGGATGATTGGGGAAGGATTACTACAAGGAGATGATTTTATTATTAACCAGGAGCCTCAATCCCAAGGGCTGGGTTGACAAAGAGGAGTTAACTGAGTCACTTAGGAAGTTACATCACTCACTAAAGGCTGCAATGAGCTTTAGAAGCAGATTATTTCCAGTCAGATCTCCATTGCTACCATGGCCTGCTGTAGTCCCTGAACTGGTACATTATTTCTAATAGAGAAGCAGTTAAAAAGATAGATAGGAAGAATTATCTTATTGCTTGACATTCAGCAGGGAAAAAATAGTATTAATTCTGCATTACTGTTATGGATGAAGGACATAGAATAATGTAATGTGAAAAGAAAATGATGAATAATAAGAAAAAAAATCATTAAGTAGATTTCATAAATTTGCATTAAAAAATTACAAGATGGTAACTCATATTACTTTGCTTACACAAGATAGACAAATTTATGGAGATATTTGTGTTAAAAATACAAACTGGGCAACAAGAATTCCTTCAAACAGAGCTAAAGGATAAGATTACTGAAGACAGTGATGTACTCAGTCAACGGTTATATTTTTATTTAGTAGAAATAAAAATAGCACATTATTTTTACACTCCTCACATTTTTAACCTAATAATAATTAATTTCTTTTTACAAAAAAGATTTGCCCCAAAAGCATGAGATGGTATAAGTATAAAATGCATTTATTATTTCCATATAATGGGTATGCTCATTTGTCTTATTCAAACTCAAGCCAATAGTCTACATACCATTTAGAATATGTCATTTTTAAAAAATTGGTTGATATTAGTATTTATTCAAAGTCAATTTAGGAATAAGCATAATTTTGTGACTGGAAATGCTTGAAGTGCTGAGAGTGTGTAGGGATTTTCTTCTTTTCTGTTTTATAGTGAATTTAAAAGTGCTAGACTGTTTAAAAACTGTCCATGTCCCTGTTTAGCATCTCTACTAGTGCAGAAATCTCTCTATAAAAGGATTTTCATCCACTTTTGTTAATTTCAAATATTTATTTCCTTTCTAAAAAGACAGCTCTAACAACAAAAAACAGGCTTGTAAAACATCTGTTGAATCCAATTACCAGGCAAACATCAGGCTTAAGGATATATTTAGCAATGTAAATGTATTTATTTATTTGGTTTAAGAAATGATAATTTTAGAATGGATTATGATTATATATTATTTTAATTGTGTAGAACTTCAAAAATAATTTTTACGATACAATGATATCAGAAATGGAAAATGAGCACAGACATTTCCTTAATTATCTTCTGTAAGATTTAAATTATATGCAGTAATGGGAATAATCTGTATATGTTCTTACATTCTCTCTCTATATATATAGAATATAATCAGAGAGATTATTTTGTTAGGAAAATATCCCAAAACATTAAATGGATTTGAAAGTGTTCGAATGTTTTTAGATTTAGAAAAAATTGAATTTTGTGGTATTCTAAATGTATTGAAATCATGTATTATATTTCAGAGAGGAACAAAAAATCTGAGAAGTGGTCAATATTTTATCTCTATTCATGGAATAAGAGTGTTGGTTTTGCCAGAACTTCCAGTAAGTCATGACCTATTTCATTCCCGAAAATATTTAAAATCACAGAATCGCTAGAGTTGGAAAGGTCCTCCAAGATCATCAATTTCAGCTGCTAATGTAGCACCATCATGTCCACCACAAAACTGTGCCTCCAAGTGCCACATCGACAAGCCTTTTGAACACTTCCAGAGCTGGCGATTCCACTGGTTCCCTAGGCAGCTTGTTCCAAATAATATGTCAAAAATGTTTCCCCCTTGTTTCATAACATAACACTAATATAAATATACCAAATTAGTAAACAGCAAACAAGACATTAAAATAGTTTCAGATTTACATTAGTTGTTAACAGTATCTTGGTTCATTATTATACTTCAAAGTTATAATAAAATGTTTTATAAAATTACTAAAAGGCAAGTTAGAAAAGATTTCAAAATTATACCTACCCTGAAGACTACTAAGTGGAGTATTTTGGGTGAACAGATTAACACCATTCTGGTATGTGCTGCCATACTCAATCAAGACAGAGGGATCTAAATTTAGTAAGAAAATGGGACTAGCAGTTGCTAAACTTGAGTAAATCAATGGAGAGATATATGTCAATGCCAATGACTGTTGAATAACACCTATTGAGTCATGAAAGTGATTTTTTTGTCATTGAATGCCTGCTAAAATAATTGAAAATATTTAAATTTAGCTATCTTCATAGGATTTTGAGTCAATATATAATTTTCAGAAGTAATAAGATTTGGGTGTCTGGTGTTGATTTAAGCAAAACCAAACCTAAAAATATTTTTTGTATTCACAATTTCTAGTTATTAATTTAGGTTATTTATACAATGATTTGCTCTAAATTGTCTTTAGTATTTTTAACTTTTTTTAAATTTAAATTGTGCTGATCTAAGTTACAGTATATGTTACTATATATGCTTGATTTCTCATTTTCTCAGTGTTTCTTCAGAAGAATAAATTTGTCTAATTTTAATTGTCTAGTTTGTGGTCTACTCATATTAAGTCTTATTTTTTTTTTTCTTTTCATAAGTTGTCACATTTCTGTTGTTTAAGGAAGGCTATGTTGGTGAAGGTTAAGGAACTGGCATCCTGTTTTCTCTTTAACACTTTTTCCCTGACATAATGAACATCTTTTCTCCGCTTTTGTTATAGTCAGCACTGACCGGGATCTAATAGAGCAAGGTCTTTAACAGCTCAAAATTATTCCTGACATTGTCTTGTCAGTTGTATTAGACCTTGAATGGTACAGACTACGAAAATCTTTCAAAGACATTTTGACAGAGTGACAGAATGTTTATAAAACTAGCAAAATTTTATATTGCTTTAAGATACACAACCTATCATGAAAACTATTTGCTAGACTATTGGATCATATGCTCTACAATATTTATTCCCAAGGTTAATGCTCGTTGACTTTGCAATATAATGTGTGCTGACAGTGTAGGTTCATTGCCATACAAAAGCTTAAAGAATATCTCATAACAGTTTTAGATCAGCGCTTTTTGTATGCTTTTTCTATGCTTCCTGAGTAATAAAGTGTATTCTTATATTCATGAGCACAGTATTTGTCAGCTGAGTTCTGTAAAGCCTAAGGATGTGTATAAATTTAAAAGCACTGACATGAGAAGGTATTTTTTTAATGTGCCATAGCAAAAGTATATAAAATATATTTTAGACTCTTTATGTGTGCATTGTTTGTGCAAGAACACAACTAAAATTAAACATTTACCAAATTTTCAACAGAAAATATTATGTTGAGAATCATTGAAGAAAAGGCAGATTTTCCAAATTTATTGCTTATATTACAAATTAATATCAGTTTGAAACAACCATGAACAAGTTACTCATGTTCTAAAAACATGATATCAGTTTCTGTAAATTAAACACAGAATTCAATAATATCAAGTCAAATTTCATCAGTGGATGTTCATGCTTTCAATTTTTTTACTTTGTGTAAATGTGGATTTGGACATTTGTCAGAGAGTGAAATCCACTCAGATTTTATTCTGTACTAGTAATTTCTTCTGCTATTGAAAGCAGAGTCTACCGTACAGGACAAAAGAAAAACAGTTTCTAACTTTAATTATGAAAAGGAAAGATGAAAAATATGTATCTCAGCTTATTTTGCATTTTTGCAGGAATATTATATGAAGAAGGGAAGACGTGCAGTTATCAATAATAAAACTGAAATTAATTGTTTGAAGGAAATCAAAAGTTACAGTGTCCAACAAAAACAAACATACCAATCATCTCTATCATCATCATCACTATGAAAGTTGGGAAAGAAAATATTTTTTGATCATTCTAGAAGGCTGCATAAACTTTTATGCAGGTAAATTATGCCCTACTTAGTTAAAATAATATTTTCAAAGGAGGATATTTTCTAGAAGTCTAAACAAAACAATAAAATATTTAAAATGTGTCGAGCCTATCAAAGTACGGGTCCAAAGAAAGTATTAATACAGAACATATGATGCCATTTTGTGTCCAGTGATATGATACTTTTTCATTCCTTGTCACTAACTATACTTGAAAACATAATGGAAGCCACCATCACAACCAGACTCCCACAGAAAGGTGAGGTGGGAATTTTAACTTTTTTTGGCAATATTTACATGTAGTTGGAATCTAAAAGAGCAGAATTTCTTATCCGTTTATTAAAGGCCACCATCATTCCCATCAATTCTATCTAACATGGCAGTTCATCTCATGGGAGTAACAAAATTTTTGGTAAATTTTTTTGAGTATCCCTTAAGTTTCCTTTCTATTGCCTAAAACTTAACCTTTCATTTATATACAAGGGGATATATTAAAAAAAAAACAAACAAACAAAAAAAGAAATACTAAAATATATATAAAAATAAGTAAAAAATATATTTTTCTTCATCAGCCATGAAATAATTTTGTTAATTTTAGGGATTTTATCTAGTCAAAAGCGGGATTAGGAATGGTATATTCCAATAGCTGCATTTCTATAACCTCAGGACAGACAACCATCTGGTATTTCCTGGCTAAACTTGTGCCCTTCACAAACACAGTTTGTGATTATAGATGGTCTCTTAGATATTTGTACTCATGTCCATCTGTTCATATGGCATTATGCCTACATGCAAGTCAGTTTTTTCACTAATTCACTGGTGCCGGACATCAGCGAGTTTAGATTGGCCATCTGGATAAAATTGCAGTTGCCATATTTTTTAGCTGCACATACAATTCTGCCTCAGCGTTATCAGTTTCAGGATGGACTGACATAGTGCTGGACATTTAATGATTACAGAATGATGAAATTACACCTTTGAATCAGACAATTAATACTCATGAAATTCTTAAAAGGAGTAATAAATCCCTCTTAAATCAGAGTAATCTGGTGATCAAAAAGAAAAAATTCACTTCCTCCTATAATCCACTCAGCACCACGAGAAGTTATTATGAGCTGGAATCAAGTGTAGGCCAAATGAAAAGTATTTTGAAAGAATGCTTGTACTTTGAAAAAGTGCTTGTACTTGGTCTGGCTGGGATGAAGTTATAAAGTTAAGTTTCCTCACGGCAGTCATAAAGAGCAGCACTCTGCACTTGATGGTTAGTATCAGTAACCACCATTTTTTTGGTTACTAGAGTGCCTGCAGAGCATCAAGACTCTCTCTTCCCTTCTTCCCTCAAAGCGAGTATGCTGGGTAAGAGCTGGGGAGGGAGCACAACTGGGACAGATGAACTGAACTGACTTGAGGGGTAAGTATGAACATGTACCATGCTCAGCAATAAAAACTCGGGGAAAGGAGGAAGAGAAGTTTGTTGTTATGGTGGTTTGACTGTTATGTCTTGCTTCCAGGACATGACATAACTTTCTGCCGATGGGAAGGAGTGAATTGATTTCTAATCTTGCTTTGGTTGCACATGCAGCTTTTGCTTTTCTTATTAAACTGTATCTTGATTCATCAGTGTTTTCACTTTCCTTCTATCTTTTCTTTCCATTCACTGGGAGAAAGGAATGAGTGAAAATTAGGGTGGTTTCCTGGCTGCTGGCTGTGGTCAACCGAGCACAATTCTGAAATAGAATTTATAAGCAAAAATATTCTTTGGAAAACATGAACTTTGGGACTACTAGAATCCACACATATCAGTAGACCATGTCTGATTCAGAAAGTTAAGGCATCTAATATAACATTGTTTTTCTTCAGAAAACAACTGATTTTTGAATTGCAAGGACTCTTCTGAAGATGTAGACCTTTGGTATTCAACAGCAGAACAGAAATAACTAATACAAAATACGAAAACTGTTAATGCAGAATTTTTGTAGTTTTTATCCACCTGAGTGAAGAATAAATATATTTGTGCACAAGTGACTGGCATTTTATATTCTTGGAGTTGTGATTGAATACATATACATATAAATCTACTGTTTCTCCTTCTATCCAGTGCATTTTTTCCTATTACTTTGTGGTAAGTTAAGAGATGAGGTATATGCATTTTCCAGAAGAGACCTTTTCAAGAGATAAATAAGTCATAATTAATTATCAATAATGAAACAAGACAATATTTTAAAAAATCAAACTTAGGAGTGAGCTGGATAAGTCAATGAGTCCTGGAAATTAAATTTTAAAAAAAAAGGGAAAAGCAAAAGCACTTAAACAAATGGTCATTGTAATTGCAATGAAATATCTGCATTCTGAATTTTAATTTAATATATTTACACTTCAGATCTACATAGGCTGTTTTCTTCATGAATGTATCTTTTAATAAAAATAATTAAATTCATCTTATGTTTCTTAAGTTTTTGTATGAAGGTTCAGAAGATTAAAGAAAAATGGATCAATCTTTTTTTCTCTATACGTAATCATGATAACCAAACCAACTAAAGTTTTGCCTCCTTGCTTCTAGTGATAGTGATAGTGTAAATGAAACAATGGTATGATCATTTACACACAAACATGACAATATCAAGCTCAAACATGACAATATTAAGAAGAAAAAAGTGCATAAAATGTCCAACTTAGTCTCAAGCTTATTATGCACAGTGAAATAGTATAACATCACATGTATGAAAAAATCTGAAAATAAAGATGTATCATTTGTATGTAAGGCACATAAAGAACCTTGCTATATCAATTTATTTAGAAATCTACATCTACCTTTCACTCATAAATATGTATATTAAATATATGACATTAATGCCCATTTGTATTATATTTTTGACTCCAATATGTTAACTCAGTCAGTGCAGCCTTCATAAGGAATATCTGGATGAACTTTAGTGTTCTTGCAGTATTACTCCATGCTTGCAACATCTACTACACATTTCCTCTCGCTGTTGTTAGGATCTTTGGGTTTAGGAACTATTTAAACATTTGTGACATTTATGACCATTATACATTTGTAGTAAAATTCTGAAGTGTCACTTCAGAATTTTACTACAAATGGGTGAAGGAAATTATTATAAATGTGGCATTCATTGCAAATATTAAAGTGGAATTACCTAAACAATACCAGAAAGGTGTTTGAAACACATGGAAGAAAAGAAGAAAGGAACAAAGACATTATAATTTGAGTTTCTGTTACTCTCTGAATAGTTTCTACAAGAAACTGCTGAAATGCATTTTTTCCAATTTTTAATCCATTAACTCCAAATATATGATGCTAAAAACAATGTTTTCTGACAGAGAAACATCTGAATTTACACAGAGAATGAGTTGTAAGAGAGATTGTAATTGGTATTAAAAACAAATACTCAGTGCAAAAAAATATTTGGAAAATGGATTCTTAGAGTACGGGTTAATGGATATTAGCTTGCATTAAAATATTATAAGTCATAATTTTTTGTCATATTCTGAATAAAAAGGTATATCCAGGCTGAAGCATGCTTAATATTAAGAGTAGAGCATGTTACAGCAGTAATAAACCTCCACTAAAAACATGCACCAAAAATATCTGTCTATTCAAGTATTCAGAGGACTCCATTAACCTTCAAAGTTGCAGATACCTTCAGGTGTCTTTAAATTAATTTATTTTTCTGGCAAAGATGAAAAATGGAAACATATCCAAGGTTCTACTGTATGGAAATTGCAAAGTGTTGTCAAGTTATTATTTCAGTGACAGGTAATTTTTTTGGCAGAAAATACTTTCTACTACAAGAATTCTGCAAGCATATAAATGATTGTCAAAATTTGCTTGGTGTTCCAAGACGATGGATCAGCAAATAGACTTTCTAGCTAGATGAGGAATTAAAAATAGGTTCATTAAAGGATGGGAATGGAAGGACAGAAGTATATGGTGAAATGGTACTAAAGGAGAAAATACATGTAAGTGAAGGTTACAAGATTTTGACACGACTGCTTAGAAGGGTATGTATTGAAAGACTTGCTGGTATTGTCCGTATACTAATGCACAGAATTTGGATAACAAACAGCAACTGAAAGTGCAGGGCCATGACATTGTCAGAAAACAAAAATTTGGTGAAATAATACATAATTGAGGAATTTTCATAGGTAATTAAATGTGATTAAAGGAAAAATCAGGATAATTCTAATTTAAAGTTTTCTGTAGACTATAAAATACACTGAAGGTCTTACCAGCACAGTCCTAGAATGTAACAGAAGTCACTGTCATTTATAATTGAATTATCACAACAGATTTGTAAAGTATGGGTGGAACAGTGATGTGTTTTGTTTGAAAAAAGTCTATGTAAAACACTGCTTTGAATAATTTCATGTTAATTTTCATGCATTCAATTCTTGGGCACATTTTCCCTAGTACTAGGATATCTGTTAGAATATTATGGTCTAAAATCTTCATATTGATCCATAAAGATTTAAAAACTATGGTCTAAGAGAAGACTGATGGAAAAATGCAATTGTCACTAGCAATAAAATGCTATTCTTGAATTCTACTAAAAATGATAATTTTACCTAGAAATTTTAATTATTTACAAGCATTTAAAAATAGATATTATCTTGCATTTTTGTATTTCTATGAGATTATGCACCCTTTTCAAAGTGATGGAATTCCAGAAGATTAATGTCCCAGAATGGAGGAAAACTGTTGAATTTTAAATCAATTCTGCTTTTTATACCAAAGCAACTCCACTGATTTCAAAATATTTATATCTGGAAAACGTAAGAGATGGTTTTCCTACATTTTTATTGAATTATAAAAGGTAACTTAAGGATGATAATGAAAACTTTCGTGTTCTTTTTTCTTTTTTCTTCCTTTTTGGAGCATAAATTCTTTCATCATGTTACAGAAGGTAAGCTTTTGTTGATAAAAACCAGTTGTCCTAGGGTGACTTTATGATGCCTGTATCCCCAATCGTCTGTCCTGCTTGTGATGTATATTGAGTTCTGTACCTTTAAAACAGTCTGACCGTGAACCAGGAGAAGAAAAAATACGTGAAGTTTTTGTTTTGCAAATACTGCCGGACTCCCACGCATTCCTCTCCTGACTCCGGTTCGTGGAGGCACGGACAGCGGTGGGACAGAGATCTCCTGTGCTTTTAGTTAGTTTAGCTAGCTGAGGCAGAGAAGTTCCCTGGACTGTTTTTTTTTCCTTTTTCTTGGGATTGTTTAAATCTGCCCTGGACTGAAGAAAACCCAGAGGAGCACTGAGGTCTCGCACCTGCGGCCCCTCCCCCCCCCCACCCTGGGCCTGGACCTCCGAACGGACTGGGATTGGTGAAGACTGAAAGCAAAGACTTTCTCAGTTTTCCCTACTCAGAGCGGCAAGAGGTTTTATTGTTCATTTTATTGTCTTATTATTCATTCCCTGTGCTTCTAGGTATTTTGTTTATTAAATAAATAGTTCTTTCCACTTTTTCTCTGAGGAAGTTATTTTCCTGGACTGGCAGGGGGGAGGGGTGGTTTGAGTTGGCTTTCAAGAGGAAACCCCCCTTCAGAGGTTTCTCCCCAAATTTGCCTCAAACTAAGACACCAGTGCTCTAAACACAATAGTAATTTCCATAAGTATTCTGTAAGGTTCTTATACACTTCAATTTTGGTGTATTACATAGCAAAGATAGAGCTGGAAATACTGTACTTAGGTGCAACTGGATACTTTTCTTACACATCCCTTTTGTGAATATCAAATTTTATCACACTCAGTGATACTAATGCAGAAGCTGTCAGATCATAGTTTTTGTTTTCCTGTAATTCTTTTCTTTCTCAACACATTTGAGTGGTAAGGGCAAACCTGAGTGTATGGAGAAAATATATATGTGTGTATGAAGGTTCTGTGCAGCTTATCCAAGTGAAAGAAGAAATTAATATTTTCTAGCTAAATAATAGCCATTTCTAGAAAGTGATTTATTCAGGCTAATCTTCCTTCCAATCAGGATAATTTCAAGCTAAATTGGTTTAGTTTGGAATGATGGGTTAGTTATTAAATACCCATACAACTAAAACTGAGGGACATGAATCAAAGTCCAAGGAGTTGCAGAAGGCAGAAGTAATATTATTCTGCCCACATAGAGGCAAAGGGCCTGATATGAACAAAGAGGATATAAAAAGTTGGGGAGAGCACAGTTAGGTAGTTAAGGGTTCATTCTTCATCATAATTTCCATCCATGTTTCACCAGAGTGTACATTTTCTCAAGACAAAATTTAGTACAGTGAGGTAGGTAGAAACTCTTGGCAAGGCAGAAATTAATTAATGATGTTTAATTTCCTTTAAGTATTTAAAAAAGTTAGATTGCTTGCCTCGAATTATTTTGTATTTAATGAAAAAATCCAAGTTTGTTACTTTGTTTCCCACAGTCCTGCAGCGAAGTCAGTGGACAGCTTTCCACTGATGTCAATAGTCTTTGCAAGCCATGTCAATGACCTGGTTATCCAGGCCATTTCACACATGAAAGCATATTTTTTCAAGGAAAGCTCTGCATATAGAAATATTTGAGAATTGAGTTTGAAATTGACAAATTACTTCAGATTTCCAGCATATTTATTTTAATCACAGAATAAATTGAGTTGGAAGGGACCCACAAGGGTCATCAAGTACAGTTCCCACTCCTGCACAGCACCATTTCGGAGTCACACCAGAGAGCATTGTCCAAACACTTCTTGAACTCTGTCATGCTTGGTGCTGTGACCAATTCCCTGGGGAGCCTGTTCCCTCTCAGTGAATAACTTTTTTCTGATATCCAACCTAAACTTCCCTTGACAACTTCAGGATATTTCCTCATGTCCTGTCACTGGTCACCACAGAGAAGAAATCAGTATCTGCCCCTCCTCTTCCCCTCATGAGGAAGTGGTAGATTGCCAGGAGATCTTCCCTCAGTCCCTGCTTCTCCAGCTTGAACAGACCAAGTGAACCCAGCTGTTCTTCAGACTTCCCCTCAAGGCCCTTCACCATCTTTATAGCACTCCTTTGAGTGTTCTCTAATGGCTTTGTATCCTTACACTGTAGTGTCCAAAACTGCACACAGAATTCAAGATGAAGCTGTACCAGCTCAGAGAAGAGTGGGACAATCCCCACCCTTGCCTGACTGGTAATGCTGTGCTGGATGTACTCCAGGACAGGTGCATTCAACAAAACCAGCCCACCACATAAAGACGAGGGCAGTTGACTTGGAACCTTCCCTTAGTTCTGCAAGTAATAATTCATCTGCATCATTGTCCTGGCTAGGAGACCCATAGTAGATTCCCAATATATATGAAATTTTTTTACGCTAAAATTTAATTTTTCATGGTGTATAGAATTACCTAGTGGAGCAGAAGCACTAGCTATAAAATTCTTCCAACTATATGTGGATGGGGTTGAGAGAGAACCCTATTAGCACACCTCAACAAACCCATTCAAACATAATCTGGTGTGCAAAGGTAATCAATTTTACTATGGCACCTGAAGATACCCTTGAATGTGGCTGTTGGTGTTCTCTTCTATGGAATTTAAAAATCAGAACTTGCTGTGCAATTCTATCGCTAATTTCAAGACATTGGGCCCACATCCAAGAGACACAGTATTGTGGAATCCCTCACACCTACCACCCATTAAAGAACATTCCAGTCTTTGGGAGTTATGAGGTGGGGGGCTGTGCCTAATGAGAATTGGATTTGTGTCACTATTAAATTCTGAATTTTGAGTTTATAACTTTCTTAATATTGAAGGATGTAATTTTAACTATTCAGATCAAGTTATATCTTATCAATCGTTACAATCTAATCACACCCTATGATTACACTCCTGATGCCCACTGTTTCATTTTCATTTCGGTAACCACACTGTGTTGCATTGTCTTTCCTCGTTCTTCTCTCTTTTGTCCTTTGGTCCACTATGTGAAAATCACTATCCTCGAAGAAGGTTTGGAGTGAGCAGCAGAAGAGGACAAATTAGCAAATGTTTTGAGTCACTGGGGTGGTGTGAGAGACTGGACTATTAATCATTAATGATTCAAAACATTTACCCATTTGTGGAGGTGCCAGGGTGCCTTGCTGAGGCACAGGTTGTGCCTCCCAGGGAAGGAGGTGACTTTTTGGACATCTAATGGCTGATACAGAGGGGGTTCGACTATCATCACGAGGAGGCTACAAAATGGCAAGTCTTGCAAGGTGAGGATGTTTTGCTACTTTTAATCATACAGGTTTTCCCTCAGATTACTGCTCTTTCCAGTAAAATTTAATAGAGCAGTGTCCTTTTCACAGATATAAAGGGAACTTTTGATATATACTTACAGTTTAGTCACCTAAACTTACAATGCCTTAGTAATGAAGAATTCTATCTAGAAAATAATGTTTGCTGTTCTGTATTCCAAACATAAACCATTGTGTTGTATTTACAGCTTTAAAAATACTTCCATATTCATATTAGTTTCACTAATTTTTATACATTTATTGAAATCAGCCACTTAAGTAAAAGGGACATAATATTTTCATCTTCTTCATTTAGAATAATAAAAGACTTGGAGAGAATATTAATACATAACGATCTTCATAGAAGAAAGGCATAGGTGTTGAAAAGAGATATTAGCTGTGTTTTGGAATTAATAAGCATATGTTTATTTTGAAGAGATTGTATGTAAACTGACAATATTAAAACATTCACCAAAAATGGAAATGGTTCCGTTTCAGGTACAGTAAAGCAGTAGTGTACTAATAGAAATTTCAACCTTCTTGTTATTGGCCCAGCACATTTTTTTATATTTTTTTATTCGTTTTGTTCACTGTTTGTGTTATATCTTTTTGTATCACACCATTTGACTAGAATAAGTATTTAAAGATATAATAGTCAAAATTCTTTATTGATTTTTTTACATAAGGCCTATTAATAACACAATTACCATTGCTAATTGTGAAAGAAGAAAACACACCTTATTCTAGCAATTTTTAAATTACTAGAATAAATTAAATGTTAAAAAAAATGGATTAAGCATCAGAGCAACTGATGGACCTGAACTGTAGTACCTATTAAAATGTGTCTCCATTTCATTTTAATTTTAGATATGCATGTGCATATTCAGTAATTGATCCAAAGACACTAAAACAAACTAAAAGAAAAAAGGTTGTTTTTCATAAGTACTAATATCTAGATGTGACTATTATTGACTGGAAATGGTTTGCAGGTCTGGGTTATGAAGGTTGCTACTATTTTATTTGTTTATAGATACATGCTTGTGGAGAGTAGAAACTCATGGAAAAAAATGTTAATTGAAATCAATAAAGAAAGAAAATAACAAGCTGGAAAAGATGGCAAACAAGAAACTTCAGAAACATTGATAAAGTGTCAACACCAATCAGCATCAAGATCAAGTCTTCACAAAGTTACAGTGTCCTTGTTTTGGTTGATTTAGGTTAACTCCATTTGGGATTAAGTTAAAGATATTTTGGCTCAATTGATTTAAATTGACTTAAAGGCAAACACTGAATGAAGTTTTAATCTGATACCTCTATCTCCATAACAAGCTGCAGTAGAATTTGAGGAAAAAAGAAAGTTTTTAGAATTTTAATGCATTCTTTTGAAAGATTTTAGAAATATGATTCTAATTCCTAGTAGTTTTCAATAGTAGTCAAGAACCTCCTTTTTCAAGTTCTTTAAACAATGTCTTTATTATCCCTCAATTAGCTTGCATTAAAAAAAAAAAAAAAAAAAAAAAGAAGATAAATCAAATGCATATCTAGCAATCTGCACCATTTTTCATGGAACATTTGATAATGGATATTTCCCTCACTGACATTTTGGTCATTCTTTCAAGAATGAAGAAAATTGGCCACTAGAATACAAAATCATTTTCCCAGGAGACATCCCAATTAATTCCTTGTCCCAGACCTGTCAGATATTTATAGCCAATAATTTTTTTTTTTAATAATTTTATTTGCGGCATGAATGCAGATGGATATGGAAAACTGCATCGCAGCCCTCAAGTCTAGCCTTGACTTCATAGACTTTTTGGAAAAATTTTGAAAAAGTGTGTACATCAAGCTGCTTGAAATTTGTTTACTTACCTTGAAGATATAAAGATGAAGGACTCAGCTAAACCTGGCTAAAGTTGATTCTGTGAGCTCCAGGGGTACTAAACAGTTCAAGCTATTCGCTCACACTGCTAAGCCATCACTCTCCAGGAAGGGCTAAATACTCTATTATTGAGGTACCTGTCTGACTACTCACTTCTTTTAAAATTCAATTTTATACCTGAAGAAAAAGCTTTCTGCTAATCATTATAAGTGTACCAGTCTTTTTCAATTCTCTTCAGTTCAAGTAATTGAGAATGTCCCCTTATTTTATAGTTTTTATCAGAGACTAAAATGAGAGTAAAGAAAAGGGCAGGTAACTATCTCTATCCTTCAACATATTAAATTTATGGCACGAATTATGATTCCACAATACTATATATTTACAGAGAATATATACTTCTCTATGACTGTGGGGGTTTAATATCAGCTGGAAATTAGGCTTCAAATAAACTAATCCCCTTTCTCATGCCCCTGCTGGTATGAGAGGGACAGATGCAAAGACTATGGGTTGAGATAGCAATTTATTGAAAGCAAAAGGCAATGGAATAAGAAATGCACAGTAACAACAGCCATATTAACAACAAAATTATACAAAAACCAGAAGATGCTTTACCCAGAAAAAAGGACTTCACCATCTTGACTTAGTTTCACATGGCTGCTGGGACAAAGATGGTGGAAGCTTCCTGTCGGTCATGTGTGGAGAGAGAGAAGATAGAATTGAGTTACAGGCTGTGGGACATGCCTGCAGAACATCATGGCAGCACAGAGATTGCCTATTTTTTTTTGTTTGCTTTTGTTTGTTTGTTTTTTTATGGTTTTTGTTTGTTTTTGTAAGCATATGGAATATTTTTTCCAGCCTGTTAATTTAAAACAGCTGTTATTTTCTTGGGGCTTCTGAAAACAAGTGGGTTTGGTGTGGTTTTTTTTTTTTTGTTTTTTTGTTTTTTTGTGGTTTTTTTTTGGTTTGTTTGTTTTTGTTTTTGTTTTTTGTTTTGGGGGGGGTTGCATTTTTTGGGGGGTTTTTTGGGGTTTTTTTGGTTTTTTTTTTCCCCCTGAAAGCTTTCTCATCTATTTTCTATTTGGATTTAAACAAACAGAAAATACACGTAAAGGATAGGCCCTGCAAACTGAGTACAATTAATAAAGCCAACTTTCCTATTTATAAACTGAATAATCAGTTTTGTATGTTATAATCATATGTCACAGGTAGATCAATTACTCCATTACTACTTTGAGAGAGAAGAAAAGTCTATTAAAAACCACATAACGGCACATTAAAAATCCATTCTAAATAAACTCATTTCTATTTGCTAAAACATCATGGAAATGAACATAAAATCCCAAACTATATGATCTTCAAAGATATGGTTTTTTCTATAGCTTTTCAAATAAGTTAATATATGTATCTAATCATTGCAAACTAAACTCACTTGATTCCTTGAGAAAATAAAACCATAGGGCACAATCTTTCTTCACCTTATACAACACTGTGTGTTAGGGAGAATTCTCTTCATTATGTTCATATATGTTCACACTGCTTTTATCTTACTTTTCCTTTAGACATACAAAGCTGCAGACACAAGCTGGATCAAGGGGAAAATACACTAAACTGTAGCATAGATATATTACTTGAAAGTACAGGTGAGTAATGATTTTATGATCCATTCTCTTCATAACTATTAATTGCACTTATTGCATTATTTTTTTCCTCATTTGCCTCTGCTGCTGCTTCTACATTGCTTATGTAGGCATGAAATTTTGACCCTGTTAAACCATGTGTAAGTTTCTATAAATATTGCTAGGGCAAATAGAGTTTCTACATCTGTCTAAGGATAGCAGTCTTTTTTTTTTTGTGTGTTCTTTTGTGTTGCAGAGCACAAATACCCAACGAGAAAAGATAAATCAAGTCATATTGGTATTCAAAGACCAACAATTCCACCTGATGGGTAAAAATATTGGGGCAGAGCAAAGAGTGAAGATTAAGAAAATAAAATATATTAAAAAACCCCTTAAATTGCAAAAAAAAAGAGAAAAAAATGCACAAGAGGCCTGGAGAGGTTAGTGCAGGCTGAATATTTTTGAAATATGAAAAAAGATGAAAAGAAATATTACCTAAAATATAGATATATGGTAATAGAGAAGCAACACAGTATTTGTACTGCACACTACTCATTCTATAGTTTGATATTTCATGGTTTGGCACAGCTTCATGAACATTTCTGAAGTTCACCACTTCAAACATATGTGTTCTTGTCATCGATATCTTTTAAATGCTGCAGTTCTGGAGGAGATTGAAGTCCTGAAACATAAATTATTAGCAATGTTAATAATTCAGCATGTCCAATTATATTTGGAAAATAAAAGCTCTTTATTCACCTGCAGTCAGGGGAAAAAAGATAGATGAAGAGTTGTATCTATGCTTTCACACAAGTATAAATAGAATTCAGACATTTTCTCTTGCTAAAGCATAATGTTTTCTCAGTTTGACCAGAGTGCCATTTTCAGCCTCCTATCTAAAGAGCAGCTGATTTAATTATATTCTTTGAATCTAAGTTCAAAATTGAAAACAAAGTCCATTAGCTAAGTTTTATCTAGATACATATGACATTTTTAATGTCTTTGAAAACAGTTTATGCAGATATTGTTTCCTTCTCTCTTTATTTGAGACTCTGAAGTGCTGGTCTCTTTTGTTAAGGGTTAATTAAACAGACCACGTGGGAAATGACTGAACAGAGATGCATTAAAACTGCTAATTGTGTAGCAGATAATTGTTCAAAGTTACGACTTTGTTTTGACATCAAATTTTCAACATTTTACAGTAGGTGAAATTACTACTACCTGCCTCATGGGACTTGCTATTTATGGTATTCTTCTGTGGTTGAAAAGAAACCTGGTGGCAGAAAGAAACAACTTTGTGCTCAGAGTGTGAATTCAGATTTTTTTTTTTTTTCTTTTTATGTGGGTCAAAGATAAGTTTACACAACCTTAAGTTACTTAAGGAACTTAATTGTCTAAGTGAGATTTTTCCTTTTCTCAGATTATAGAAGAATGAGCGGGTTTGGCAAAATATAGAAGGTAAAAAACAGTCGAAAAACAAAGTTACTCATTTTCTCCCCTCATATAGTTATCCTGAAGACATTAATTTTGCCAATACCGAACTCCAAGTGAGCAGACAGAAGAAATATTCTCAGGAATCAATCTAGGGGTTAAAATAAAAAACAACAAAAACCCCCACATCACAAAAACAAAAACCAAGGAAACATAGTCATAGATGAAGAGGCAATAGAATTTTAAGGGGAAAGACTGAAAATGATAAACACAAATAAAGAAGCCATTTCATCCAGTAAACTGGGAATGTGAGATTAGAAGCAACTATGATATTTCTATCCTAGTTTGAGAAATAAAATGGAGAATTAGAAATCATAACTCAGGATATAAAGAGACTTTACAGAATATACTAATAACAGCAAATACAGCTGGACTGGAGGTGTTGAAGGCTCAACTCTTTAAAAAGAAGAGAAATAAGGAGAAAATAATTTACATGAAAGAAGTGTCTCAGTGTTAAAGTAAAAAAAGTAACAAGAATAGAATCAGAACTATGTGAAATACCTATTATGTGACAGTAAAAACTTAAAATTCCAAGACAGAAAATCTGCTCTAGATCTCCAGTATTGACTATAAACCATCATATCTATGGTAGAAAGAAGCAAAATAAGAAGCAAAAAAAATAAGTGAAAATATATGAAAATTGAAAACTTTTATTTCATATTGGAATTTCCAATTGATAGTTCTGGAAAACAATCTTTAACAGTTTTTTCTGTAAAACAACCAGCAGACCAACTGCAAGGCTTACTGTTTTTACCTTAGCAGTGAGTATTCGATGAAAACACTACTCACTTATACCAAAGCTGAAAAACATAGTGATTGTGATGATAATGAAGTTCTCATTTTAGTCCAAAATAAATATATAATTTATTACTTCTATTAGTAGTGTTGTAGAAAGGAAAACTTAGATTACTCTAGGAAACAAGTAGCAAGGCTGACAGAAATTGAGAATAATTAACATGATTCCTTTTGAAAGGGGTAGAACAGGGCAAATTAAGCTTCAAAAATTATTTCTCTTTCTAAAATTAAAGGAGAACTGGTCTTTGAGGGTGTGATATATTCATCATAATTTTTTATCTGTCAGATTCTTTTGTATAAAAAAATACAGAAAAGCAGATTTCTTACTTTCTAGCATCCTCCCGATATAGTTTTATAAAATTAAGATTATGACATAAGAAAATATCAGTAGTTGATTTTTAAAAAATCTTTTATCTTTAAAGTTCTCCTTGTTGCTTATAGTTCCTGATTGTTGGTGGTCTCTTATATAGGTTAAAAATTAGTTATTTCCTTGTGATTCCAAAAAATTTGGTTTTGTAACTTAGATGGCCTCTCTTTATCTCGTGTTCTACATCAAAAAAGGTATTATGCCAGAACACATAAATCACACTCAAAATAATACACTATGAAAATGTTGTACTTTGTTTGACAGTAATTCATAAGTTACAATAAAAAATCCTGAATTTAAGTAATCTGAAAAGCTATAATAAATTAATATAAGAAAGAAGATCCTGTGCTTTAATTCAGGTGGTACTTCGTGCTATTTTGAAATATTATTTTTCAATTATTTGACAGAAAGAACAGGAAAACTTCCCATCTCAGAAGAAGCAGGAAGAGCAAATGCTGCAAAGTAATTGTTCATGCAATATCAAAATGTAGCTAACATTTCAAGGGTGAATCTTATGAAAATGCAGAACAATTTTATTTTAGAACTTAAGAAGTGTGCCAGGCATGCATAAACCATGATTCTTATGAAGTATTTAAATATTAAAAAGTCAAAATCCTTCATTTGACAGTGTCTGACCTTTAAGCTTATCTGCTTTTAAAATACATCTTACCAATCTACCAAAACTTTAATCACCTTTTCATTTCAGATATTGAAAGAAAGATTCCATTTAAATCAAGCAAAGGTCATCCTTTTTTGAAATATAGATTACTTACCTGCAGTTTTTAAAAAAGGGAAGACTGGAGAACAAACCCAGGAGAAGCAGCATTCTCTCCACACTGAGATAGTACTGAGTCAGCACTGGAAAGGATTAAACATAATTATGTGTAACTCCCAGAGACTGTAAGGTCTAGGCAAGAAATAAAATGCTATTCAGTTTCAAAATGTATGAACTTCATATAGTTACAAGAAAAACTTAAGAAATGAGATGTTATCTACTCTTTTTGAGCTACTTAAACAGCAGTTAGGTTAAAATGGCACCAGAAGTATCAAGAGATAAGACCAAACAAGTAATCTGTCTGAGGCCATTGAGATTAATATGACGTTTCCAGCCTCTGCTTATTTACACACTAAGTGTAAATATCAGTTTCTCTTAGCTGATAAATATATAATTTCTTTTACTAAAATATTGCATTGTATTCTAATGCTTGTCCTCAAGTAGCAGTGAAATTTGAATATTTAAGATATAATCACAACATGAATTCTAAGTCTCCAAGTGATGGAGCATTTCATAGAGAAAAACAACTTCTGCTACCTGGTGTTCTAAAATAAAGTATAGAAGAAGAGCTACCTCCAGAATTTACCCACAAATGAGAATCTGAGTTTGCAGTTATCTGATCTCATATATGTTAACATGAATTGTTTTGAAAACACAAATGTCTAACATTACCCTATTTAGAATTATGATATATTTGAAATAACAATTGGCTTTGGGTTAATTTCACATTGTAAAATATAACCTTTTTTTTAGAAAAGGTCTTCTTTTCAGAGTCACAGAATCAAGTAGGTTGCAAAATAATCTCTGAGATCATCGAGTCCAACCTGCGAACCAACACCACCTCGTCAAGCAGATCATGACACTGAGTACTTCATCCAGTCTTTCCTTAAACACCAGGGATGGTGACTCCATCCAGTATACATTCCAATATCTAATCAACCTTTCTGTGAAGAATTTCTTCCTTATGCCCAACCTAAGCTTCTCCTTATGCAGCTAATGACTGTGTCCTCATCCTACTAATTGCCTGGGAGAAGCAGCTGATCCCCACATGATTACAACTTCCTTTCAGGCAGTTATAGAGAGTGACAAGGTCACTCCTGAGCCTCCTCTTCTCCACGCTTAACACCCCCAGCTCTTCAGCCACTTCTCATAGGATATATGCTCCACCACTCTTCACCACTTGCCCTTCTCTAGACCTGCTCCAGCACCTCAATGACCTTTCTGAATCGAGGTGCCCAGAACAAGATGCAGTACTCATTGTGTGGCCCCAGCAGTGCTGCTACAGGAGAAGAGTCACTTCCCTATGCCTGTTGGCCACAGTATTCTTGATATCGGCCAGGATGCCCTTGACCTTCTTGGCCACCTGGGCACAGCTGGCTCATGTTCAGCAGCTCCCAGCCAACAGCCCCACATGCTTTTCTGCTGGGCAGCTTTCCAGCCACTCTGTCCCCAGCCTGTAGCACTGCATGGGGTTATTTTGGCCAAAGTCTAGGATCTGATACTTGATCTTGTTGAGCGTCAAGCTGTTAATCTAGTCCTATCTATGTAGCCTGGCCAGACCCCTTTGATTTTCTCATAGAGTTTATAGCTCTGATAACTTTTAGTACTTTTTAAATAAAACTTGTTGCATTCTTGTAATGCTGGGGCACCTAAAAATGCACATTACATCTTCAAATGTGTATGATTTGATATTTTAATTGCCAGTTAAAAAAGTCAGCACAGAAATATCTGTAAAATTAGTAAAGCATGCAGTAAGAGACTGTTAATGGACATTTTTAGACAAGAGGGACATGTTTAACAGGTATTTTTACATTGGTATTAAAGTTTCTCAAATCATGACCCATACAAAGCAATATATCTTTAATCTTTTATAGACCAAATCAGTAACCACAAAAACATTCTCAGTTTTCAAGGCCGATTTTAACGGAAACAAAAAGAAAATCATGAACACCGTCTTTCAGAGAAAAATTTATCTTTACTCCCATTGCCCTCTGGTAAGTATGATTTAAAATATATGCTCCATATTATTTAAAGTTAACCTGTTTCAATATAACCATATTAGCATTAGTTTTTATTGCTATTTAATGTTTATCATATCAAACATCAGTTAAGACCATAAATTAAACTCTTTACAATTCAGTGCTAGGGATTGTCTAGGCACTGAGTATACCTACCTACCTACCTACATACATATATACATATATACATATATATGTGTGTGTGTGTGTGTGTGTGTGTATGTATGTATGTATGTATGTATCCTAATAAATAAATCTGAACATTCTAAAATTTCCCAGATTCAGAACAAATTAGTTGATCAACATATTAATGCTGGAACTTGGTCAAATGCTGCTTTGAACTCAGTGATCAGATGTGCATATGCACACAAAGTTTTGGAAATAAGGACTGAATTTTATGTCCTATTATGTAGGGCAGTAAATTGTAATTTAATTATGGGTTAGTCATGAAGGCAATGACTTGTAGCTTTAATTTTGCCATTTTATATCTTGAATGTAAAGCTATAGAAGCTTATTGCGCTTTTTTTGCATATTATTTTAATAACTTATATAAATAAGAAAAAATGTATTTGATGCATGAAATATTTTCAGCTTGCAAATTGTCCAAATTTTCATCATCCAAAATGCATAGGAAATATGAAAATATTTAGTAAATAGAGCCATTAACTTAACAGAAAACAAATCTTTATCACACCATGGAGCTCATGAAGTTCTCAGTATGTAGAATTCCTCTGTTAACACTGATGCATTTTAGACTACTAATACATCTGGTAAAATGGGGATTTTAGTCAATTGCGGTAGCTGAATCAAAAAACATGTTGCAATTACATCAGTTTAAGTCTTTTTTTATGTATTTGTCAGTATATTTTTCTTTTTTTTTTTTACTTTAAAGAATAATTTAGAAAAAAATATGTGTTTTTGCCTTTCAGCAGCAAAATATGAAATTTGTCATACTTTTGATGAGCTTTCTGTAGTTATAGGGAATAATGTACTCTGATTTTTAAAAAAAATATATGAACTATGAGCTACACTAAAAAATGTAATTTTGTGATTATCTAATTAGGTAAAGAAAAAAGTTAATATAGCCTGATGTAGATCTGGATGTCACTCATATAAAATACTCAATTAAAAGCACAGTTAATAAATATGAAAGTAGACCACACAGGGAAAATATAAACCATGTGTTGCTGATGTATTGAAAGTGTGACACAATCTCTCCTTCAGTAACTACACAGCTGTTATTGTTAGCTAAAGGGCTGAAAACTATCAGTATTTATACATTGGCTGAGTTGGGTTGACCCTAACCAACAGCCAAACATCCATCCATGTTCTCTCTTCCTCCCCTGTCTTGCTGTTTGAGAAAAAAACTGTATGGGGAAGCCAAGAGGACTCAGAGATCAGGATAAAGTTTAACAGCAAAAACTGCGTGCAGAAGTAAAGCAAAACAAGGACATCCTCTGCCACTTCCCATTAGAGGCAGATGCGCCACTTACTGGAAGGCAGGGACATAACATAGATAACAGTTGCTTGGGAGGAAAACATCATAACCATCAATGTCTTCTCTTCCTCCTTCTTTCCCTGAGCTTGTATTGCTGAGCTTGATGTCCTGTAGTATGGAACATCCCTTTGGTCAATTTGAGTCCGTTATCCTGGAGACACTTCCTCCCAACCTCTAGTCTGACCTCAGCCTACTTGCTGAAAAGAGTGGTGGTGGTGGAAAGCAAGAGCTGTGCAAGAAATGGTCTAAATACTGGAGTACTATCAACACTATCTTAGACACAGATGCAAAGTGCAGCATCACAAATGCTGTTATAAAGAAAATCAAATCCATTCCACGCAGACCTAGTACACTCGTGAGTGAGATTGGAAAGGGCAGAAACATTTTTCTCTATATGCTTCAAGTCAATGTTCTATGTCATTTCAAGGGAGTTTAACTAAGAAGGATGACTATTTTGAACCATCTTTGTCTATTTACTCTCAGTCTAAATCAGAGCTAATAAGCAAATTACTTCCACAGGTCTCTAGCTACTTCAATCTGTCAGTCAGCATTGGTTATCAAGTGAGTAATGCCGAGTACACCATATTCCAGTCATGGCTTAGTGCCCCAAATGTAGAGAATGATAAAGTAGCTGGCTTCATAAGTTTTTTACTAGGCAGAGATAGGGAATGTCAGCAAAATATTTTATATAGGCATCTCCAATTTTCTGAAAAAGTAAACAATATATTTCCATGATAAAGAAGAAACTGAAATATGCTTAAGAGTCACGAAATCTGCGTTCTGATTATACCGATGCTGACTTTCTAAGACTGATTTTATGTATCATTGGTCAAAGCATTCAGTCCTGTCAGAATTTAGATTATTGGAATACCTCAGTAAATATTTAACTTCACGGTAAGAAAATTATTACTTAAGGAAGTCAAAGTTATAATTCTCCAAGGTAAACATCTTTTCTATTATACCAATGTTTTTGTTATAATATTAAAATCTGGCTACCTTGGATAAATATTTTATACATATATTAGATATTACATATCTATTGTAGATTTATGACATATAAAAATAATAATATATAGGTTACTTATTAATATATAAATTTAACAGAATTATTTCAAATATAATTAATGATAATCTATAAATTAAATATGTGTATATATATGATCTGTGCTTTAGATTACCACTGAATTCAGTCAGTCTTGCTCTCCAAGTACTTTCTACCTCCTAAAGTTTCCTACAAAGAAAACAAATAAGTATCAGAACTTTCCTTACATATGTATATATACCAGAACTTATCTATGTACTGAACAGTATCAAGTTATTTTCAGGACTTGAATAGTTCTGAATAGTTCTGAATACATTTTTCTCTTTTTCCACTTACAAGTATCTATGTTTATCAATTTTAAAAATCTTTGATTTGCGTGTAGTTTTGGTTTTGTTTCATTTTTATTACTATTTCAATGTAATATGAAAATATGTATGTACTAAAAGATGATAAAAAATTTCCAATAAATTATTTGTTGCTATATTTTTATATTAGACTGTATAAATAATATTTTGTCATTTTAGATGTAAATAGGATATATCTATAAAAGAGATCAGAAACTTCTTAGACTGTATGTTTCTATGAGGGTGAAAAAAAAGAGAAAATCTGTAACAAACAAATGTGTTTTATTATTTATACAATTATTGTAAATTCTATAACAGGAATAGAGAAAAATAGAAGAGAACTGAAGTTTTCCTCAGTGATTATATTTATTCAACATGCCTGGCTCCTTACTTTTCCTCCTCCTGTGAAACCTAGTGTGAAATCAGACTCAATTCAGTTAAATTAATTTATTGTCAATTATCAAAGTATTAATTTATGATTTGGGTATTGAAGGGAAATATAAGTCATTTAAATAAACAGGTAAGGAGACACTTTGCTGCCCCTACCCCATGTTCAGCTCAGCACAACCCATCACCTCACCAGTTCCTGGTGTGAACTCTGCTTGTTTTCATCACATCTTATGCTCAGTCCCTCCACGATACTTTGGTGAACAATGGGAGATGCAGAGGGTTGATATTGGTCTCTAATGGTTTCTTTCTTCTGCTCCCCACTTCTTGCTTCTTTTCCTCAACCATTTCTTACTGCTTCTCTGCTCTGGCATGGCTGTAGTCCCTCACCAAGCAGAAAAATTAGCTGAGGCCTTCTTTGTACAAGGAAAAATCTCATGTTCACAGACTCTGGTCTTCATGTGGGATATCTGTTGAAATGAAAACATAATAGCGTACAAAAAATCATGGAAGTTTATGGACTGCTCTAACAACTTCCTGACAGAGGTGATTGTGGAAGAAATGGACATGGATATGAAAGTAGTGGGAAAATTTGGATGCAGTGACCACAGAATTTGAAACCTTGAAAGCCGGGAGCAGGACAAAATGCAAGATTTCAGGACTTTCATCAGTCTTTAACCATACAGAGACCCATTTGGAAGAGTCTGTGGGGAGCTTTTCAAAAGTTCAAGAAAGGGAAATGGGAAATTCTGGATCTTAGGAGGAATAATCCCAGATAATGGTAGACACTTGAGAGCAAACTGTCTGGAAAACTACTTTTCTCAGAAAGACCTGTGGGTCCTGATGGACACAAAATTTGACACGAGCCAGCAATATAGCCTTGCCAAAAAGCATTATGATATTAGTGCCAACACCTCAAGGAAGGCAATATTTGCCCCTTATTCAGCATGGTGAGGCCATATCAGGACTACTATGTCCAGTTTTGGTCCCCACATTAAAGAAAAAGTCTAGACTTCCTCAAACAAGCCCAGCAGAAGGCCAGAAAGCTAATGACAGGACTGGAGTACCTCACATATGAGGAAAGGCTGAGAGAACTGGGATTGTTTAGCCTGGAGAAGGCTCAGGGGGAATCTCATCAATGTATGCATATATCTGCAGGGAGGGTGTAAAGCATATGGAGCCAGACTCATTTGATTATCACAGTGACAAAATAAGAAAAAATGGACACCAAGTGAAAGACTGGATGTCCAGTCTGAACATCAGGGAACAGTTTTTTACCATTTGAATGACTGATGACGGGCAAAAGTTTCTCAGGAAGGTTGCAGAGTCTCCATGTTTGGGTTATTTGAGCTCTCTGGATGGTTTGCCATAGCTGACTTTGCGTAAATTAGACAGTACACCAGATGACACTTAAAGGTCCCTTCAGGTGTAAAACATTTTGTGATTCTGTGAAATAATTCTGTTTAACATTGTTTCTGAGGTTATATGAATGATTTCAATCAAATTAAATCAATACACTATTTACAGTACAAAAAAAATTCCTATTCTCTTGATTTCTCATTGAAACTATGGTAATAAAAATTTGTTAGTGGGAAGTAATTTAAAATGGAGTTTCAGTTAACAGAAAAGGTAAAAATATCTTGTGCTTTGGTCCTTCAAAGTCTGAACCATAAAGTCATTAATTGAAATATTTATTAAATCAGTTTAGAAAATAAATGTATTTCCAGTTGTGTAGTAAAATAATATTTTCAAAGCTACAATTTATAAAGAAGACTATTTTCTTCAGAAATTATGTCTCTTTCTGAAGGACTGATTGTAAACTCTTACTGCCCTGCTTTTCTTCATCATTTTTCTGAGATACAGAGCTTCTGAACTGGTAATGTATCTTAACAGTAAGTGGCCTTGAGACGTGAGAAAAATGAGATCTATTAGGTGACTGCTCATTATAATACCTCTGCAAGTAGTTTGTAACAGAGCTTTTGAAGGAGAGAATGACATTAATCCCAATAAAAAGAACAGGAGAAAAAGAGTAATAGGCTCACATATCAGTAGGCTAGCATCATAATCAAGTCATACCCTATCTGAAGAATGCAAAGTGATAAACAGTATTTTCTTCAAGCAGCAGGTATCTCAGCTGCATTCTTCCTTCTTGTTTATATAAAATAGTCTTTATTTTGCTGTAATAGTTGTGATTATAATGTAATTTTATAGTGATTGGTTAGGATACACATAATTTTCCATATTATCAAGCTACAGTGTGAAACTTGCCTTGTAATGATGCAAAAATATAAATGGGCACCTATGTCAGGACTCTATTAAATTGAGTGTGGAACATAAAGAACTCTCCAGAGAATCAAAAGTTCCTAATTTCAAAATCAAAAGAGCAAATCAAAAGCAAAATTATTGAAAACAGCCAGGTGTGAGGTGAATGAAAAGTTCCATTAAATGTAAGAATTTTAATCCACTCCTGAATGTGTCTGAGAAATGTGCAAGCATTTACAAAATTCTGTAAAAGAAAGAGCTGAGAATTATGACAGAGGTTCTACTGCGTAAGATTGAAACCTTACCCAAAAACATTTGCCATAGCCACTGCAGAAGTCTGCTTTATTGCCCTGTCTTAGCAACAGATGACCGCACACCTAGTCAACAAAAGTTCCAGAACACAGACGGAAGAACAATCCAAGTAAAAATTAAATAAATTTATTCTGCTAGAAAATTGAGGTCCTTACCAATGAACATGTGCATGGTGAAAAAAGTTTACCCTTCCAAACCAAGCTTGTAATCTAAGATCTGAAAAAATCCTCAAATTAATTACAAGCTGAGCTACATAATCCTAGTTTTCTCAGTCTAGATTCAAGATAAAAAAATTGACACATTCAGTGGTACTGGGGGAGAGTGGGGGAGTTTTCTTTTATATTTGTTAATATTCCATCTAAACTCTTTGCTTTGGGTAACACATTACCTTGTCACTGGACTTTTTCTGTTCCCTGCATCTTTTCTCACCCTGTTTCCAAAATAGAAAGTTTCTCAGTTATTCAAATTTCTAGGGATGCAACTCTCTATTTCACAGATCATGTACTTTAATATTTATCACAAAACCAGCTAAGGGACTCAGAAAAGCATAACTGGGAGAAAATTAACTCCTGCAGCCAACAGGACTACAAATTGAAGGGCAGACCCATCAAATATTTGAGGGCAAATATGCCACCCAGAGGGACCTAACTAGGACACAAGGGTTTCAGGTGGATCAAAAGCTGGGTGTGAGCCAGCAGTGTACCCCAGCACTAAGGAAGGTCAAGAGCAACCCAGGCTGCCATAAGAGGAACATATACAGTATATCAAGACAAGTTCCACAGCACTTGTGAGACCACATTTAGATTCCTACATCCAGTTTTGGGGGGCCCTAACAGAGAAAATACACTTACAAACATGGGTGAATTTGGTGGAAAGACACAGTGTTGCTCAGGGACTGGAGAATCTGCCCTTTGAGAAGAAGCTACTGAAACTGGGCTTGTTCAGCCTGGGGAAAAGACAACAGCAGGATCTAACAGCAGCCCTCCAGCTAGGGAGAATGTTATTAAGACCTTACCATGACAGAGAGAGGGTCTCTACATTAGTGCAAGGTGAGAAAATGGGAAATAACAGTCATACACTGAAACAAGTGAAATTGAGCCTGTGTATAGAGAGAAACTTTTCTCTATGAGAGCAGCCAGGCACTAGAAGAGGCTTCCAGAAGTGTAATCTTTATCTTTGAAGGTTTTTGCGACCTAGACAGATCAAACCCTAAGCAGCCTAATTCTCACTGATGAGAGAGTTTAGGGAATCCTGAGGCCCTGTCCAACTTGAATTTTCCCGTGAACCTAGGTTATTTCCCTGGAATAGGGAATTTGCCCTGGAACACATTAAAGAAATAGACCCTTCTAGTGATTGTTTGCATGACCTCTGTGAGATGAATTGCAATATCACTGCATAATAAAATGTAGCCATTCATCATATTGCTGAGGTTGTATGAGAAACCGTTCTTCTTTCTGATCGGTGGAATAAAATTAGGGGCTAATTTAACACCACGGAACCTAGATAAAATTCTATGACATGAAAATAAAATTCCAAAACCTGCATTGGCTTCAATGGAATATTCTTTTATTTTTTTCACATTTAAATTATTATAATTCAGGTAGAGTCTAAGTGAGAAACCTAAATATGAGAACAATTCCAACCTGTATTTCCCCACAGTTTATGTATGCACAATATCCATTGCAAATGACCTTATAAAACATGAAGAAAATTGTATTCTCGATGGAAAAATTTTAGAAAAGCAATTATTTAAATACTGGGGAGTCTTGTTGTACAAATAGGTTACTTTCTTCATTCCTGCATTTCTGTAAAATTATGTAACTGTTCTCCATTCTATATTTGTAAAAATACCACAATAAATACACTTAGAATATCTTCTACCTTATGTCTCATTCTTGAAACCAAGTTATTTGAGAAAACCTGTGTAAGATTTTAGGTATTATTTGTAAATACTCAAATATTCCAAAAAATATTTTAGTACTTTTATGACTTTGAAACTCAAGCAGTAATTTTAGGATACAAAACATTTTGCATGTTGGTCATGACAAAGCTATCTATGTTGGAGGTAATGTTTATTGTCACCTTCTAAATAGAGTTTTTAACACAATCAAAACAAACAGATAACAACAGTCACAGAACAAATAGCAAGCATAATTTACTTTCTTCTCAAAGAAGAGATATTGTGATATTAATTGCAAAAAATATGTGATGTCTGTCTTTACAATCACATCATTATGCAAACGAGAAAGTTTCCATACTAATATAATTATTATTATTAATAGTTCTATTACTCAGTCCATTTATAACAGACTCAGTATGAAGTAAAATATTTTTTGACAAAATGTTTATTTTCAGAAATTTTTCTTGAGAGCATGGATTGACTGAACTCTCAGCAGTAGTTCCAGATTTCCATTCATACCTTCAAGCTCTGACCTGTCTTTAAAAGAGATAGGATGATTTAAATTGCAGTGGTGTTTTTGACTATTACTGAATATCTTGTAGAATACTTAAAAGCCTGTGCTATGAATAAATCTAAATGCTGATAATATTATTTTTCTCTTGTTTCCGCCATGTTTTGATTGAGACTAATGATAGCAAGCATTTTAAAAAAAATTAAATGTGATTAAATATAATAAAAAAACAACTAAACCCCAGTTCACCAGTACCTGGAAAGCTGAAACCAATTAAGAAGATTAAAAGTTGTTACACTGCCAAGAACATTATCATCATTGCTGTTTAAAGATAAGAGTATTGTGCCTTGGGATAGGGCAAGTATTTCAGATAACTCTAGACATCAAGAAAAAATCTTCCTCTAAGATAAAAGGACATATTTTACAAATATACATGAATATATAAATACTTTTAATATAAAGATTACTTCTATTTAAACATGAAATTTCAAAGAATTTCACACAATATGCTGTTATGCTGTTGAAGACAAAACCACTGAGATTTTCTCTGTTCTCTTTCACCACTTTCCAGTTCACCCAACAGTCTCTATTACCATGTTGCCCTTACTCATTCACTCATTCACAGAAAAATCAAGTCCAAGCCCTCCAGATCATTTGGATATGGTAGAAGAGAGAAGCTGAGAGAGTTGGGGTTGTCCAGCTTGGAGAAAAGAAGGTTCTGGGAAGGCACAATTGTGACCTTTAAGTAATTCAAGGCAGCTTATAAAAAACATGGGGACGCACTATGTAGTAGGACCTGTAGTGATGGGGTAACGGTTTTAAACTGAAAGAGGGTAGGTTAAGACTAGATATAAGGGGGAAAATATCAATAATGAGGGTGGTGAAACACTAGAGTGGATATATTTCTTCAACTTGTACACAACATAACTTGAAAATTCTGAATAAAGTCAAAATAAGATAATTTCTAGATTCTTTGTGAAATGGTTTTTGAGGAAAAACAGAACTAAAGACCACCAAAGAAAAAAATAACAGAAATTCTGTATTTTCTTTCTTCTTACCCTCTCCTTGTACATATTTATACTTCTATTTGCTGTCTAGTATTTTCACTGGGACCTAAAGATCTGATTCCGGATACCAGCCAAAAAAAGACACAAAAGCCTGTTTCTCCTTTTGTGTCCATCAGTGCAGTGAATATTCTTATATTAAATGATGCATTTGCTACCTATGCACCATCCTCATTTAGATAACTGTTGTATTTGTCCATATATGTAACAGATTGAATTATTTTTGCTTTACATAATTTTGCAACATATGCATAGTAAAAAATCTTTCGTGTTGCTAGCAATTTTTCCAAATATTGATACAAATACTGTGCAATAAAAATACACATCATCACAGTTCACTAAAATCACACCAAATATTCCTGTAAATTTAAAGTGCAAAGATATCATAAAAGAAAAAAATATAAATACATCTGCCCCCACCCCCTTCCTGGAAGCACAAAGTGAAAAAGCTGTTTGACTTTGGTAGTTCTTACCCTGAAAATCTGCAGGGTATGCTTCAACACTTTATTTTTTATTAATCTTTTGCCCAGCACTCTACCAGGTAATTATGACTCCAGAGAATTCATGTTATTTTAGTACTCAGTTCTTAAGAAAGTGTTCTAAGGATCTATGGATCTTTAAACAGCAGTAGAGTACAGAAAAGATACCTGATTCAGAAAGAAGTAGAGCATAAACTCAACCAAATGCTTTCAAACTCTTGGAAAGGCCTTCAGTAGTTAAATCTAAAAACAGGAAAAAAACCAAACCAACTCTCATTCTTTATTAGTGCAAAAGTTTTAGACCATCACTATTAACACTTACATGTATTTATATTCATGTGAAAAATGAATTGTAGAAAGCATGCACAAATTTTCTGGATTTTAAAAACTTCTGTACTCTGTACCAATTCATAAGCCAATTCATAATAATAAATGTGTGAAAAAAGAGAAAAGCATACACCAAAGCACAATATCCCTTACATTAAGGTATGTTTCACTTTAGCAATCTAACATCCAATTTAACCAAGCCTGTGAATGAGTGTCTTTGGACAACCTGTGGGTGTCACTGATGAAAGAAAGGAGTGAACAGACAATGTGTTCTCAAAGAGCCATCTCAACTTCCTGAGATGTATATCTTCATATATGATGAATGATGTAAAAATTGTAACTTTTATCCTGATGGAATGCATATATATATGCATACATACATACACAGAGTTCAGTCTTCCATTTCTAATACCAGGAAAGCTGCCATTTCACAACTGGAGACTCACAGCATATGCAGTAATCATATTCTTTCCATTCTTCTCTGTGGTATGAACAGCTGTTATCTGTAAAAAAGATATTTTCCATAGATGTCTCTCATATTATCATCTTCATATGCACCAGGTACAGACACACGTATGTAAACAAGTCTCTCCATTGACTATGAGACCAATGATCTGATTTGGACTTCTTGGCCACTCTAATAACCAACTCCCAGAATTTATTGTCTCCAGTATCCAACACAGATTTATAAACATTTCAATACAATGGCTCCTAGGCCTTTTATCCTCTTTGTCAGCTTCCATGGTGTGGTTTTTACTAGTGAATATGCACTGATATCTACCTATACAGTATGCACTTACTCTGATCTCTGGCACCACAGACACACAAGGCTTCTTGTGGTCTGCTACCTGCCACTGACTGTCAGACACCCATACATGCATCTGCATACACAAAAGAGATCCCTTGATCCAGACAAACAGTTAATAATGGGAGGACAGATTGCTATGAAAGGTGCAGGCATGGCCAGACAAGCATTCTGATCAGAAACATTTACATGCAGCCCTGTCCCTTTTATCTCCTTATCCATGTGTTTCACTCCTGTATTCCTCTCCAGACCACTTTGATCCCTCCTTTTCTCCACCTTTGGTTTATCTTCTAAAGCTCCCACAATAAATCTTATTACAATCCCAGGATGGCCTTCCCTTGCCTCTCACAAAATATCCCACACTGCCACTAAATGACCACCCTCATTTTGAAAAGAGACTCTGAGAGGTCCTCCCTTTGATTCACCCTGTGGGTCTCATTTCCAGCCCATGGGGATCTTGGCTCCGATGTGACTGACACACCAATTGCTCTGATTAGGTTTTTGGGTTTCTTTGACCTGCTATTGTTCTTTTGCATATTTGGAGAGTTTGTGTTTTGGGGGTTTTGTTTGGGTATTTTTGATGTTGTTGTTTATGTGTACAAGTTCAATCACATAAGCAAATATTTTATTTTACAAACATTATTTTGAATAAGCACATTGAGATGGTTTCCTTTGTAAGCCATGAAATTTGACCACAAGCATCTTACATTGAAGAGATTAAAAATAAGTAAAAGAATGTGAGTTAATGACAAAAAACCTCTTTGGAAATGAATTATGGTTTCTTTGTTGTTAATTTGCATTGTCAAAAGAAAAATCCCAAACAACCAAACATTTTAGATATTGAGTCATCGAATAACACTCTTGCATAAATTGCAACATTAAAATACTGACAATACACAAGGAATTTAAGCATGCAAATAGTCACACTACATTAGTAGTACTAATGCACTTAATATATTAAAATTAAGTGCATGGATCTCCTAGTGAAGTTTTCTATTGCATTATTAAATATTTTTCCAGTGTGTCATAGCACATATAACATTTTACTGGTGCTCTAGATTAATAATTCTCTAAAAGAATTATATGCTATATCTATAGAAGATAATGTCCTTTAAAATCATCTCTGTGGACCACATAGCATCTACAACAAACCTTAGCTCTTAACTAAGAAGGCTGCTGATGTCAAAAGACAATTCCAATGACAATTCTTTTTGAAAAGACATTTATCTGAGTTGTCCTTTCATAAATGCAAGGCTTAAAAATTGAATTTTTGCAAATACATTTTTCTCCTCTTTTTTCTTAGTCATCTTCAACGAAGTATGTAACAACTCTAACTCAGGAACAGAAAAATATTAACAACACATAGTCACTGTGCTGAATACAATATTAGCTAAATTTAATAGAAATTGGCAAGCCAACTTTAAACCACTAAAGAGCAAACTGGTACATTTCATATTGATGATTCCTTTTTTTATTCCATATTGAATCATACTTATTTGAAAACCCCCTTTTCATTTGAACACTTTGGATAATGGTCTGTTTTTTAATTTCCTGGAGTTAACATGAAGCTACTGATCTTCAGAGTGTGTGGCTCGTTCTCGTACCCCAGGAAATGTGATTTTTGCTGCTTCTTGTGAAAGAGGAAAGACTTCACAGTGACTTAACAGCACATGCAGAAAGATTGGAGCAGCCAGAGGGACATTCCCATGGAATATTCCAAAACAAATAGTAAGAAGCTTTAGTATAACCATTTTGATGGCAGTAGTGATAGTCTTCTACAACACCATTAGGGCATTGTCTGGACTTAGTATATTCTTTGCTCTATACGTGTGGTGTGTTCTCTTTTCCTATACAATGGTTTTGAATGCAACACCAGTTACAATGTAAGGATCTGAAACAATGTAAGAACTCTTAAGCCTAGAAGAAGGAAAGGATTGATGAAAAAAAGGTGCTGTTTAAAAAGACCCCATTTTTTGACATGTAGGGCAGGAAAATACAGGACAAAAATAAAAATTCATACCCAAAGACTTTTAAAAAATTGCTTCTCATACATTTCATCTTGATGAAAACCATTAACTAGGGACTTTTCTGTGAGATGATTCTGCTGCTTCAGCACAGCAATAAAGTCTTTAATTGGTGGAAGGAAAGTCTATCAATATAGTGCCACTTAAAAAAGCTTGTCTCAGAAATGAACACAGCCCTAGAAAACAGTTTTTTCTGGTTAAAGAATTGCAATTATTATGGTTGTTTTTCAAAAGACCACATTTCACACAGAACTCCAATTCCATTACAAAACAGTGTGCAAAGAGCAAAATGATAAAATTATTTGAAAGATTGCATACAAAATAAAAATATATGTATGTATCTCTCAAAATGTTTTCCTTCCCAATCTACCACGTTTATTACGTATGATATCAGGTCAAATTACTATTTTTAGAAAGGTGGTTTTTTTGTTTCCTAGCTAAAGAGTTGCAAATTTTCTACTGGCTTTTGTCATCTTTACTAACTTTTTGCTGCAACATATTATGTTTGTTTTCCCTCAGCAGACCTACCAACAATGTCTGTGGCAGAGAATTGCAAAAATTTACCTATAACCCTGCTTTTTAGAAGGAGGCAGTAAAGGGTCAAATCACAGCTTTTGAGAAGGAAACAGCTTAAAAAAACCACTGAGATCCAATTTTCTTACAGCAACAAGTACTTCAAAATCTCTTTTATAGTACACTGCACAGAACAGAATTTTTTTCTTTTCTCATTGATCAGAATGCCACATGCAGCATTTCAAATGCAGAGGACCTCAATGGTTCAGGAAACCTGAAGCTGGTATTAAGTGATTGAATCCAGTTCTAGACCAGGTCCCTTCACTATTGACCTCAGTCACTGGACTATGCAAAACTGAAGTATTTCAGCTTTCCAGTGGGAACATTTGTGAGTGCTTTTATATCCCAAAGGAAAAAATGTAAAATCTAATTGACTACAAAAACAAGCTGTAAAATAATTCAGCAAAAAGATATAGAACATAAATATGACATACTGTTCAAGGGGTAGTTTTATTTTTATTTCCATGGGGTTTTGTTTTGTTGCTTGTAGAAGACATAAAAAATTACATGTTTTTTAAGTTGGTCTGGTATTTCTGTAAAAAAACAATAGCACAGGACTGGTATGTTTTAAAAACTGAAATGTAGGATAAAATGCATCATTAGCAGATATTACAGTCTACCAAAAAAAAAGCTTATATTAATTTCTACCTTGAAATCTATTTGCTTAGCAAGACTCTCTGCCAGGAACTATTATTATATGTTTTAAATGATTGAAGTGTTTAATGATAAGGTGACACAGTTTTGTCAATACAGCTATTACTTTGTTTCTTTCATTTGCATAACAATTGGGATTGTAAGGAAAAAAAAGCACAACAAACATAGAAAACACTAACTATTTATAATAGAACGTTGCTTGTAAACATAAATAATTTCAGTTGACCAGTGTCACGTAATGCTTTCTTATAAAAGGTAAGGTGTAAAGTGAAGACAGATGTGATATGATAGGAAAAGCAAAACAAAAGCACTCCAAAAGAAGAACAGAAAAGTAAAGGAAAAATATTTGAGTTCTACTCTGAAATGTAAACTGGCATACTGGGACCTGGAATTGTAGAGATCATACTCTATGAATCTTGAGCACTGTGTTTATCATATCCATATACAACACTAAAAGGATAATTACCATTATTCAGTGTATTAATTGTCTACAAAAATATAGAACAGCATTACTATTGAAAGTGCTTAATGAATACTGATCACTTTGAAGTAGCTTTTACATATCTCAGTACAGGTAACTTGGACAGACCTGCTTATCAGAAGAAATGAGGACTTTTTTTGATTTTTAACTCATTAGCAAAAATTAGGCATTTGGCAATATCAATCATTATGAGTACTTCAGAGGATATGGTATCAGTTAATTTGGGGAACAAAAATAGATTTTAAATTTTTTTTAATATTCTAAATGTAACACAGACATACTAACATTGTTCCAATCCATAAGTCTTTCAAGGATTTTTATATAGCTTCTCTTTAATTCTTGCTTATGTGTTCTCTGTCCTAAATTAGTGGCCTTTTTTCCACCTATTTGTAAGTGGTCTGCCATGCCTACAATTTCTCTTCCAGTGTTTCCCTTTTATTAAAATAATATATATTCTACACTTTAATTCTTATCTTTTTTTATTATTATTTTTAGGGTAAGGAGACTGCACAAAGATAAATAATCAGATAGGTTTCCCAGTAACTGTAAGGAAGCTCTTTCAGATTGTTTTAATCACTACTCATCTGACTCCTGAATAATAGCTGTCTTCTCTCAAAACTTTCTGCAGATTGTCAGATTTATTGACTGTATGACTGTATCTGAAACCCATCCAAAACAGAAAAAAAAAATATTTTTGACTTTCAGAGTTTTTCACTGCTTTCTTATTTATATACTCTGTAGGTTCTTACCCGGGAAAAAGAAAAAAAATCTGAAAAAACAGCTGTTAATGGAGTTCAGGGAAGCTTATTGTTTTCAGAGATACATCAGAGTAATTTAATATGGATTTTACAACACAATCAGTTTAAGCCACTAATTTTAAAGATAATGAGGACTCCATATTTCTGTATATATTTCAAGATATGTATAATTGGTTATCATTCTGAAACAATAAAAAAAACCCCACTCAGAATGAAACTATCTACCTAGGGACCTGAAGTCAATGAACCAACCTATGTTTAAGCAGCCATAAATAAACATTACACACTTTCTCCGTACAAAAAACAGGGAGAGAAGAAACTGACATAACAGCTTTAATCACAGAATCACAGAAAGGTTTATGTTGGAAGAGACATTAGGGATCATCTAGTTCCAACCTCCTTGTCAGGGACAGGGATGCTCACCCACTAGATCAGATTGATCAAGGCCACAAAGAATCTGGCCTTGAACATTTCTAGAGTTGGGGCATCCACAGTGTCTCTGGGAAACCTTTCCTGTTGTCTACCACTCTTGTAGTAAAGGATTTCTTGCTAAAATCTAGTCTATGTTATTTCTCCTAAGTAACCACCATAACAGATGGAGCTCAAGTCGCGGACTAAATGGACTCAATTTTTTTGGACATTCATTCCATGGGGGCAGACCACAAAGACAATGATATCACATTAAAAACAGGGAAGATGGTACTAGTTCATGTGTTAGACAGTGCAAGACCTGAAAATTATACAAATGATATGGAATAAAAGGTGTAGACTTTACTAGATCAAAGTAGGAGTGTATTTCTTTTTAGCTGCCTATATAGCTCTGTGTTTTGTATTTTTTAGTAAAAAATGTTGACAATAAATGCTTTTTACTTTTCTCGCTGTGTTTGCCCTCTCATCCAATAATTAGGCTGAGAATGAACAACAAAGCAGCCATGAGGGCAACCAGGAGGACAGCCAGTGCTCCTTAACTGACCAAGGAGTATTTAATACTGGGTGTTATGCTCAGCAAAAGCTTGAGTAAGTGTGGACATTCATGGTTAACTGTTACATATATGGAAAGCCTGCAGTTCCAGGATCTGGCTCACATCTCTCTACTGGTGAAAGTGAGGAATAAATTCCTTCTTCACTTTGCTTCCACCTGTAGTTTTTGCTTCACCTTTTAAACTGGTTTGGTGTGTTGGGGTTTTTTTTTGTTTGTTTGTTTTTTTGGGTTTTTTTTTTTTTTGTTGTTTATTTTTCTTTGGCTAATCTATGCACCTTCTTGCCTTTTTTTTCTACTTTCTCTTCAACTCACAGGAGAGGGCAGTGGGCGAGTCATTCTGTGGATGCTCAGCTGCTGTGTGAGAACAATCCACCACAGCACCTTAGTAATAAAAGTAGCAAATTTTTAAAATATAAGAATATGGGATTTTGTTAATTACATTTGCTGGTATAGAGAGACCTGAGAAATGAGGGGGTTTGCATTTATTAATGCAGAAGTCCATTTAAATATTGCTGAACATTAATCTTTGCACCTAACGAACACAGTTAACTCCTCTGTTCACTTCTACACCACGGATGATGCTAAATCAATCAAATAGAGCTCTTGTCTACAGCCCCTGACACAGTTCTAGGACAAGGAAGGATAGGAAGTTACCTCAGGCAAAATTTTAATGAGTCAGATTTTGTAATTGTCTTCTGTTTTCAAGAAAACTGGATTTTTTTACATTTTTTAAGGTTGATTAGGTTTTCTATTAGAAAATAACATTTAGAGGCACATTCTTTTTTCAAGGTCTAATAATAGACTGGATAAGACAGGAGCGTACTATCAGAGAAGGACCAATCTTGTAAAAAATTCTACTCTGGTAATCCTGAAAAGCTGTGAGACCCATGTCAAAGAAAGGAGACCTTATCTTCCTGTCCTCAGATTTTAATTTTTTTTTCATGTATTAGTTTAATTAAGGAACGTGTCATTTTGCTACCAGTAATATTACATGATCTGTTCATGTTTTGCTTTTGTAGTACAAAAGTGGAAGAGAAGTTGACGCACTTATCAGAAAACCAGTTTTCTTTTTATGTTTTGAAACTCATGAATCCTTCTCACCTGACTGCAGCTGCCTGGGGGGCAGGCACCGAAACCTTTGATTATATGTTAATATATTTATATATATAAACCTCAGTAAGAGAGTTACGGTAAGGCAAAACTGCAAACACTAAGAAACAAGAGAAACAAAAGTTTAACTAAACACACCAACATTTGCACAATTATCAGATATGATGTTTAATAGCGTTTTCATGTTTTGCACTGGAATTGTAAATATAATGAAGTTTAAAATACTAAAATTATACCCCAGCGTACAATGGGTTTATGTTTTGGGTTTTTTTAATGTGAACACTTATATCATTCAATCTAACATAAATATGTTTTATTTTTTTCTCTGAAATCAGTGAGAGCAAATTATAAAGAATTGGAAATCCAAATTCAAAATGCAGATAAAACTTAGAAGAGTAAGTATCCAGGCATTCTTTTTTAAATTTAGAGCTCATGGGCACAGAGGGAAACAGCAGTTGCTTATAGGAGGCACATTTGTTCTTCTTACAAGCTCAAATAAATGAAAAAATATTAGCAAAGCCCAGACATATAGAATTTTAAAAATCACATATAATAAAGTTAACTAATATGATAAATTTTACATGATGTCTCTGTGCTATAACACAAATTTGTAGAAATTAAGAATTTAAACAATATTTCACAAAATTGTACCTTTAAATTAATATTTCCTATAATTAAGAAGTTTCTTTTGAAAACATTTTGAAATTATGTAAAATTTCTATTTGTTACTCATTGCATTAATGTTCCTTTATGCTCAGGCATTAGTGATCACTTTCCAGAGCAGTGGAAAGCTTTTAGGTTTGGTCTGTTTAAGATGAAGTTGCCCACAAAATGTCTAATATATGCTAGTTAGAAGATCAAGAAATGAAAGAAATTGTTTATGACACAGAACACAAATTGTCTTCATGAGGCCTGTTCACATGAAGAAAACAGAATGAAAAATAAATAGTGCATGTCCCTCCCAAGTAGACAATATCTGAGACTCTGCTTGAAGAGGAATTTCAAGACATTTGAGGGTGTCCAGTGGAGGACTCCCTTGGTGGTCCCAGGGGCTTTGATTTATTCATCCCAGTACAAAGGGTTAGAGTTCAAGAGCTGCTCTGAAACAGTGACCACAGTGTATTTGGGAGAAACATTGGTCAGGGCCAAAAACAGCAAACAAGAAAAGGAACAAAACATGTCAAAGTCATTTCTGAATGATCAGGGGCTTTCAGGCCTTCACTTAGAACTAGAGACTGAGCCTGCTGGCCTGCTGGCCTTGATCAATCAGGAGATGAGGTTTTAGGGGTACACTGATTACAGCTATGTAAGATCCCATCTTGACAACAATTCTATTAGAGGCTGGATGTTGGATCAAACAACTTCCAGAGAATTCTTCCAAACAATACTGATGCAATTCTGTGAAGGAAATCAAAACGAAACAAACAAAAAAGGCAGTGGATGAACAACTTAGCTGTAAATGAAAACCAAGGAGACCTCTCTTATTTTACTGACCTGACAGTGCAGGTTTTCAGGGTTACTCTGAGCTTGCCTTGGTTTCAGCTGTTTTTATGTTGTTTGCACTGGTGGCTGGTGGCCAAGTGATCTGTGAGGCCTCGCCTGCTTCAGCTGAAGCTCTAAAAATGCCATAGTAAAGATTTTAGTAACATTTGCCAGTCTGCATAAGAGATGCTGAGAAGTAAACAGATTTATGAGAAAACATACAAAAAACTCTCAGGTGGAACCCAGGACTAAGGAGAAAGAGATCTGCTCCATAAATGCCATCATCCTCCTCCTGTGCCAAATGAGGGAGAGATAATGGCAATTTGCTATAACTGGAATTAAGCAGCAAGAGCTGGCTGCTCTACATGGGAAGCTGAGGAGTCACAAAAAAAGTACAGGACTGTCCTTACTTGCAAAGGATCCAGGATGAGGAGCCAGAAAGACAGGATCAGGATCAGGTCTGGCAACAGTATCCATAAATTATTTATTCTGCCCAGTGTCAATGACATCTGCCGTAATCTGTATTTTCTTATAATTGGAGGGTGGGATGGAGGGGGAAGAGGACTGGGCTGTGTGTTATTGTTTATTTTTAAAAGTATTTTTAACTGAATTTCATTTTAATAACTTATTGTTTAATTATGCATGTGTGATGGGTTGACCCTGGCTGGACATCAGGGGCCCACCAAAGCTGTTCTATCACTGCCATCCTCAGCTGGGCAGGGGAAGAGAATATAAGAAGAGAGTCACTGGTTGAGATCGCTGGGCAGGGAGAGATCACTCACCAATTACTGTCACAGACAAAATAGCCTCAGGTTGCGGAAATTAATTTAATTTATTGCAATCAAATCAGAGTAGGGTAATGAGAAACAAAAAAAATCTTAAAATGTTTTCTGCCATCCACCTCCTTTTCTCCCCAGCTCAACTTTCCTCCTGATTTTTCTGCTTTTTGCCCCCCAGGCTCAGAGGGGCAGGGACTGATGGTTGTGGTCAGTTCATCACACTCTGTCTCTACTGCTACTCCCTCCTCACATCCTCCCCCAGCTCCAGAGTGAGTTTTCTTTCACAGGAGGAGTCCTCCATGAAATTCTCCAATGTGAGTCCCTTGCACAGGACACAAACTCTTTGCAAAATGCTCCAGCATGAATTCAATCCACAGAGTTCAGTCCTTCAGGAACAGACTGTTGCAGCATGATTTCCCTGCAAGGTCTCAAGCCCAGCCAGCAAATCTGCTCCTTTCTCCATGGACCCACAGGTCCTGTCAGGATGCTGCTCCAGTGTGGACTTACCACAAGGTCACTGTCTCCTTTGGGTTTCCACAGTCTCCAGCACAGGGTCCTTCACAGTGAGCAGAGGGATGTCTGCTTCACTGTGATCCTCCTCAGGCTGCAGGGGCACAGCTGACTCACCATGGTTTTCTCCCTGGAAATCTTGAGGGGAATCTTGGGTCCAGTGCCTGGAGCACCTCATCCTCCTCCCCCCTTCTCCACTGACTTTGGTGTCTGCAGAGTTGCTCCTCTCACATATTCTCACTCTGCTCTCTGAGTGATGATGGGCAGCTCTTTTTCCCCTTAAATTTATTATCCCAGAGGCACTACCATCATCGCTGATGGGCTCAGCCTTGGCCAGCATCAGGTTCATCTTAGAGCTGGCTGGAATTGCCTTTGACAGACATGAGGGAAGCTTCTGGCTGCTTGCTCCCAGAAGCCACCCCTGTAGCTTGCCCTGCTACCAAAACCTGTCCGTACAGCATAGTATGAAAAGAGAAGGCAATACTCTAAACATAGAAAGACAAAATCATAACAAACTCATACACCAGCATTCTGGAAACTGTCTTTATCGTCTTAATTTCATTGTTTCATGGATGTTAGGGATCCACAGAACTCCAGTGTGGAACTTACGCAGTAACGGTGAGTTAACATCATTGTTTTAGTAAGAGTGACCTGATGAAATATATCCATATCCTAAAATTCTGTAGTACAGAGCCAGAAATGTATTAAAATTCAGGTTTCCCTTTGTAGATAATTGTATTTAGTTGGCCTGGTGGTTCTGAGTAATACCAAAAGAATCTGAAATGAAATAAATTCTGAAATGATAGTAAACAAACATTTTATTTGATCTTGCAAAATTACAATTCTTAGTGATAGCTTTCTTATGAAAAGGAGGAAAAAATGCAAATAGACCAAATCAAATGACATCATATCAAAGTTTTGCAGTTTCTTTATTTTCCACAGTATCTTAGTATTTAGCATTAACATTAGCTACAAGTAATATTTTCTTTATTTTTAATTTGAAGAATTTATGTTCCATTTGCATATTTATAGAATTCCTAAGACCATTTAAGAACATATGAAGCTATGAGTTTCAATATGGAAGAGCAGCAGTTCATGAGCCTGAGAGTTTCTTAACCTTCTTTGCAAATATGAAGCTACAATAAAATCTAAAATAGAATCTTCCCTGAGTCCATAGGACTAAGGAGTATCCTCCCTGCAAATGAGATTCAGAATATCATGCTCCACTCATTGCTGCAGGAAATTTCTACTTTTAGAAATCGCAGACTTTAAGAGAGTAATTTTAGAGAAGTTTTTAAGAGAAAAAAATCTCAGAAAAATGAACAAATATTTCCCTGTATCTTTTTACACATGAATCAACTCATTGCTTTTTCTTTCCTATTTTTTACTCCCATTTTCTCCCAACCTTTTTCTATTAATCAATAAATATTTTTAGCAGAATCAACTCTGCAAGGAGTGTAATCATTTTTGGTAACAGCATCATTTACTGCGCCAGTATCTAATAAAAACAAGCAGACATTGCAGTACTGCTATTCAAAACAATGTCTGAATTATGATGTCCTTTTATTTCTGAGAGATTTCAGCAAACTTTTAATGATTATTAAGCTAGTAGTATGTTGTGTAGCACTTTGAAATGTCATGTTAAACTTTTTTGCACTGATGTATAATGCTGTAAAAAATTCTACAGCTATCAGATTTTCATTTGACATACATACATCATATTTCAATGCAACAACAGAATGAAATTAAGTTTGCTGCAGAATGCTAACTCTCATGATCTATTATAAGAACAGCAATTGATAACAAATTAAGAACCTGATGACTGGGAATAGGAAAAATCTTGAAAATTAAGACCTTTAAAAAATGTAAAGTTTTCTCTGAAACAGTGGGACCCTCTTACATAGTATTATATCTAAGAGATCCCTACTGATATTTACTGATTGTCTGTGACTTTTAATATAATCCTTGCGCAATTCAGTATAGCTCCTAATCCCTTAAATGTAACTGTTATTATTTTTTCTCCATCTTCTTTCATGATAATAATTTCACTGTGTTACCGTTGTCATTAAAAAAAACTGTCTGCTTCTGCATGTCCATAAGATCTATACATATATATATATATATATATATATATATGTAAGATCTTATGGACATGCAGAAGGAGGCAATTTTTTATGTGTATCTGTTGAACTGCTTTAGCATAGAAGCAAATACTGCTGAGATGACAGTTTTGCTTCTTTCAACTCTTACAGAGGCAGACTTGTCTTAAAACAAAACAAACAAAAAAACTAAAATAAAGGCAGAGGGAGAATATTCCAGACCTGTATTTTTATGACATAGAGCCTAAATACTTAAACCATTTGGGTGGGTCACTTACAGCTCACTTACCTGTAGAAACACAGCATGATTTGGGTTGGATGGTACCTTAGATATCATCTAGTTCCAACTATCCTACCATGGGCAAGGATAACACCCACAAGCCCAGGGTCTTCAAAACCCCATCCAATCTGGACTTGAACACTTCCAGGGATAGGGCATCCACAACTTCTCTGGGCAACCTGTGGCAGTGCCTCACCTCCCCCACAGTAAAGAATTTCTTCTTAAGTTCGAATCTAAATTTTCCTCTTACAGTTTAAAACTATACCCTCTTATATTATCACTATCTGCCCATGTAAAAAAAAATCCTCTCTTTTTATACGATCCCTTTAAGTATTAGGAGTCTATAAGATGTCCCCAGAGCTTTCTCTTCTCCACACAACTACCTCAGCCTGCCTCCAAAGGAGAGGCGCTCCAATCCTCTGACCACCTTGTGGCCCTTCTCTGGACTTGTTCCAACAGGTCCATGTCTTTCTCATGCTGAAGACCCAGATCTCCAGGTGGGATCTCACAAGTAGAGGGGAGAATCACTTCTCTCAACCTGCTTGCCATTCATCTCTCTATGGATTCCAGGATGAAGTTGGCTCTCTGAGGTGTGAGTTGGCATGCTTTCTTGCATGCTGTTGGCTCATGTTCAGCCTTTCATCCATGAGAACTCTTAAATCATACTTCACAGAGCTGCTACCAATGAGTTTTCTCCCCAGCCTGTGCTCATACCTGGGATTGCCCTGAAGCAGGTGCAGCACATTGCACTTGGACTTCTTGAATATGAAGTTGCCATAAGCTCATTTCTCAAGTTTGTCCAGGTGCCTCTGAATGGCGTCCTTTCCTTCTACTGTGTCAAGTGCACCATTCAGCTTTGGGTCACCCGCAAACCTGCTGAATGTGCACTCGATCTTCACTGTCTGTGTTGTTGATAATGATATTAAGAGCCCCAGCCCAAAGACAGAGCCCACTTGTCACCAGCCTGCCCTAGATATAGAGCCATTGACCACAGCTCACTGGCTTTGTCCATCCAGTCAAGTTCTTATCCACTAAATAGTTCACCTTACCAATGTGCATCTCTCCAACCTGGTCATAAAAATGTGAAGTGGGACCATGTTGAAGGCCTTGCAGAATTTTAGGTTGGTCTTCTCTTGTCAAACATTGCTCCATAATGGAAGGTGCCAGACTGGTCAGTGCAATTTTCCCTTGATAAAGCCATGCTGGCTGTCTCAGATCCTTGTCTTGGATGTGCTTTTACGTTGTTTCAATGGGGATCTACTTCATGATCTTAACACATAGAGGTGAGGCTCACTGATCACTTTTTCCAATCCTTGGAGCCTATCTTACTTCTATGACTTTTCAAATATGATGTTTGGAAACAACATTAGCCAGTTCCATCAGAACTCTTGGCTACAGGCATGCCATAAGACCCCATAGACTTGTGGTTATTCATTAATCTCAAACCAGTTCTTCACTTACAGTGGTATATAGTACCAGTATGCGAGGCAAAAGTTTAACTAAACACCAACATTTGCACAACTATCAAATATGGTGTTGGTTAGTAGTGTTTTCATGTTTTGCACTAGAATTTTAAACCATAAGACAGTAGCTACAGAACGTCAGAGAGAATTTCAATACCATGTATCCAAGCAGCATAATTGTTCAGAGCTATATCCAAAATTTGCTAGTAAAATAGAATTTAGGTGTTTTGGGGTAATGATATTACAATAAACATACAATGTTTTATCTATAAAAGAGATGCTACCTAGTTATTTTTTTTAATTGGATTGTAAAATATGATTGTATTTCCTATCATTGCCTGAAAATATTCCATAAATTTTAAGCTATTTGACATCATGGCTTGATTATGATATCTTGAAAGGAAAAAAAAGTAGATTTATTGTAAGCTTTATGAGCTCATACAGGCACAGAATAACAATTATAAATAAGCTTTCTTGCTACAATTGAAAAAACATCTGCTAATTTCTTCAAGGATAAAAGAAACATTTGTGGTTAAAGGTGTGATATATCTGTCTTAGTTAATGAAAAAATAAATGTTTACACATACTCCTTTCTTCTATGCTGGTACTATCCAATTAGAATATACTTGAATATTAATAGAATCAAAAAATATTTCTTCTTGCATAAAGCCTTAAGTTCTAGATGAAATTGTCACTCTTTGTGCTGATTCTAGTGAAACATTTAGGACTTGATCTCACTACCCTCCCAAGCCTTGGGAAGAATCCCTACAAGATCAAAAAGATTTGAGGTGAGTCTTCTTTTACTGAAACAGAGGTATTCAACACAGATATGAAGCTTTTGACAACTCTGATGCACACAAAATTTATCCTAATGAACTTTCTGAAAAGAAACTTTGGGAAAGTGGATTTTTTCTGAGCAAGGAACAGAACAATCCAAAATATTCAACTAAAAAGAAATGGTATATTTAAAAAGCTTTTTTCCCCGCTCACAATTTAGCTTGTAATATTTCATTTTACCTTAACCTATGAAAAGAACAAAACAAATTATTTTGTAATATACTAATGACACCCTCAGACACTCCCTGAATCTGGGCATTCCCTGCAGATGGAGATTTAGACAGCTGCATGTTTATGTGGGTGTTCTCTCTGGGTTGCCACATTCCTTCTGATGATAACTTTTCACCAGGTGAGAACAAATCTCGGTCTGTTCAAACTGGGTGGGTAATGACCCCTAGCTGAGCTCCTGGCTGGGGCTGGGAGGATGCCTGTCCCCTCCTGTGAGAACTGCCACACCTTCTTTGCCTGCCTCTTCACAGCACTCCCAGGACCCACTTAAATCTCATGCAGTTGCCCCTGGCAATGCCCTCACCACATCAGCCTCACGTGCCAGCACTACTGACTCTTGGTGGGTTCTCCATTCTGATTCCCCAAATTCCAGGAACCCTGTGCCCAACCCATTCTAGTGTTCAGTCCCCAGAACTTACTGTAGCTGCTGCTGCTGGTGTTGCAGCTCACCTCACTAACTTTTTATATAGTCCATTCATTACTTAGTGTGATAGTTTCAAAGGGTGCTTTTTGTCTGGTAATCTAATGATTTTTTCCCAAATGTATATTTTTACAATTGATTTACCTATATGAATTTCATTATAAAATATTACAATTTTTTGGGTGTTGTTAATTCATTTAATGATCTTCCTTTTCAATGAATCCTGAATTCTGTCTGCGCAAAGCCATTACCGAACCTATTGAAAATGTATTTTACTTAACTTTAAATTTTGAAGCGTGAGCAGCAGGAGAGGCATTGAAGTCTATTGCTGAATATAGAATCTGAAGTCTTGACTCCAAGTAAGCGACTTTCATGAATAAATAACGTGAAGAAAACAAGCATCCTGCCTCCTTCTTCCAAGTACGTTGGAGTGTTTTCAATAGATAATCAATGCATATGTCAAAGGTAGATAAAAGTTCTTTAATTACTGTGGTTTTTCTCCCTTAAATTGTCTATGATTTCACAATTACTTTGGTTTATTTACACTAAAGGTAACCTTTATCACTCTATGCTGTATCTGGTGAAGCATGAAAACTGCAGGCACCCATTCATTGTCTCGTTTATTCATCAAATTCAAGATTATTAAATTGACCTTCTGCTTTCATTAAAAATGGACTGTTGAAATAAGTTTAGAATAAAATTCCAAGCATTAAATTACAATTATTTCTAGGTAGGACTGATTTTTTTTAAAAATCACCACTAAAATTAACCTGGTCCAAACCAGTAAAATTCAATATTTATCGCATTTTAAATAGACGAGGATTTGACTAGACAGGTTTCTTTTCTTACTGTATCTCTAGAATAGCTAATTATGTATTTTATAGTTTGTCTGGTGCTTATTCTAATATATTCTTAATTTTGATTGTTCCCTACAGGCACCCAAAGAAAGATATCTTCATTACTCTTTTTTCTTTCTAACTTTACACAGCATATTTAATTAACTTCTTTTTCAATTCTGCCACAGTTATATGATAGGCAATTTCATGAATATCAGTTTCTAAGGAATATCAGTTTCTAGGCAATTTCATGAATATCGGTTTCTAAGGAAAACAACAGCACTTTATAAAGTGTTTCTATCATGGGCCCACAATTCTAGGACTCTGTAAATAATCTGGGCTTTAGTTTGGGTTTTTTTTACTACATCAAAATATGATGACACATCAATAAGAAATCTGCACCTAAAGAAATTTGTGCAGGCTCAAGGCTGTTTTACTTTGAATGAAGTTTGACTTCCAAAGAGCTTTCTCTTCAATCTCACTCTCTTATTAACAACATCAAACAAAATGGGTAAATCAAGAGTCTGGAGTCAGAGCACGTATAGCACCTATAATTCAGGCATTGAGAGGATGTGGAATCTTCATCTGTGGAAAACCCAACTGAACTTGCTCCTCACCAGCTTGTGCTAGCTGATCATTCTTTGAGCTGGGAGTCTGAACTATAAGGTTTAGCTTTCTGTCTCAAAGAAGGTCCTTTCCAAGGTCCCTATCTATCTCAAAACTTCTCTGATATTCTGATTCTATGATCCTGTAACATGATCATAATTAATTTTGATAGGTCAAAGCAAATTTCTATTAAATTTAATTTAGCAAAAATTATTTTTAAATCTGTTTTTCTCAATAGCTATGATACTCTTTGAAGTGTTAAAACTTTGCATCACTTTTCAATGATTTAAGTACGCTTAATTAATAAATTTAACAGAACTTCTGTTGAACCTTCTTTCTGGAGAAAAAAAACCTCAAAATACAAAAATGTTTTTAATAAATTTGTATGGTTTAAAACAATAACATGTAGAGATGCCATGCTTTTCAGTACTGATGTAAATTGAAATTAATTTGGATGAAGTCTCTAAATATAATTTCCTAAACAGGCATGTCTTCCCCCACCTCCCCATTTTTTCTGCAATCCACTTTGAGATTAAGGTAGGGCTCATATATCATCCTAGAATCCCACAGGATACTGTACACAGGAATGTGTACAGTACTAACAGACTCTCCTTATAGTTCTAAAATCTTTCTACTGTCATTGTCATACAAACTTTCCTCTGACCCATCAAGTGAATAAAAAGCCTAGAAATTTCATCCATCTAAGTAAATGAAAAGCAAAGAAAACCATACATATAGCATGTAAAATGAAATGTTTTATACAGTTTATATACATAGGACACTAACCTGATTCTCATGCTATCACATCAGCTGATCTGGATAATTCCTGTATTTATGTAGTACAACACAATCACTTTGCTGTTTACTGTTTACTAATTGATGTATGTCTGAAATTGCAGATGTGACCCAAGAGCTGCATCCAAATAAGCAAAGGATGCAAAACCCTAGTACGTTCTGCTACTTTGAAAATCTGCAAACAAGTTTCCTTAACTATACCTCCAAATCATGAAAGGAAAATAGTCTGCTAGGAAAATATTCTTTCATAAAAGCCACTTCCACAGTTTTGTAAAATATCCTTAAAAAGCATACAAGGACAGGCTTTTAGGAACATATCCACCTAATTCATACTTCTAATTGTAGACAAATTTCTATTGAAAGGCCTTTAAAAGTTTGTTAAAATTAATTTGGTTTTGGATATGGAGATGTAGTGTTTTCAAAATGTTTACTTATATATTCTACTCACCAACCTAACATACTTATGCAAATAAATCTGTTTCTTTTTGCAATATATTTATTTCAGATTTAACTCAGGATTCCTCACAGTGTTAATAAGTATTAGTTTATAATTTCCATGTTCCCTAACACTGGCAATTGAGCTGTTAAGATGATTCATGCTTATCCTAGCAATAAATAAATAAATAAATAAATAATCAGTGAGTGGCTTTGAATCTTTTAGTAATGCTGCAGGAAGAATTCCAGCCCAGTATTTGTCTTCTTCCTTTTCCTCATCCCCTGTTATTTGGTGTCATAATGCATCATTACAGAGTGATGTTTGCTTCTGTAAAAGTCAGCAAAAAAGAAATTGCATAGCCCACTCTGGCTTCTTTTCTTTGCATTAACTATGTCAGTTTTGATTTGTTATTTTTCAGAATGTTTCAAGCACTGCCAACTTGAAGTATTTTATCCTTATAGAAAAAATATTTTTTTTTTAATTTGGAAAGGCATGTGAAAATTTTTCTATTACTTCTGCATGAGTGAAAAAAACCCACAGACTATATTTATTGAGAATATTTTACTTAAGATACTGTGAAAAGTAGTATTTTTTGTTTGGGGTTTTTCATGAGCCTATATTTAGCTTTTCCTCTATTAATAGATCAGTTGAAAACTAGTTTGTTTACAAATAAATATTGGAATTCAATGACATGGAATGTTAACTGACAGAAATGTATATAGTAAAAAAACCTCTTAAAATGAATTGTACACATATATGACCTATTTTATTTCAGTCATGTTAATAAAACTATGTGTGAGAAATATTTTTGTAGTAGCTTGTATAGTTTTTTTTTTTTAATTACTTGTGCTTCAAATAGTGTTGGTAACGCAATGTTGTATAAAGTTCCTTGTGACTAAAGATGTACTACTTGAACTTACCTCAATACAGTTTTTCAAGGTTTTATCCTTTCTACATTGAAAATCATCACTCAGAGAACCTCTCCTATAAATTTTGGAATTGCTAAATGATGAGAAAAATTTTGGTGAGAGAAGCATCTTCCAATAATAGACAAAAGTGATTGAAACTCCTGATTATATCGGTAAGTTGATCTAGATGTCTACTTGTTCTTTGATTTTGGGGCACTATAACAGTATTTGAGTAAGTTGTTCAATAAACTTGCTCAGTAAATTTTACTCAGTTTTTCTGACAATTCTGTCTTTTGATATAGATAGGAATGGTACCTCTATAACTGTGTAAGGCTTTTCAGTCTTGCAATTTGGTGGCTTACATCAAAAGAAATTTGATCACTTTATTATTCATAGCAGAAGTTGAATGGAAAATTTTATTTCTTGATGTCAGTTCACTCATTTCATGCTTGAAGTACTTTATACTTTTATCTTTGAAATGAAGGTGGCAGACTTGAAGGAAACAACACAAGCTGAGTGGTTTTAAACTCACTATTTAACACTTGTTTATGCATATACTTAAAATTGTTAGTTCTTACCTAATGCGGCACAAGAGAAGTCCGTCTGGATGTAAATCAGATATAAATGCTGTTACAAGGTTTACTTTGTGTTTCCAGCCAGATGGACAGGCTTACAGAGTCACTTTTCACCAACTGCTTCTGCTAAGCTCATTTTGAGACTGTCTGTTCATTCAAATGAACAATTTTGTAAGATAATAAGTTTGAACTGAGACTTCGTGTTTCCTGTATAAAGCCATTGACCCGTGGGTGAACAGAGAACAAACAAGTTCCTCTGTGTGTTAGAAAGGGAGTAGCAATGTAATTGTAACAATGCTTTTCTTACCTTTGTAATGATTAACCTAGTAAGCAAGAATCACTGCCAAAGGGATACAATGATTTGTGTCAAATTGCCAAGAAAAAGTGAAATTCATTAGAAATAAAAGAAAAATCGGTTAGATCTTACAGAAGTTAATCATTTTAATGATAGTGATACTCCACTGTGCATTCTGTAACTGCCAGTAAAAAAGACAGAGACTGTCTGAAAATCAATGCCTACCACCCAGCACAGATATAGAATAGATACTGCTGTTGCTTTACTCCCTCACCTTTTTGGAATTTGAAAGAAATACTCTAGGAACCTTAGAGGATTATAGATAAAATGCTGAAAATGCTGATCACTTTGCCACTAGCCACCAGTGCAAACAATATAAAACCAGCTAAAAACCAAGGCAAGCCCAGACCAACCCTAACAACCTGTACTGTCAGGTCAGTAAAATAAGAGGGGTTTCCTTGGTTTTCGTTTACAGCTAAATTGTCCACATGTGGCTTTTTTTATTTGCTTTAGTTTTGATTTCCTTCACAGAATTGCATCAGTATTGTTTGGAATAAATTTCTGGAAGTCGTTTGATCCAACATCCAGCTTCTAACAGCATTGTTGTCAACATGAGATCTTGTCACTGTGACTTCAGCTAGCTGAGTCTTAAAAACCTCGAAGAATGCAGATTCTATGCTCCCTTGTGTCATGTGCTGTACTACCACTCCAGTGAAAATGCATCTTTTCTTCGAGATAACCGGAGCTCCCAAACTGTAACCTGTGGCTATTGCTCCTGGCTTAAAACCACGTTGTGCTTGTAATTTCTCCTCACATAGCTGTAAGCAGCGTACCCCTTAACCTTATCTTCTTCTGATTAATCAAGGCCCACAGGCTCAGTCTCTAATTCTAAATGATGGCCTGAAAGCCCTGACCATATAGGGTTTTTATATCTTTTTCTTCCTTTATTTGGTTCCTTTTGTGGCCCTGACAAATATTTCTCTCACATACATTGGTGGTCACTATTTCAAGCAGCTCTAGAACTTTTAAGACTGTGAATGAGACCCGAGTGCTAGTGAGGAGTTTGTTCCTTCAGGGGCTCTCTAGAATATCTCGCTTGAAGTTATGACACCCAGAACTGCAGCCTTTGTATTTTTCTCCAGGCTATCTGCCCAATCTGACATATTGCCTATAAGTTTAGAGATATTAGGCAAAGTAACTAAACAAAATACTATTTATTAAGTGCCTTGATAATTAAAAATACTCAAAATAGACCTCAGACTATAGGTATTCTTATTCCTGATTTTCTAAATGGAATTTAACACTAAGGCTTTGAATGTTTGCACTTAATTCCCCATTTCACTGTGGTGAATGGAGCGTAACCTCACAATGGTTGTTCAGATCATTAAGAATCAAATTACACAAGCTGTAGGAGAGTGTACCTTTTAGAAATAAAAGCCAGTTTGCTTCACAAACATCAATTTTCTGCTTTTCAGAGCCTTTTCAAATGGTTTTTTCCTTTGAATAGGCTACTTACACTACACACCATTTCTGACCAAATTTAAGAAATTTTGCAATTTGAAAAATATGTGATTTTTCTAATTTTTTCAGACTGAAAAAATTAACTGCTTTTTTAAAATAATGCATATTGAAAAATGATCCAGTAAAATTCAAATTTTTTTCATATATATGCCCAAGTGTTATAGTAATTGCTTTGATATGACAGACAAAGTATTTTCAGATATATTGTCTCTGTTGTAATGCAAATGGAAAAATCTGATTTTGTGTAAGTCCTGTTAAAACAGCTTTTTGTACCTTGCTGCTATAACAGTATAGTTGTCAAAATAAATTACATATCAAAGCCTTTCACTTCTGAGTATAGCTTCTTTTTATTTTTTCTGTCTACACAAAAGCCAAAATGGAACAACATACTTTAATGAACTCTATCTTAAATGAATGCCCTAGGCAAAATGCAATTTAAGTACAAAGAATAAAATGAAACTCTAATATGTGTCACTAATCAAAAATGTACAAATGAATCCTGATTTTTGACAAGAGTTGGTACAAACAGCCTGTTGCCTCAGAAAGACAGCACTCTAACTTAAATTATTATGGATAATTTTACTATCAGCAGCATGTGCATTTTATTCCGTATGTGTTTTCATTCTGAACTCGAGGCTCAGTTCAATAGTTATGCACTTGTACTCTCTATATTCCCCCCTAGATTATGGGAGGAAAAAAAAAAAAGGAAACCTTATACTCAAGTAGGCTTACATGTGTTTATTACTTAAATTCTATTACCTTTTTAAAGATCTTCTTGGAATTACTCTCGATGTAAATACCATGACCCCCAAAACTAGTCATGGATACAGCTATGTATTCATTCATTGCCTTCATGTTAGAATAGATGTATATTTTGAATTGAGGTAATGGTTTATGCTTAATTCCCTTTTTTTCTCAATGAATTCTCATAGCATCACAGAATGGTTGCAGTAGGAAGGGTTCTCCTGGAGAGGTCCAATTGAGTTCAGATCTGTCACTCAGAGGAAGATCAGCTAAACCAGGCTGCTAAAGACCAAGGTCAATTGAGTTTTGAAAATCAGCACAGGTGGAGACCACATATCCTCTCTGGGATACCAGTTCCAGTGTTTGACCATTCCTAGAGCGAAAAAGTTGTTCTCTGTTTAAGCATGTTTCAATTTATATCCACTGTTTCTTGCCCTGACACTGAGATAGTCTTTCTTACTCCCAACCATCAGGGATTTGATAGTCTGAAATACCCACTTTTTGCTTACCAGTGTAACACAAATGATACAGAATATGAGTAGCAAAATATAGCCTTGAGAAAGCTATGTACTTATTTTATGATTATATTATTTTTTTTTCCTGCAGATGTTTTGTGCCTGCTTTTACAGAATTTTATAACATATTTTAAGTAATTTTCTTCTTCGCTTCATTTTTTTTATGTGGAAGAGCTCTTTTAATTTCTTATTCTTTTAGTGGACTCCTATACATTATTAGAGAGCATTAAAAATATAAATAGATAAAGCATGCTCAGTCATGAACAGGCAATAGACTAATTACTATTTTGGATTATGTGGAGGTGTGTTTGGATTTCAGTTACTAACTTTTACTTACTTTATTTACATTCTAGACCCAAAAGATTTTTAAGGCATTCTGTTACTCATAATTCTGTAACTTGCTAAATAGTTCTGTAACAGTACTTACATAGCTTAGCTGTTGGTAAGACAATTATTTGACCTAAATGAAAAGGTCCAAATATCATCATTTCTTGCAAAATTTGAACAAAATTTCCTAAATTAACTATAGCTTGTATTGGAGGTAGAACAAACCGTGGAGTTCAGATTGATACTTAATCCTAAAAAAGACTGGTATCTGCTTTCAGTCTATGCATACAGCTCTGTTTTTGATGTCAATGAGAGTTCCGCTACAGTCTGGAGTCAGGTAATATGTCAAAAGTATTTGGAATGATAACTGTAACATACATTAAATGAGCTGCTGTTTTTCTTAAACAGGGTAATAGAGTTAAAACAAAAATATCGATGGGGTTTGCCCAAGATTAAACCAGACATATAAGCAGAAGTTTTTGAATGGGCTGGTTTAAAAACAGTTGAAAACTAAAGGGAGATACCACAGGGAAAGATCAAAAAGCTTGGTGAGGGTAATAAGATCACTGGATTTAGAGAAGAATGTTCATAGTCCCTGAAAAAGAAATGGAAGTGAGAGTAAAGAGGCCTGAGAGGCCTGAACTGGATTCTTGTTCAAGAGCCCTGTCTCTGCAGAAAAAGACTTTAAAGAACTGAAATCTTAGCTAACATCAAGATGCAAAGCCCAGCACTTAGTAATTTTGTTTCTGGATTTTGTCTAAGAAAAGCTATTTGAAGACACTGATGTCTGGCATTTGAAAACAAGTCAGGGCATTGGTTTTGAGATAATATTGTTAATTTCATAGATATCACCTTGCTGCTAAGAAAATAAAAAGGAGGGAGAGAGGAAGGGAGGAAGAATATAGTACTTTCCCTAAGAGCACAGCAGAGAGGGAGATGCATAACTGTATCCAGCCATGTTAATTGTAGAGATATTGTCATTACATTACATTAGGAAAAAACAATACTGTTTTGTTATGTTTATAATCTTCATGATCCTTTTTAAACATCTCCCTGACACTACAGATTACTTCTCATCTTGAATAAATACTCGAAAGGTCACAAATAATATGAGCATCTTATGCTTAATTAAAATACTGAAAACCCAAGAATATTGTGTTGACACAGACCAAGTATATCATCTAACATGTCAACAAGGTCTCTCAGTTAATTTTGTCTAAAAATATCTTTTTGCCAGTTCATCTATTGATTATTTCTCTCATGCTTGTTCATAGAGAGAAATCATCCTGAAGTGAGAATGAACATTTTTCCGTTTCTAGAAATAATATTTCTCAAGCAGCATTTTGGTTAAGAACATCATTATGGGCAAATTGCTATCACATATTTGACTTTGGAATAGGAAGATCTTTCAGGAATACCACAAAAAATTATTATTTGCAACATAATCCCTTTTAAAATGCTTGCTTCTACACTTCAGTTTGATTGTTTTCAAGAAAAGTAATCTACAATACTACAAAAAGTTCCACAAAATGTAGTTCAGAATCCCTTTTCCAGAGAGAATATATCATTCTATGGAAGTAGTATATAGGAGACATTGCCTACATTCTGATAATGAATACATAGAATTCCACAATGGTACACACAAAAATCTGGGAGGGACTAATCCTTTGAAAGAGTATAGGCATAGAGATGAAAACCTAGAAAGCATTTGAAGAGAAACATCTGAATATTGTTGTGAACATATTGAATACAAGTCATCAGTATGCACCTACAGAGAGAAAGACCAACTACATAATACTCTATTTTACAAAGAGTGTATTCATCTCCTCACTCACATGCAGCCTGCTGCGTCCAGTTTTGGTCTCCCCACTATAAGAAAGCCACCAATATCCTTGAACAACTTCAGTGAAGGACCATCAAAATCATCCTGGAACATGAGAAAAACTGTGTCAATAAAAGGAAAGAAAGATAGTACGTTGATAATGGTCAGACACAGGGACTTGTTTCCTAAAGTTGTTGTGAATCTCCAACCTTGAAAATTTTCAGCACTCGACATCGCTGTGAGTAACCTGTTCTAACTGGATTTGCTTTATGTTGAAGTCAACTGCTTGTTACTAATAGTTAGTTACTGCTAGGTAACTGCTGGTTTTCCTTTCTAAAGGACATGAAGCAGTAGTTCTATATGGCAGGAATTAAACCTGGAAGGTCAGATTTATCTCTGTTGTTACTGCACTTACAAAATCATTGAAGTTAATCTGAGAAGCGTTTCAGTACATTGCAGGCTTACACTAATTTTAATTGCTAGCTAGATGCAACCTCCAAATGTGGTCTTATCAGGTAAGCTCCCCTACCCCATGGGGACTTTAATTTCTTCTGTTACTTACTTTATTGGTTCTTTCACTTTCTTTAGAAGAGACATAATGAGGGAAAAGTGTTTTGTAGTTATTGCATTTATTGGTTAATTTACACAATTTGTGGTAGGTGAAACAAATGAGAAAGTCCTTATGCAAAAATGAAATAGTTTTCAGTATATTGTAGGTAACATTAAAAAAAAAAAAATTCTCCCAGCAGAATGATGTTTTCTTAGATCTAGAAAAAATAACATTCAAAGGTCTTACTGGCCTTAGGCACTGCAAAATTAATCACCAGTTAGACTTCAAATTAATTTTCCTTAATACTTCACACAGTAATTACCCTCACTATTTTTTCCCCATCTTTTCACAAATATCTGTCTTGTTGGAGGTCAGATTTTGCAATGGCCCTATCATAAGTGTGAAGAAATGCATTAAGTTCAGTCAGTCAGGTCATACAGTGTACCAGTGCTCAGGTACAGAAAAGACTCATTAAATCACAGAACTGCAGAGTATGCTGAATTGAAGGGACCCACAAGGATCATTTGAGTCCAACTCCTGGCCATGCACAGGACCATCATCAAGTGTCATGGTGGGTGGTGGTCAGCGTGCCACGACCCGCTGGAGAAAATGTCCTTAGAAGGACAGCCCAGAGGCACAGGCACATCCACTGCCTGCTGAGTGATTTCAAGCTCTCCAGTGAAATCAGCTCTTGGGGTGACACTGAGTGATTTCAAGCTCTCCAGTGAAATCAGCTGTTGGGGTGATGCTGAAGGAAGAGACGGAGCCTTCATATGGAGTCCTGCAGGAGGCTTTATTCAGCTTCTTCTTCAGAGGGGTCCAGTGACAAAGAGCCAAGGGCCAGGGGAAACAGAGAGTTATTACAGGGAAGGCAGGGAGTGGGGTAAAACAGCTGAGCCAATCAACTGAGGGATTCAGGGGAGAACCAATCAACTGAGGGATCAAGGGAAGGACCAATCAACACAGGGATTAGGGGGGAAGCAAAGGGAAAGGGCCAATGGGGTACAAAAGATTTACATAGCTATTGCAAAGACTCTTGGGGGTAACACATTGCCTCATCATAACAGAGAGAGCTGTCTGCCAGGATTTCTCACTTAGGGGGTTGTGTGTTTATGTACTGTCTGGCTTAACTGCTCTCTCTCTAGGGGAGCACGTTTATATTACTGTCCAGCTTTACCACTCTCTCTCCAGGAGAGTGCCCATATTATTGCCTGGCTTCTCTCCAGGGAGTGTGTTTATATTAACACTGTCTGGCTTAACAGCCTCCACAACCAAGAATCACACCATGTGACCTAGAGTATTGCTAAAATATTTCACACAAGCCTCCAAGACATTAGGTCTTACTCCCCAGCAGCCAAAATGCATCTCACAGGGCTTTTACAGTTGCCATCAGCCAGTATCCTCAATACATAATGCTTGTAATGTTCCAGAGAGAATAATTTACCTTGCAAAATAATGTATTTGTGGTGTCTATTGAATTACATAAGGAAAAGGAAAAAAAAGAATTCATCTGAAATTTCAGTTTGCCTCAGCTTATTGAACCTACTCAGAAGCAAGACACTGTGAGTGATATTGGCCAGAGACTCTTGAAGTTATTGTCTTAAACGTAAAAGGCTAATGACCCAAATGAATACACTCAATGCATCTATTTAGGTGAAAAACCAATTAAAAGTTTCTAATTAGAACCAGTTAGAGTATTAGCTCTTATTTTCCCTCAGTACCAGCATGAATAAAAGGAAATGAGTCACTTTGTGAGCATATCCAGTATATTTTCACTTGCTTTTCTATCCTTTTAGTAGTTAGAAATGTCTTTATACTGGAATGCAAAATTACTGTTATGTGCTGCAATGGCTGAAGGGTTAAAAAAAATTAAATTTCGTGTATTAAATATTCCTTTTAACCAATTGAATTTAAGGACAGGATGAGAAAGTATTATGTAATTTTAATTCAGGAAGATTGTAATTAATTGTTTATTAGAACAAAATAGATAAAAATTACAGTTCCAACAATATATATAGTAAAAACAATTTTTTCTATGATGTACCTAGTTTATCATTCTGGAAATAGTTTTACAGGCTAAATAATGTCTCTGCCAGAAGAACAGCTGAAATATACTATACATATACTTAACATCCAGTTATGATTCTGAGATTGCAGGGAGAATAGAGCAGACACATGTTGTGGAAATACATGAGAAAAGAAAAAAAGAGAATAGAAGGAATGTAGGACTTAGGAATAGAAAAAGATAAAATGTCACTTCAGTAATTATTTACTAATGTAAAGTAATACCACGTGTTTTAATTTTGGAAAAGCTATTATGAGATACTACTTAAAAGAATTATATGCTCATATTATATTAGAATCCCAAAAGGGTAAAGACATGTGAGATAAAAAACAGTTTTCCTCTTACCAACTATGTGGGTCATTCTTTTCTAGGAAAGCAGAGTAAATTACTTCCCTTCATGAATAATTATAGGCATAAAGAAATAGTTTTCATGTATTTTCATAATATTTAAGGATGTTCTTCTGGTCTAAATTTGGTGTTATTCATGGTTTACAGCTCCTCATATTTTCAGTTGTATTTACAGATTTCAGACTAGCTTTTCTAGTTTGAAAATGTTATCTTAGAGATTAATTTTGAAATTGTGCCTGTGTGTGGCAGAAAACTACATTTCATACCACAAATATCTGTTGATCTCTCAGTACTTTTATTATACATTTCCCTACATGGTCGGAAAATGAATCTATAGACAGATTCCTTTATCAGGATGCATGTGGTTAAAGCTAGACAAAATATTTGTGTAGAATTACGGTGCATTCTTCACTGTTGTTAAAAAGACAATGTATTTAAACATCTTTTTCAATAAGCAGTGCATCTAAGCTTAAAAATCACATACATGGACTAGTCAATATATCAATATGAAAAAAGTGATGAACCTGTTTCAACAAGCATAATTTATAATTTGATAAGAAATTACTTTGGTTTACTACTTGATACATGTATCTGCCTCAATATGAAATATTCCTTATTTGCAGATTTGATATATATACAGTGTGATAATCAGCATATAGGCTTCAATAGGAAATATAATTGATTCAAGTACAACATATCTGATTCAAGGAGAAGACCATCTCAGGGGATGAATAATTTATAAATGTCTTTCAAAAGACCTATCTACATCCTGTATCACATTTACTAAGCATTGCTTTTTTTCAGTGTGGTTTGTAAGATTTCTTGATGTCAGTAATTCATGATTTATATTCCTGCTGATATTCGAACATATCCATATCACTTTTACTTTTGCAAGAGAACAAAAAATAGACGTCAAAAGAACCAAAACCACACATTACATCTGCAATAAATTCAATCTCAACTACATTTCCAAATCAAATGTGATACTCCAATTTGTCAATTAACACAACATTGTATTACCTGAGTAAAAACCCTAATCACATCTTTTCATGTTAAACATTTTTCAAATTTTTGTCTAGATATTTAAGGTAATGTTTACAGTAAATACTTCAGAAAAACCAGGGGAATTATGCTGTTAAAAATATACACACATTAAATCTACCCAATTCAACATGATTTTGGTCATGTTTTCAAAACACCTTTAGGTAGCCTTAATCTTTCTTCTGCATAAAACTTGAGCTCTCACAATGTTATCATCTATTTGATCTTTTTTTTTGAGGTTGCAAAATTGAAATTAATTATTCCCTCTCTTTTACATATTTACATATCTACATATACATTATTACTTCTTTCTTTTCTATAATTTGCTGCTCAGGAAAGCTTATCTGAGTTTGTGTTACTTAGTCACAGTAAATAAGTCCTCATTTTCATATCAGTTTTAACTGATGTATTGCAGACAATTAAAACAGTAGGTTTGTGGGGTTTTTTTAGAAACTTCAATTTTCTTGTTCTTTGTGTGATAGTGATATAAGCGTTACATTAGTAATTCTTTTAAATTATGCTTCTGTAATATTTTAATTTTAATTTGAAAAGAAATACATAGAATAACATTATGTAAGTGACTTCTCACTGTTATTCGAGTAAGTATATGTGATATGTCCTATTCATGTTATGAAGAACATTTCAACTGTGGTGAAGATAAGAATTGTAAAGTATGATTTCATGCTTATGTAAGCAATAGCTTGATGTTTAATGAGCTCTGAAACCATTTGGCCAATTTAGTCTACAGGTCAGCTCATTGATTGCACTACAGACTGCAGAATTTTCATTTGTAGTCATATAGCCTGGGAAGAACCATGCAAAAAAATGGAAAGATGTCATAATGTTTCAAATATCTTATATTTCTTGCCTGTTATTCTGCCTGTGATGGTAGCAGACAACTTTTAGGAAGAACATGCCATCCTGTTCCCTAAGAGATCTGTTGCTCTCATTACCACTCCCTTTTCACTCCCTGCCCAGACAGCACACAATACCAGGAATTAGGGAAAATTCCCTTTCCTATCTTCCTTCTTTTCCTGTCTTTTGTTTATGATTTTTTTCAAATCCCTCTCTGCCCTTGCAGATGCTATCTACTTTCACAGTGTCCTGCAGCAAAGGATTCAAAAAATTCACTAACACTCTGTAAAATATGGTACCTTAATTATTTTAAACAGATCTTGTACTACTTTAAATTACTATCTCCTACTTTCAGTATTGTGAGATTTTGTTCTAAACTCAGCTTGCCTTTGATTCCATCCACTTCAATCATATCCTCACCTTACCTGTCTCCTCCATTGAATAGCCAGTCACAAGACTCTTAGTCACAAGCTCTTTATAAAGCAGCTACCACATGCACCTTTTCAATTGCCTTTCTCTGTACAATCTCAAATGTTACTACTTCCTTCAGATGCAAAGAACAACATTTCTTATAGTAATATAGTAATTGAGGATGAGTCCACCAAGGTTTTCTACAGAAAAATATGCTTTTTCTTTTCCTGGTTCCTTTCACNAAATGTTACTACTTCCTTCAGATGCAAAGAACAACATTTCTTATAGTAATATAGTAATTGAGGATGAGTCCACCAAGGTTTTCTATGGAAAAAATTTTTTTCTGTCTCTTTCCAGGGACAGAACTGGTATTTTTAGACATGTGTCAACAATTACACAAAGATGTATTTCCTAATCTGTTTCTGCCATTTCTCAGTTCACTATCACACCCAAGGGGATTTTATTGCTTTTCTGGGATGCATTAAGTTACATGTATATACTTTGAAGCTAACTTGCCCTCATTCTGCCCACTGATTCAACACCAGCAAGTTTTTAGACTTTCTTACAATTGGCATCATGTTTGATCATTCAAGAAAGTTCCTAATATAAACCTTTGTTTCATATAAACTTTTGACATAACTTCTCAATACTATTTAAAGAAAAAGAATATAAAAGTATATATTTTGTGTACAGTGAATTCACATTATTTGCCTTACTGTGAATTGTGTTGTTAAGTCTTAAAGAGAACCACTAGTATGGTATTTTTCTTCAAGTTTCACAAAGTCAGTTTGCAAATTAATTTTGAAGCATAATTAAAATACCTTATATTCTACTATTTTGCAATAAAATTATTTACCATTTTAAAGTTAAATGAAAAACCTCTTCTAACTTTCTCACATCTTCAAACTCTTCAAACACTTCTCCTTTTGCATTTCCCTTTTCCCTTTCTGAAGTTATACTACCCATGATTTCAACGTAATTTTTCAAAACTCTTTTTATCTACTCAGTAGGTTTCCAAATAATCATCTCCTTTTTAGTTCTTAAAACTTACGGTTCTGATGCCTACAAAAATTTAGGTAACATCTAGTACTTCATGGTGAGGTAGGCTGTTTTATTGTTGCACTGTATTTCTCTCTCTCTTTCTGAATCCATACTTCTCAGCCTGCATTTGAAAAAGATACTGTCTTTACTAAAGTGCCTACTCTGCCAAGTCCTTCATTATGCAATGGACTACAGCATTTTACTGTTAGTGTTAAAAGTCTGGTCTTATTGAACAAAGTCAAGATCCCAAACCATGTATGTAGGCACCCCAAACAGTTTTGAAAGCAGAATATGAAAAAGCAATCTGGTTATATTTTAGGAAAAAGAGAACTTATATCCAAATTCTGTGGAAATGTCTTAATCCGTTGTTATTATTGAAATACTTTTGGAATTTGAATCTCACATGCACAACTTTGCTAAGAGATATAAAGAGCTTTTTTTTTAATGGCTGCTTTGATTTAGTCAAGAAGATATTATAATTTGTAAAACAGTTTTATGAAACAATGAAAGTTCTAACTTTTATTAAAGAGGAAGTAAAATCCCTGAGTGTCAATATGACAGTAGAAATACGAAATCTCACTTCCATTTGGAAATATGCTTTTTTTGACTGCCTCATTTTTCCGAGAATAACAATATAGATAATTTTACTGAATTACAAATGATAGAATTCTAACTTCTAAACTGATTTTTTTTTGTATTTCTGAAGCTTGTTTTAATATCATGAAGAGATTTTTTGAAAATGCAACTCATGTTAAGATCTTCATCAGCACTTTAGAAGTCACATCTTCTCAAAGTTGTGCCCACATAATACCTTTAAATCTTATCTTCTTTCATTACTATTCAGTTTATTGGTTCAGCTGTATGAGAACAGCTGGGGCCAAATTTGTACTTATTTAGTGGTGAATGAGTATTAAAAGATGAATGGGTTAAAATGTGGTTTTGATGGTTAATGAAATGAGTATTTAAAGAAATTTTTTTGTAAAGGAAATTATTTGTGACCAGAGTAAAAATACAAAATTGCAAGAGCACACAAATAAAAAACAATTATTCAGAACACTTAAGCAAGTAATACATGGTGTTTTCCTGGAAATGTAGGAGGGGGAAGAAAACACAAAGAGAATGAATGAAAAATCAAAAAATAAACCTCAATATGAAATGGGTGTTGTTATTGTAAGAGTTCTTATTTGTAAATGAATATCTAACCATTAGCAAGGAGGAAATAAATCACATCCTCCCCAAATGTTCTGCAAACGTGATCTTTAACACCTTCTCTCAGCTAACTAATAAAACCAAAATAAAAGCACTACAAGTAAAACAATTATAACGTCATTTGCATTAGACAAAGCTGTGTCACTGAATCTGAATGTAACATAATAATAAACCTCATTGAGATATGATTTTTTGTCAATTATAATCAGGAACAATCAAATGATTTTCATGGAGGTAAAAGCATTAACTGAGGTGATATAAACTAGGTAAAACTAGCGAAAGAAAAAAATAGAGAACAACTTATTAGCCAAGGCCCTCTTCTACACATATAGATTCACAGCACACACACCTGCAGCAAGCAGATTTTGCTGGAGATTGTGGAAAATAATTGAAGAATCCTCTCCAAACCACTAAATATTGGTGTTCTTGGAAGAATTTATTTTTCCTTTGAAAAGTATCAACTTTATCTGAAATATTTAGTAGAATCATAGAATGGTTTGAATTGGATACTGTGGAAGCCGAATTACGTGGGACAGATCAAAGCTTAGACCAGATTCCCTACACGGAGGGAATAAATCTGAGACCTTGGGAGGTGGGATGTTAGGTAGATGCTAATAGTCACCCAAAATAAGCCCCATTGGTTCAAGACAGACTGTAACCACGATTGGACAGCTGGCCCAGGTAAAACCCTATAAAATGGCAGGCTAACCACGTCCCCTCATCTTTGGATGCTGCCTGTGGTCTGATGCATTAAAAGGATAACTCTGGGTTATCCATCATACCCCTTCCATTTGTTAGCCAAACGCAACCCAGCTGAACCCAGAGCAGGGTCATGCAGACACATCCCCCCCTCAAGACAGGATGGGACCTTAAAAATCATCTAGTTCCAACCTCCGTGCTGTGTGCAGGTAACCTTCCACTAGTCCTGTTCGCTCAAAGTTCCATCCAGCCTTACCTTTAACACTCCCAGGTGCAACCACAACTGCTCTGGGAAACCTGTTCCAGTATAGCACCATTATCAGAGAAAAAAAAAAATCTTCCTAGTGAATTCTAAAGTATCTAATCTAAACATAAACTTCTTTCAGTTTAAGCCATTCCCCCTTGTCCTATCACTACATATTTTTGTGAAAGTTCTTCTCCATCTTTCTAATTGCTGCCTTCAGGTATTGGAAGGCTTAACAACATCAACTCTCTCAACCTGTCTTTGTAGGAAAAGTGTCTCATTTCTATGATCCTCTTCATGGCCCTCTCCTGGACTTGCCTCAACAGGTCCACATTCTTCTTTTGCTGGGGACTCAGACCTGAAGACACTGCTCCAGGTGGGTGTGGTGTTTTTATCTTTTCTTCTGTTAGGGCCAGACTTAAATGCTCAGGAGATGCAGTTTTCGTGTTCGGACTCAGTTGTTTATTAATTGTTCTCTATAGTACATTCTCACAAGTTGTGAGCTCTAGCTAACAAGGTGAAAAACGTCTGTGTCTAACTCTTTCCAAGATCTTTTATGCACTAATTGTCCAATAACAAGGTGACACCTGTATTATTTTTACTTTTAACCCAATAACCAAATATCCGTAGTCCACAATGCGGACTTTTTTACCCAATTACAGAAAACCACCCAAACCCATGAAGAAGAAGTGAAAGAAGAAGAACTTAGCCAACACCCAAAATCCTCCATCTTGCTTTATATATACTACTATGGACTAAAACCTTAAATCCTAAGTTTTGCAGCCTGTGATATCACACACTTCTATTCAAACTACACACCCCCAATCCCAGTGCTATCACTGAATTTCGGAAGGCTGTTCCATGGCCTCAGGTCAAATATAGTGCTTTCTTGAGGGTGCCTGTTAGCACAGAAAGCCTAAAATTCCCAGCTTCCAGGGTTCCAACAGGTGGAGTCTCACCAGAGCAGAGTAGAGGAGCAGAATTACCTCCCTTGGCCTTCTGGTCATGCTGTTTCGGATGCAGGACACAGTCAGCATTTGGAGCTGCAAGCACACAATGCTGGGTCACGTTGAGCTTCTCATCAAGCAAGACTTGCAAGTCCTGCTCCTCAGGGCTGCCCTCAATCTATTCTCCACCCAGTCTATGTTTGTGCTTGGGGTTTCCCCTACCCATGTGCAAGTACTTAACAGCACAGGGGAAGAAAATAAGAAATGTGGCAAAATAACATGGGCATCATTTATTAATTGCCACCACAGACTAAACAGACAGCTTGGAGAAAGTAAGTTTAATTTATTGCCAATTAAAACAACCTAGAATGGTGAGATACAAAGGCAAAAACTTCAACACCATTCCCCTAGCAACCCTTCATCAAACTCCACTTCTTCATTCCTAGCTCCTCTACCTCCTCCCCCTGCCTTGAGAAGCACAAGGGAAAGGACACTGATGGGTTGCAATCAAAACAGAACAGTGGAAGCCAAATATTTCTCTGCTGAGTTTCTAAGGCTGGAAAATGGGTGAGGTGGATAACACTGTACTGTAGCACCTTGAAGGGACAGTGACATCTGATCCTTTTGCCATGGACTACAGCAGCAACATTTGCCATGCATACACTGTGTCTGAGATTGCTTGTGCATCATGAAACTGCTGTGCTTCATAGACAGCTACAACATGATGTGAGTGACCTCAGGAAAAAAAGAAAAAAAACACCCTATTATGAGTATCACCAGTATTTAGTACCAGGAAGTGTGTGAGGAAGAAACAATCTCAATTATAAAATCAAATAAAATAAAACAAAGAGGACTCAAATGCAGAAATGTCCATTTCTGTCTGTGCCTTTTCTCAATGGATGCTAAACTGGGAACTACACTAAGTAAATAATCTCAACGTCTTGAAACTACATATAGACTTTGCCCCAAAAGGCAAAAAAATAATTTTTATATAGGAAAAAAGAAAGAAAAAAAGAAAAATAAATAATGCCAATCAAATATTTTGCATAAAATAACCACTATAAACCAGAAATCCTGCTATTGCTGTACTGACTACACAAGAAATCCTATCCATGGACAATCTGAGGATTTAAATCAGATTTCTTAATTATTCTCGTGTCAGCAAGAGCTTACCAGCCAAGGAGGAAAAAAGACAAATTGAAGAGGTAACAGCTTTTCTATAATATTTCCTTCACAAAGCAAAAGAGAGAAAATTGATGAAGGTGTATTCTTTATTCATCTAGGCTTCTTTTTTCTTTGTGATTGTTCTATTTTTGTTTGAACAAAACAAAATGTTGTTTTCTTTCTGAAAAATTGCCCATCCTGTAGCTTAACAGCTAAAATGAACAAACTTTGGGTTTTAAAATCAAATAGTTTGTCTCTTGTCACCCAAATCATTTTTTATACAACTTCTCTACATTAACTGCATTTTCATAAGGTGTTTCTACCAGCACTGCTACATCAATGGAAAATGCAGATATTTAAACTCACTATCACCAGACCTGTGCTGCAGAGTAAACCTGAGTGTATGTTCACTGTGTCACCTCTGATGAATGGGATTACAATTGTTTTGATAGATTGAGCTAACTACTTGTTTATGCATATGCACAAAACCCATCTTGTATTTTTTCTCATAAATTATGCAGGATTATCCTCTTGAAATGACTTTGCCTGTCTGACATACCCAACCTTTAATCTTCCTCAAATGCATAGAATTGATTCACACTTCATTGGTCTGAAGTAAAAAAGATCAATTTACTTTTCCATTCAGGATTCCAATTTCTTGTAATAGTCAACAGTGTATTTCTCAAAAAACTCCTAGATTCCAACCCACCCCCCCAAAAAACCTCACAGAACAACAACAACAAAAAAACCTCAACCAAAAAAAACCACAAAAACCAATTCAAAAAACCCCAAACCACAAAAGGAAATAGCATGCAAGGCTCCAAGCAACAGAATTTATATTTCTCTAAAAACACCGTAAAGGAGTAGAAATACTCAATTTTGGTCTGTAAAGTCCTAAAAATATCCAAAATGTTCTGAAATGACAAAAACTAGTTAGGCTTGCAATCTTATTTTAGTTTCTGTAAAAAGCAGTTTATGTGACTTTCAGCTCTTGTAAAAATAAAAATT
>VYXD01001990.1:1257584-1300364 GCA_013397195.1 Hylia prasina | reverse complement strand
TCTTTAAAAAAAAAAAAAATTATTGTGAGGCATGTTCACTGAACTGTGCTTCCCACATCAGTTTGTGTCTACCATGATTATAGTCTTTGGAACTCTTTGGATAATTTTCTGCTCAAACCTCCTTTGTTCCTGCTACTGACAATCACTATGATAGCATATGAAATTTGACCTTTCCACTGATGTCACCCACAACAGGCCTTACAGAATAACTGTTAAAAAGAATCCCAAGCCCCAAAATGCAATACGTTTATGTTGAAGTGAAAGATAAATCTCCAAGTTCCTTTTGCTAGATGCAGATGCTTTAAAAGTCCATACAAAAATTCTGCTTTCAATGTGGAAAGCTCTTTTGCATATTTCCTCATTCAGCATGGAAGAACTGATAAAAGGAATCTATTGTATAGAATGCTTTCAGATGTAGAAAGCTCTTGTGGGAAAGGGAGGCAGTGTCCTGAATAACAGCTAGGTGATCAAATTCCTCAGTTTAGTCAGATCATGATAGATGAGGATAATTCTATTTTATAGGTATTAATATCCTAATGGTACTAGCAGAATGAAATGAGGTATTTTAAAGTTTCCATGTGGAGAAGTACATAGAGGTGGATTCTTGGCATTCTGTCTCTAAATAGTACCTAGAAATTTTCAAACAAACAAACTGGACGTTCTGTCATTTAAATGATAAGAAAAAGAATCAGTAAGAAAACCTATAGAATTTATGAGGAACCTTATATTTTGAGCTTGGATACAGTAAAACTCTTTTACTGGTTTTGGAATTCTATGTTGTTGCAAATAATTTCTGTGATATATTTGAAGGCTTAGAAATATGGCTTTGCAATTAACCGACTTCAGTTCTTCTTTAAGATTTCTCTCAGTGAGTAGACTTCATGCTTAACAGCAATGATAGTCTTTTTAGTCATGAACATATAAAAATTCTATATTTGTTTTTCCTTACATTTAAAATATTTTAAGGGTGAAATGTTCCACATGGTAAGCAGACACAATCAAATTTCAGCCAGCAATTTACCCAGGTGGCAAAGAAGCCCAAAGGCATCCTGGCTTATATCAAAGACAGCGTGGACAGCAGGGCAGTGATTACCTCCCTGTACTCATGACTGGTGAGGCCACACCTTGAGAACTGCATCCATTGTCCAGTTCTGGGCCCCTCACTTCAAGAAAGGCATTGAGGTGCTGGAGCATTTCCAGAGAAAATCGATGAAGCTGGTGAAGGCTCTAGAGAGTGAGTCATATGAGGAGTGGCTGAGGGAGTCAGGGTTGCTCACCCTGAAGACAAGGAGGCTTAGGAGAGATGTTATAACTCTCTCCAACTGCCTGAGGGGGGTGTGTAGGAAGGTGGGTGTTGGCCTCTTCTCCCAAGTAACCAGTGATAGGATGAGAGGAAATGACCTCAAGCTGCACCAGGAGAGGTTCAGGTTGGACATCAGGAAGAATTTCTTTACTGAAATTATTGTCAAGCATTGGAACAGACTTCCCAGGGAAGTGGTGGACTCACCATCCCTAAAAGTGTTCAAGAAATAACTGGTGTGACACTTAACACTATGATTTGGTTGACAGGATGGTTTTGGTCAAAGGTTGGACTCTGTTATCTCGGAGGTTTTTTCCAACCTATTACTAAGAAATACCTACATTGCATTTTTGTTCTTTCAACATGGAAGAACTGAAGAATGTATTGTACAGACTGCTTTCAAAGAATTGCAATGATACACACACAAGGCATGACACAATTTTCCCTAACAATTTGAGTGAGTTAAGGTGGACATTTCTAATTATTTATTGTGGAGCTTTGCACCAAAACAATCCAGGGACAATTTTGAAGTTGCAGGATATAAACAGCTGTTAATTAAAAATTCAGGTAATATAAGTTAGAAAAAAAACCCAAAATGAAATATTTAATGCTAGACTATAAGTCCAGACTTTGAACAGATGTTCTTAGACGTCAAAGCAATTGATAAAAAAGGATTAATAAATAACATGTTTTGCTTTTAACCATTAAGAACTTTCTCTCCAAAGTTCAAGTTCCTGCTGAGTCAAAGACAACCTCTTCCACTTAGAACATTTTGACATGATTTCAATTATAGATTGTGAATATAGAAATATTCTCTTTTAGCTTAGTTATTTGTATTCATATGTAAAATTCTGGATTCCAGGATATAACGTGAAGTAAGTTCCATGCATAAATGTGTGGTGGAAAAGTTTCAAAACACAAACGCCCTAAATATTGTCATAGTTTTTTTGTTGTTTTGCCTTGTTGATGGTTTTTTAAAATTCCTTAAAGCAGATTAAAAAAAAAAAAAAAAGGCTCAAATACAACAAAAGCCCCATGAAAAGATGTTTCAATATCTTTTCCTGGCAAGTTCTTTAGATTTACTTCTCAGAAGAATTTTTTTTCTCTTTCCAGTCAAGATAAGACTTAAGAAAGCACACAGAGTTAATGTGCTTTCATGCTCCAGACTGTATACATTTTAATGCAGATCAATTGGAAAAGAAGGAAAGAAGGAAAGAAGGAGAGAAGGAAAGAAAGAGAAAAAAAGCAAGCAAGCAAGCAAGAAAGCAGTTTCCATTTTGTATTTTTTGGTTGGCTGGTTTTTTTGCTTGGTTGGTTTTGGGTTTTGTTTTTGGTTTTTGTTTTCCTGGGGTTTTTTTGGGGATTTTTTGTCTTGAGGGTGTAGGAGCATTAACTGTTAGGGTTGTTTTCTTAGAAAATTTATTTAACTAACATGCCATTCAAAATGTTACATATTACAAAGTGACATCCTTTCAAAATGGAGATTCAATAACATAGATTTAAAGAAATGCATAAAAGTTATGCTCTAACCAATGGTTTTCAGATACAAGCTTTGCCAATTTTCACGCAAAATTCATGCAAAATTTATGCCTCAATAAATCAAACTCCTAATTGAAGCCTAACAAGAAAGCGTGAAAATGACGACTACACTGTTAAAAATGTTTTGAGTGACTTGACTAACATCAATAAGTTTTGTAACAACTTCCAGGATAAATCTAATCCTTCTGGTATAAAGGGAACAAAATAGTCCAATAAGGACAATTAGAACAAGTATGAAAACTGCTTTCACTAGACAATACCTTTTTTCCCCTTGACATTGTGATCCTGATTGTGATGCATTTGTAATGAATTTGACTATATCACAGAAATCAAGCCTGTAACACATAGTCTCACTCCCCTTTTCACAGAGCTGCTTTTATAGATTTAATTAACAGTAAGAAAACAAACAGATAAAAATTAAAAATATTTTTACCAGTGAAAAATATCAGAATCATTTCACATTCAAAAGAATCAGAGTTAATATTATACAGATGAAATCAATAACTTGACAAGTGTGGTTTCCAGAACAAATTTATGTTTGAAAGTCACACTGTCCAGAGAATATGCAACCTCTATCCTAAGATGCCTATTATATACAGTTTGAAAATGTTTTAAACACATAAAGCAGTAAAGTTTGAATACAGAACATGTATAAACCACCTCACTGTTTAAAGAAAATCCTTTTCCCCTAGTATGCAATACCTTAAGGTTTTATTGCTTTCTTATTTGTTTTTTGTTGTTGTTTTAATCATAAGAAAATTATAAGTATGCTACAATAACAAAGCGTGTATGCAGTACCAATATCAGAAGACTAAAAAAATCTAAATCTTTCACCCCTTTTTCAAGTAAACTAAAATTAACAGGCAAAAAAATGGCAAAAAATTAGATCACAATAATATGTATAATTAATTTTATATTTGCCATTCTTATTTTATACTGCTTCTAGCTTTGAATGTCAGGTATTTCAGTCTGTAATGCCATCAAGAACTCTTGCTCTAGAGATATTTTAGAAAATATTCGCAGCCATTGAGAAATGTTCTACCTCTTTATTCACTGAACCTCTCAAAAAAATAAATGTATATGGAAAATACTTTCACTGAAGTTTCTATGTGTATTTATTTTGTCTATTTTACTACAGTCAGTGAAGTTTCACATAGCTATGTGTATACTTTAAAGTGAAAACTTTAAGCTGTTTTGCTTGGTGTGGAGCTATGTGTATGAGAAATTTAAGCTGTTTTGCTTTGTGTGGTTTCCATTTTTCTGAAAACCAGCAATTAAAAAATATGGCATCTTTATGCTTGACTGTTTGTTTGCCTTTTCTTTGCATTGTATTTTTTGCACATCTCTGTTATGGATGTCTATTGACTGCAACAGTTTTCTGATATTCTGTTATAGCCACTGGGAAATTTAAATTAGCAGAATATATAGGTTTATGCATCTCTTTCTTATTATCAGTTGCTGACATTCTTCTACCTTTTACTTGTGGTGGAATCTCACATACATTTTAAATTTTGCAGAGATGAAGAAAAAACCAGAACCAACACAGTTTGCTCTTATGACACTAGCAGTAAACACTGAATCGTTTTTTCTTGCTTTCATATGAATGTTATTCTGAACAAAGCAGAAACCCTACACAAAACTTGGACCACTCAGAACTCTGCAATAGTCCTGTGTTTAGCTCCAATGAAAATAAATTCAGCTCACTGTTCTTGAATGTCTCCTTCCAGATAAACTCCAAGATGAGACGATGAGCATCGTTACAGGAAAATAACCAATAATTTACTGAGAGTGAAGCTGACTCTTTGGATCTTAATAATGTTTAAATGGAAAGTAATTTTTAATGTCTCAGCTGAACTCATCTCAGGTTAATTTACACTTCTTGCAAGACAAAGAGAGTACTAAATTCACATAAAATCTATTATATTTTTAAGGATAGGAAATAGACACGCTTTATCTGTGTTTAGTTTGTGACAATTTTTTGTCAGAAGTAGAATAATACACATTAAGCACTTTTTCACATGTGATCATGTAACAGGTTTTTTTGGAAAACTTGTTACATGTTACAGTGAGAATGGAAGGCAGAACTTAAAGAACTCCATGCAAAAGTGAAGGAAGTCAGTGCTTTCCAAAGTTAAACATTTGTTTTTCTCTTAAATAAATATATACTGTGAATAAACAAGAATAAAATTTCTTCACTGAGGCTAGAGAAAAAAATTAAAAATAGACTGGTGTAGAGTTAATATCGTTCACAGTGTCTGGTATGGGATTGTTTTGGATTTGTGCTGAACATCGTGTTGATAATACAGAGATTCTTGTTATTGCTGAACAAGGCTTAGGCACACAGCCAAGACCTTTTCTGCTCTTCACACTTCCACAATGGTGAGGAAGTTGGGGGTCCATGGTAGGCTGGGAGGAGACACAGCCAGGGCAGGGGACCCAAATTGAACCAAGGGATATTTCAGACCATGTGACATCATGCTCAGCATATTGGGGGAAGAAGGAGGAAGGGAAGGACATTTGAAGTGATGGTGTTTGTCTTCCCAAGTCACCATTACATGGGATGGGGATCTGCTCTCCTGGAGATGGCTGAACACCTGCTGCCCATGGGAAGCAGTTAATTGATTCCTCAGTTTGCTTTGCTTGTGCACAGTATTTGCTTTCCCTATTAAACTTTCTTCATCTTATCCACAAATTTTCTAGTTTTAACGCTTCCAATTCTCTTCCCAGTCCTGCTGGTGGGGGAAAAATGAGTGGCTATATGAGGCTTGGTTTTTGGCTGAGGTTAAACCACAAGAAGATTTTGTGTGGGGTGGCAAAGAAGAATTTTTTTGTTTGGTTTAAAAGTTACATTTTTAAAGCCTGCTTACTCTCTTATAATTAAATCATTAAATCTATTCAATCATTTTCATTAGTATTTCTGTTCTATTTCAACTGGTTCTTTTGCTACAAAAAAATATACCCCCACAGCAGCTAATCTTGAAGTCCAAGGAGCTTCCAAATTGCTTAGTAGTATCCTTCAGATCACCAGATCAGCTCTGGTGATCTGGTGATCTGGCCTTTGTTGAATCAAAGATCTATTTGCCAGTTCTCCTCTTAACTCATAGGGGCCATCATCAGCCAACGGAACTATTGAACAGTTAAAGAACAACTCATTAATAATTATTATTTTGGGACTACATAGTCATTTTGATTATAAGATTTTAACTGTGTACTTTGAAATTTGTTTTTAAAAATTCTCTGAGATGTATTCTGTTGTTTGGCTTCTGGCTAGCATTCCTGAAGAAGAAATTAGTATATATTTGAGTCAGACGTATTATTATTAATAATTGTAGGAAAAAAAAAATTGTCTGACCCTTCAAGTTCTCTCAGAGCTCACCATTTTGACAATGAAATGATAGCACTTTTGTTTTGCTAGGGCTATCACAGGGTGACCCAGCTTAGTGTAAGTCACTGCCATGTCTGTCTTGTGTATTTTATAAAGCTCTAAATCTGCCTGTCAAAAGAAAGAACAGAAAGGTAACAACCACTAGTTAAATCAAATCACTTCCACAACTTGGGCAAATTTAGTTTGCATGTGGTGCACCTTAGCCCAGGTCCATGTCAGCAAAGGCTAACTCACAGGTGAACAAAACACAGTCCAAGAATACCACAGCACATACTGTCTGCTAGGATATCTTTATATGGACAAAGGATATTACTCAGACTTGTTCACAGATACAGCTGGAAACAAGTGCTAAGATTTTCATGATTATCAGTCTTGAGGAAGAGTCTAAAACTAATAAATTAAAATAAATTTGTGGTTATTTTAGGGATGAATTTCAGACTTTCATTATGTCCAGCTTGAAATTATATTTCCAAGATATTTTAATTTTCTTTGAAAATAAGCTGTAATAGTAGCAGGAATACCTGTTGCAGCAGCATGTAGGAATCAAAGGTCAGTTGTTTTTAATAAAGACTTTCAGTAAAAAACATCCCTTTTACCAGTATTTCTAATTTTATGATTTTTTTATGAGTATAATTCTTGTAACTAGGTGATATATTGCCCACACTGAAAGAAGGATGTCCCACTCTGAGACATGGTCTGTTTAACAGACCAGTGATGATTCACATTATTTTCCTGTGGGCATTGGAAAGAAATAAATGTAATAAATTTGACTCATATTATTACGGAAAAGTAGATATTTAAGTTTATCTAGTTTAGTAATTTCAATATAAATTTAAGGCAGACTTTTTTTTAGACTAAGGTCTTAAGCGCTTATATAACATTTATTTATAAACTGCATATTAGTACTTAAAAACCCCTCAAAAATAAAAAAGCAAAACAAAGCAAAGCAAAGCAAAGCAAAACAAAACAAAACAAAACAAAACAAAACATTAATGTGACATTTTAAAGTCATCACCCATGATTAATAATCTAATTTTTGTTATCCACTTTCTTTCAGTCTGGGCCTTAACCCAGCTCTGTTCTGTCTTGCCTTTCTGTTTTGAGTGCACAACCTTATGACAAGTCTCATTTATTATGTTTGGTGAGACACAAGTCTTCCTACATGAGATAAATAAGAATGTTAGAAGTCAGAAATACAGTTTTAATGCTAAAAAGTTGACATTTTCATCTGTGCAATATGATTAGCATGGCGAGCTTCACAGCCTGGGATCAACTCATATGGAAATACATTCCAGCTGTATGTTAAAGGACCAAGGCTACTGTACATTTAATCTTTCCATCTTATTAATCTATGGGAACCTTCATGAAGTAATGTTACAAAAAAGGTTTATAAATTAGCAAAGAATAAGAGAATCATGCATTTTCCACACCAAAGAAGAGTGTTAATGAGTAGGCTGCAGTGAGTGTTCGCCACACCTAAGGCTTGAAGATTTAAAACTCTTGTAGAGGTAATAGTCTTGTTAGAAGCCAAGAAAAAATAAACTTTAACAGATCCTTTACCATTCCTAAAATCCTACAGCATTTCTAACACTACTGATTTTTTGCCCTACTTTCTAATGGGGAAGCTTCTCACATGTATTAATGGTGGCTTTAAGTGTCTTTTCTCCATGACTGCAGTTCAGCTACCTTCTAGATTATTGGTCTAGAGAAAGGTAGCAGCCACCTTCCAATTTTTGTAAGATCACAGTTTTGGTATCTATGTGGGTTAGGAAGAATACAGTCTTTCCCTGTGACCTAAGTAATCTGATACATATTTTGGAAAAAAGGTAGTGAACATTTGGAAATGGGCAGAAGACAGACCACTGCCTGTTTAAACCAGCAGATAAAGATAATGTATGAGAAAGTTCAATATCTAAAGAACCAGGAATGTTAAAATGCAGTAGCAATTATAGAAAACCAGCCTATTTTAATTTAGAGAGTATGAAATTGTGTGTTGGGTGTCCATAGCAGTGGGGGCTGCAGGTCAGCCTCTGTGAGGAGAGACTGGGCTTGCCCTGTGCCTGGCACAGCTGGCTCCAGCTGGCTCCAGCTGGCCTCAAGAGACTCACAACAGGACACAGACAAGCCCCTCAGCCAGGCTGAGGTGGTGGCTCTGTGAAAACATGCTACTTAAGAAATAAAATATTTATTAACAAATCAAAAATTCATTATAAACAATGCTTAAGAATTGCCTGATTAGCGGTTCTTGACCAATCAATCAAGAGTATGTGTTGCTTTTAACTTGCTGTCTTATTTTACTTTCAACACAGAGGAAGTAGAGATATTCCTCAGATGACCTCAGAGAACCCAGATTGTGTAAGACTAGGTTTGTGACATACTGAACTGCTTGAGGAAACTGGTTACTTCTGAAACCCTTGTCTCTCTAGTTATACTTCCTTCCCCTGTTCCTTTCTTTTGAAGAAATTAGATGCAGAAAACCTATGTAATGGCCAGTTCACTTGATATTTTTTGTTGATAATTGATAATTAATAAAGTATGCTAAAAAAACCCCAACACTTCTTAAGCTGGAGAAACAGAAATAGGAACTGGCCCTTAAGTGAATGCACCCACAGACACTTGGCATAAAAAAAGAATAAAAATTACATACTGACCTTTGGAGAGATTTTTATTATATTTTTAAACTAGCTACAATGCTGCAACCTTTCAAAGAAAACAAACATTCATATAAATATTTAAAGAACATAAATAGGTTAGAAGTTTTCCAATATTAAAAAATAATATTTCCTGAATTGCTGGTGGAGATGGTAACACATATATCACTGTATTAATTATTTTTATCAATTCCTAAACACTGAGGAAGCTGTGCATATAGTTGATGTTATTTCAAATTATATTTTTAGATGCATATTCAGCTATTCAAGTAAGATCATATCACAATGACATTGATTGATATTTGTGTACCAGCTTTAATCTTTGAGAGCCTTTTATTTCTTTCTCCTTTGGTATAAATGATGGGGCTCAAAAAGACAGAAATAAAATATTTCTCTATGCAACCAATACATCCTGGTACACCCAAAGAACATAGAATCAAAATAATCTGAAACTTAGTGTTTTCTTCCCATGTAGTTTTCTCCAAGGTTCAAGGAGAATGTCGTGTCAAATATCATTGACAAGACTGACTTGGGCTAAAAAGCATCGTGACCCCCAAAGAAGAGAACAGGCAAACTACTATTTCCATATGACATTTTTCAAAGAGTCTATTTATCAAAGAAAATCCCTATGCCTTTTAAAAACTATGGGTTTTGTTTTAAAATCTGTGATGATGAGTTAAGAACATGCCTTTGATGAGCACTATAACTAATACCTGTATACCTTCTTAGTATGTACTCCAACAAAATTAATAAACTGCTTTATATTTTATGAGATGAAACAGAATAATTCCTTGCTGATGTCATACTATGAACAAAGCATAATATAAAAACATTTAGAAGTGCAGTTGAATGGAAAAAAAATATAAAGACATTCTTCTAGGCTCTAGATATCAAATAAACCTTGTATTTTATACCAATTAACAATGGATAAGATTAAAACTTTACATCCCTACATAAAGTATTATAGTAGCCTTCCATAAACCAATAAGCCAATCAGAACCATAAAATACAAAAAAAATTTATACCAAGAGAGTTCTAGGGATAATAGTTGTTATTCAATACATAAATTAAATGTACCGATTTTTAAGGGTGTTGCAAAGATATCCAATTTATTTTCCAAAAGCTGTAATTTGGGGATAGTTGAAAAATGTGCAGAAAAAAACATATATATGGTTTTGTCTTTCATTGAAAATCTTCCTTATTTTGTTTGCTTTGCTTCAATATTGAGATCTTAATGTTTTCCAGATAGTTAGCATTGTTTGAGGCAAATGTTAGCATAACTCAAGTGCTTCAATTTAATATGTAAAACAATTATCAAGATCTATTTTAGGCTATAATTTCAAATATAACAAAAGTTGTTCCCTTTCTACAGCATCTGTTTTAATTTCATTGTTTTTCCTTAAGTTTTTGTTATCTTTTTACTCACTGATGTAGCTCTCTTTTGCAATATCTGAAACTATTTTTCTTCTCTATCTGTTTAACAATAAAATAGTGCTATAAAAAGCAAGAAATTTTTCACATAAGGACACGCTGCCACCTGACAAAAAGGTAGTCAGCTCTTTCCTTTTCAAAAATATCTGAAGGCAAATTGATCAAAACAACCTGATATATGCTAACAATTACTTTGTAGACATCCTCAGGAGACGGCTCTATGCTATGAATTCTAAATGGACAGGAGTTTGCTACCTTGGTGCTCCAGGGTACTTCAGCACAATATCACTGTGGCCAGCGCAACTCAAACCTCACAACAACAAGCCCTACTGAGAGACAGTGTAATTGCACAGACTTACTACCAGCTTTATATGCAGACACTGTTTTTGCTTGAGAAGTTTAGACCGAGCTTTCTTCTGCCAGCAAAATAACTCAGAGATACCTTAAATGGAAAAACCCCAGTCTTCAGAAGCTGACTTGACTTTACACATCTTATTGTGTAGGCACAGGCTGCCCACTGTCGTGTACTGGATGCTTTGTGTTCCTATCGTGAATTGGTTAAGTCTCCCCAAATCTAGTCCAAAAAATCCAGACACTTTTCTCCCACTTACGGAGCATTTTAAACATCATACTCCTTCACAGAATAGAATACCACCTCAAAAGTGTGGAAACTAGGTAGGGGGAGAGCAGAAGGGAGTCCTCTCCATAAGACTGAGGGTGAAAACAAAAGGAACTCAGAAGAAATAAAATAAAATAAGTTATGAAAATAAATAAGTACAATAGTTTTAAACCACCAAAACCTAGATCTTTAATAATTTTCATTAAAAATTAGTCTTGTTTTATTACCTTGTTTCTTGTGTACAGCATTCAGAGTGTACAGCACTATGGTTCTTGCGCTAAACCCATGTAAAGACAAATCTTATTTTAAAAATAGATTTGGATTAATGTTTTCTTTATAAATAAAATTCTTTATAATGATGTATTTTTAATGTTACCAAGTTGATCAGCTGAAAACTAATTTACTAATAGCTTCTCAGCACAGTGTTGATTACAGAAAGAAGACAAAAATGTGTATAAATTGAAATGCCTGTTTCTCGTACAAGGAAATATGGAAGCTGTCTTACATTTTATGCCATTAGAACTTACTGGGTTTTTTCCATCTTTTTTTTTCTCCCCCCAAAGCCACCTCTGCATTGTCACATTATGAATACTGAAACACAACACTGAAGGAAGTAAACACATTTTAACAAATGCTCCCTAACCATAGAGCCTGTCAAACATTTCTGATCACAGTTCTTGCTGGCAGTAAGCCTTCAGCTGTTTTAAGGAAGCATGACACACAATTTTCCACTATTCTTTGTAAAATCACATCACTTTTTAAGGTTAAGTTTGTAAGAAAACTATAAAAATTATTTGAAGATGATCTAGTTTGTTTCATGTAACTATCCCCCCATCATCTTGCAAGACCAAAACCTAAGAACAGTGCTCTCTAAAGATGAAATAACTGCTATACATGCTCCAAAGGAAATATCAGAAGATGCTGTCTCTTTTTAAGATGTGGCCACAGTTCTTTCTGATGAATAAATTAGTCACATTCTTTTCTTCAGTATAATGTTTAAATTATAGACTTTTTCTTTGGTGGAGAAATGAGACTTTCAAGTCACATTTGATAATACAAGTCAATGTCTTAATTTAATTGCATCCTAAAAGAAGGTTAAAAAATTAAGTAGGTTAAAAAAAACCCCAAACCACTTAGATTTCTCAGCTATTATTTTAATGTTTGCTTAAGTTAATTAATATTAAACACCTTCAGAAAAATCAGTTTTTGGTATAAAAGAAGTATTTTTAAAACATGCAAATTCCTTTAAAGCTCATGTCTTTTAATACTAACATATTTCTTAAAATGTGTTTCTTGCCCTTTTATGTGTCCTCTCTGAATATTCAATGATTAAATTTTATTGAAGTGTTCTTAAATATTTTTCTTATTTCCAGTTTGACAGGCTGAGGAAAAATTGGTTCGTACTTTCAGTCTTATAACTTAATTTTTTCAAATTATGACTTTATTGTTGAGAAGTTAAACTTCAGTGACCATGAGAAATTAAGATTATTTTTTATTCCTTGTTGCTTGTTTCTTTTTTTTAAAAAAAAAAAAAGTTATTACTTAAAACAAGGGATATCTAATTACAGTCAACTTTGAATTAGCATTTCTTAATTGTAACGTTTTATTTGTTCCCAACTACCTTTAATATTGCAACTATTTACACTGGTCTAAAAACTAATGTAAAATTATAGAAACAAAATACATGTTTGTAATAATAATGTCTAATCATTTAATAATATTGCTTCCTCATAGTTGTGTACAAGCATAGAAAATTTTGTGCTGTATGTTTTATGTTTATGTACAACTATGGTTTTGTCCTTTTTGTCCACATTCCCTTAGACGAATACATGTTGAGATGTTTGGGTTTTTTCTGTAGCTGTATTACCAGATCTGAATATCAAAGAGGGGCTTTAAGAGCAAAAAAGCAAATTTGATAAGCCAGTGAGCATTTATGCAGGATATTTAATCACAGAACATCTTACGTTGGAAAAGGCCTTTAAGACCATTGAGTTCAACCAGTCCTAACATTGCCAAGTCCACCACTAAACCATGTCCCATCTACACACCTTTTAAACACCTCCAGGGATGGTAACTCAACCACTTCCCAATCAATCTGTTCCAATGCTTTATAAACCTCTGATGATTATTTTTTTTCTACAATCTAATCTGATATTGAGAAGCCCATATATTAGCATGAGTAACTGATATTTATATCCAAGTACACACCTCTGAAACATGCTGGAATACCCTGATGCCTAAAGATTTAAAACCTTTATCATATTTCTAGCTTTATAGATTCTTAATATATAGTAATATAATTTCCAGTACTTTTCCTACCCTTTTTCATAGTTTAGCTAATTCCTTACAAACACATTTCTGAAATTCTGTTTAGTCTTATTTTCAAGAAGAGAACCTCTAATAAAGACATTTTGTTTTGCAACCAGAATCTGAGAGAACATAACAAGAAATAAGGCAAAGAAGCCCCTGGAACTATTCCAAGACCTAAGAGGCAACTGAATCTCCACTTGGATGTACCTGCTAGATATAATAATTGATTAACCTTATAAAAATTGTATTAATCTGATTTTGAGCATGCGCAATGCTGTATTTTGTGCACCTGAAAGCTTTCGTTAAAGAATTGCTTTTTTATCCTACCACTTTAATTCTGTTGTAAGGTTTTTTTCCTTTTGTTACTAGGCAACAGCCCCACAGTGGATGGACTGCACTGCACTCTAGTGGATAACATGAAAGAGAGAGCATTCCTACCTGTCAGTAGAAGACACATGGTTTGGTTTGTTACACAAGATCGCAGCACAGAAGAGACAAAGAACCTTTCCATGGATGGGGTATGTAGAGTGTATCATGGGAATTCATTTGGATTCTGTCTGATGCTGAGAAACACTGGGGCTCTCAGCGATTTATGGCATGTGATTTACTCACTATCTATATTTTTCTTCCAGCTTCCAATTCTACTTCACTATTTACTGCCCAGTTTTTCTTACTAAGGTCTGAAAAAAAGCACTACACTCTGCCCAACTCCCTGATGCAGCACACATATCCACAGTCAGTAATCATTTCTCCCATTTATTAAATCAATCACTAAAATGGGAACTCCCTTCCAACTATACTGGGATTTTAAACCTTCAAGGTGCCCAAATCTATCAGAAATAGATAATTAAGCAGTAGGGTACTAGAGTGTATTAGCATATTCCTGAACATGTCAATTGCTCACAAAACTGCTTAGCAAGTAGAAGGATAAGAAGGATAAGAAAATCAGAATTCTAATTTCACTTTTGAACCAGAATTTAAAAACATAATTTTTTTTTTGTAATCTGAGTCATTCAGAGAAAAATGGAACATTTCTAATATATGCCTTTAAATGTGGCAATGTAGACAGGTATAAAAAATTAGGTTCAATACATTTTTCAGTGTCATCTTGTATTCCCTGTGTCAAAAGCACAATGTTAACTACCTTTTATTATTGTTAGAAATGGATATCTGAAATAACGTGTGGAATATCCAATATTATTGTAAATAATATTTTCATCTTAAAATATGTCAGTATAGGTATATTTAAATGTATTTGCATTTTAAATAGTTAAATTAAACTTGTTGATAAATAGAAAAAAGTGGGGTTTGAAAGTTTAATAACTTTAGTCTTTGAACAATTTGTCAATTTAGGGTACTGCTATCTTACATCAGTATCAAGTGCTCAGTATTACAGCAATGTTCTTGCAGGCTCAGCTCTGTTGCTCTGGACATCTGGCACATATGATGAACAACATGAATGCCTTAAGCCTTTTCTTTATGCCCATTAAATGCATGGTGAATGGCTGACAGGTAGGCCATTGAAGTCTTGTAAGGACATGCTCAGGGCAATTCCTCTGCTGTGGTACCAGCTCCACAAAGTGTGAAGCTACAGCTAAAGACCATCTGTTATAACAAGGATTGTGGACCATTGCCTTGAGAGTCTTTGAGAAAACCTGGAACAACTGTGACTCTGTGCTGTACTACTGCTCTGTATAAATAAAGACACTTAGGAAAGAAAACCATGGTATGTGTGAGTGCTAACATACTGTCGCAATCTGAATGATTTTTCATCAACCAAGATACAAAACAGGGAAACTTCAGCTATTAAAAAAAAATATTCATTACATATTTTTACAAATATTTTCCCATTTGAAGCAGATTAAATTACCATCCTCTATGCTTAAACAGAATCCTAAATAGCAATCTTGCAAGCCTAACTGTTAGGATTTCAAGTGAATTCTACTAGTCAAGCACCCTGAATACAAACTGAAAGAGATGAGGTTTAACAATGGGAAACACAAGTATTAGACTAAAGACCTTCAGCTAGCCAGGATGCACAGTGCTTTATATTTGCACTGGAATTCCATGGCAGTTTATATTTTAAAGAGTATTTTCAGATAATATTATTATTTTTACTGTTGATTTCATATTTATAAGTTGCATTTCAAACGACTGAATATTTATTGAATCTACTTTTAAGATGTTTAACATTTTTAGCATCTTAAAACTAGTTTTATCTAAAGGAAGAGGGGCTGATTTATTTAATTTTATCTATGATTTTGTTGCTCTTTCGTACATTAAATATTTTTCAGCAAAATCCAGACGAGTGAATAACCATGGCAAGAGCAATACTTCCTTTACATTTAGGTTTAAATTTTCAGTCTTTTAGATCCCAGTGAGTAAAACAGATGAAATTTCCTTCTTATGGAGTCAATCATTGTAGTTTGAAAACAAGAGAGAAGGAGAGAAGATAATTGCGACCATTCAAAAGGGGGTGTAAGTATAGGGTGGAAAACTAATCCTTGAGCATAGATTTTATTGTGATTTCTTTTCAGAAAAAAATGTGAGGCTAGTTGAGAAAAGACTGAATATCTTGGTATGAAATTCCAGTAACCCTTTTTAACGATGGGGTATTTTTCAGTCAGAAAGTTTCCAAAAAATATCTTTCACACCTCACTCACATCTCTTACCTAAAAATGGTCAAGATTCTCATTTAAGATTGAAATTTGACAGGAAAGTCTGTAAGCTAAGTTCCTGGAATGCATTTCACTAGATTACTAACGCTGATTCTCAGACCCTAAATGCTTGGATTTGATTGAAGCATTTTATTGAAATCAGATATTAATCATTAGATGGGTACCTTGCTTACAAACAATGATTTCCTGGGGCATTTTGGCAGCTGAGGGTATACATATAAATTTTGAAAGAAATTAATAAAATTAAATTGTTCGCTTAGGTAACTGAAATGTAGTATTTAGATTTTAAAATGTTGATTTTCCTGTCTCACTAATAGTAATGAGCTTGTAGTAGCTGAGGATGTAAAGAGTCAACCAGTAAGATTTTACAGGAAAATATTTACAAGAGAGTGGTTGGGCACTGGAACAGGCTCCCAGACCACAACACCAGCCAGGGTCCAACACCTCAAGAAGGGTTTGGACAATTCTCTTAGGCACCTGCTGTATCTCTTGGGGATGGTGTTGTGCAGGGCCAGGAGCTGGACTTGATGATCCCTGTGGGCCCCTTCCAGCTCAGCTTCTTTGGTGATTCTGTGATCTTGTGAATACAGCATCCTTTACGTTGGGTCTGCATGGCCCCTTTTTGTAGCAGGGGACACAGAGGTGGCTGCTTTGAGAAGCTTCCCCCATGTCCAGCAGAGCCAATGCTAGCCGGCTCCAAGACAGACGTGCTGCTTGGCCAAGGCTGAGCCAAATAAAAATGGTGCTAATGACTATGTGATAACATGTCATTAAGAAGGAACAAAAGAAAGTTATTGTGCAAATGTAATTGCAGCCAGAGAAGAGTGGAGTGAGAACATGTGAGAGAACAACTCTGCAGACACCCAAGTAGTGGAGAAGGAGGAGCAAAGGTGCTCCATGTGATAAAGCTGATATTCCCCTGCAGCCAATGGTGCAGCCCATGGTGCAGCCCACAGTGAGGCAGCTGTGGTGCTGCAGCCCATGGAGGATCACGGGAATGCAGAGATCCAGACTGCGGATGAGAGCCATGCCAGAGCAGATGGATGCCTTAGAGGAGGCTGTGGCCCCATGGGAGGTCTGTGGTAGAACAAGGTCCTAGCAGGGACCTCCAGACTCATGGAGACAGGAGCTCATATTGGATCAGGTGTCCTGGTAGGACTTGTGACCCTGTGGGGGACCCACGCTGGAACAGCCTGTCCTTGAAGGACTGCACCTGTTAAAAACTGTCCCACACTGCAGTACTTTGTGGAGAACTGTTTCCCATGGAATGGACTCACATTGGAGAGGTTCATGGAGAACTGTCTCCCATGGGAGGTACCCCAGGTTGGAGCAGGGGAAGGACTCCTCTCCCTGAGCAGTGATAGAAACAACGTGTGATGGATGAATTGACCATAATCCCCATTCCCTGTCTTCCTATGCCACTGGGGGGAGAGGAGGTAGAGCCGTGAAGGAGGGAGGGGTGAGGGGAAGGTGTTTCTAAGTTATCCTGCTCTGATTTTGTTAGTAATAAATTCAATATCTCATAATTGAGCTTGCTTTGCCCATGATGGCATTTGATTAGTGATGTATTCTGGTCCTTATCTCAACCCATGAACCATTTGTTATATTTTTACTTCCCCGTCCAGCTGGGGACAGGAGTGAGAGGCTTTGATGGGTGCCTGGCATCCACCCAGGGTTAACTCAGTACAGCATCTGTGATGTACCATGGAACAGTTCACCAAGGAACATAATTTTGAACTGTTTTGAAGTGTTTTTTTCTATTATTTTTTATTTCCCCTTTGATTTTTATGTCTCAAATAAGGAAGCTTACCACTGCTTACAAAACCACAGCTGCTCTGGGTATGCCTATTTTTTCCAAGTCAGTGTTAGACCAGGTAATTTCCACAGCACTTAACTTCTTTCAGCTTGTTTGTCACAATTTTCAAATTAGATTGATTCTTCTTTTAGAAAGCAAAGCTTTTTAACATTGCAGATCTCATCCCTTGAGTTAAATCTCAGTTGCTTTCTACAGAAACAAAATGCTTTGGTAGGCTTCTTCCCCATAGAGAATCAGTGTGCTCCAAGAGTAGCACTCCAGACAAGTAATTTACTTATATAAACCTTATAAATAAAGCAGAAATAGAGGAAAATAGCTTAAAAAAACCCTCAAAAGCCTTACAAAATGTCTTTCTTTACAGCACCCAGGTTGGTTTATTTTATTTCTTGCAGAAGGTCTACAAGCTGTTGCAGTTGGCCATCTATGCAAAGCCCTCAAGCTGTTCACAAAAAAATTTAGGTAAGTAAAATTACAAGTTTTTTCCTCCCTTCTCAGTGGTAGAGGTAGAAGGTAAGATGCTTCTATTGATTTACTTAACCACCCCTGCATATTTTTTAAATAATTTTTGGTGGGTTTAGCTATTTATAAATGTTGTTCCCCACAAGAACACAAAAAGGTGTTTTGGATTCACCTATCTATCCATTAAATCATATTCATGCATAAATGTGTTTTCAGAAAAAGTAACATACAAGTTTATATTAAGACTAAACAAAATACCCTTAAGTATGTAATTCGAATAGAAATCAGAATAACTTCATACTGCTGCACTTTGGTTGGTGTCAAATATACATCCTGATCCCACATGGTAGAAGAGGAGGCATTTTTCTTTATTTCCAATTTAAGTTCATGGGAGAAAAGACAAAAGTTTGGAAAAAATGTATAAATTACTACAATTATTTGGACAATGAGAGACTGGAACAAAATTAATTTGATCAAAGCTTACATTCCATATGCAGACTAGGTTGGTAATGGTAAGTATAGATATACTAAAGATGCACTTGGGGTAATCCTCAACAGATCCATTGATATCTGTTCTGTTAGTGATTTGAAAAAAAAACCCATAAACCACGTTAATATCAGGTTGACATACTTATATTTAAGATAGTGATTAATACAGAATCACATCTAAATAAGATGCTTGAAGTAGAGTTCTGAGTGAATCAATAGTTAAGAAGTATCTAAGAAAAATGTTTTTGATGTAGTCCTACTTTATAATAGAATTTTGAATGTCAGACTCCTAAAGACCCACAAAAACTGACTTATCAGCTGTAAAAAATGTGTAAGTAGGACAAAAGAAAATCTTAAGTTAATGTAATTGATAATTGATAAGAAATCAATTAATGCAGTAAAATAATCATACATTGGATATGAACAGAGTCTTTAAATGCCTTTTGCTTCTTAAAGAGCCCTGTAACACTGTATGGAGGGAGGATCCAAACTAATTTTCACATAAAATGTGTCACAGATTTTAAGCACTGAACAATGAAAATAAAGTTAAATGAAACATTAATATAGTAACATCTTAATTCCTCCATATAGTAAAAGAAACGTGAGCATTTTTCTAGAGCTTCACTGTCACAAAATATACTTTATTGGGCTTGGTACCAGTTGGAGAAATGCAATATCTCATGATATGAGCTCTTCATATTGTGTGACCCGGTGCAATATTGTAGCTTTAAATTTTTAATGAAAATAATGGCTTGGATATAGAAGAAGAGGTGATGCACGGTATTTTAAAAATGACAACAAACAAACAAACAGAGAAAAAACAAACCCCAAAAGAAAAAAACAAACCAACCCCCTAAAGAAGAAGGATAGTACACACTGACAATTAAGAATGTTGTTCATTGTGCATAATATTATTTTCAGTTGTTGGTTTTCTTTACTGTTAGATATTCAGATTTGTCCAAGGCACATAAATACCATTAATTAATTTACTTTCCTCTGAGTGAAAGTAAGAGAATACATAACTCCATAAATATACCAAATAATTAAATATAAAATATTGCTCTTTAAAGATAAATAGCAAAATCATTTAATTTTTAAGAAAAAGAGCAAATTCATGAACTTAATTCGCACATGACCTTTAAACCTTAGAAATGTGCAAATAATCCTTTTGGACAAAGAATCTAATAAAGAAATCTCTCTCAAACATCTGGTCCAAATCAATGTTTATCAATGTGCAAATAAAGAATTGATGTTGCTAACAGTTTTAGTATTTTAAGTAATACTATAGAATTGGGTTTTTAATTTGCAATAGTTTCTTTGTCATAGAAAAGATGTAGAGCATTTCTGCACTTTTAAATTCCTGAAGATTTTTTGCTGGTATGTTAGGAAAGTTCTAATTTTTAATTAAAACAAAAATACAAAGTTTATTTTTTTTAATCTTTAATGATTTAGCAAGTTTGTATATCAGCGTCATTGGCTATAAAACTTTAGCCATATATTGGACCTTATGCACTGTATCACTCTTAGTTCCCATCTAACTTACAGGTTAGATGTTGTTGATTGAAATCTTGCCTACATCATTCCAGTCATGCATTTATGAAGTCTGTGGAGAGAGATCATAAGGGCATAGGTACACCCCCAGAATCCTGACATTTTCCAGACTGAGACAAAATAAAGGTTTTTATAAAACTTTTTGGTAGAAATACAGAAAGAATTAATTAAAAGTACCTCTTAGTTTCAGCTACCTAAGTGTGACAGGTATTTTTCATGTAGAGTAGAATTATAGATGATTTGCAGTTTTGTTGTCTTCTTCTGCTCAATATTTCAGCATTAATATTTACTTGTTTAGGAACCATGATAAAAAATTAGTTAGAAATTAACTTTGTGGGATTTCTTGAGGGGTTTTTTTTGTTAGTTGGTTGGTCCATTGGTTGGTTTGGTTTTAGTGCTTTGTGGGTTTTTTTGTTTGTTTGTTTCTTGGGGTTTTTTTGTTATTGTTTTTGGTTTTTTTATGGGTTTTCTGTGGAGTTGTTTTGGTTTTTTTTTTCATTTTTATGGATTTGGATGCACAAAGATCATTCTGAGCAGACTGAATACTTTGCCAAGTGATTCAGAGATGATCACAGCTACATTAACTGCATGAAATGATAACCTTTTGAGTGGTTTTTGATTCCCTCTCCTGATCAACCTGATGGACAACCTAATTCAAAATTTTTCAGGAACATGCCTCAAAGATCAAGTAATTTCTACTTCAACAAGTACACTGTATAATGGTTACCATGTTGTCTAAAGTTAAGAATACCTCACAGTCACAGAGGTCTTAGATGGGTTTCAGCAAGGGACTTATATTATCAAGTCAATATCTATCACTTCTGTACTAATTTGTTTTCAGTCTCTTTTTCCCTTCTCCCAAGTTCCATTTGCCTTTTATTTCTACATATTTCCCTTGACAACTTTCTGCTGCTGATACAGCAATACATCTGCAATGGAGGGACTAAAATATAGATCAATCTCTTAAAAAAGTGAATCCTTCATATAACCCATTAAGTCAGAAGGAGAAAACCGGTATGGAAAACAAGCACTTGAACTGAAAAGGCTTATGTTAGAAGGCATCAACCCAGTCAGCCTTCAGCAAAATGCAGTAGGTAGTAGTAGGATTAACTGTGCTTGACAGGGAGTCAGATGATGTATTCTGAGGCTGTATGCTCTTGGCCATCTTTGAAAGATGGTTCAAGTGTGAGACGTGCCTGAGAACTGGGGCTTGTGGGTTTGTGCTATTGTGCTATTGGGTTTGTGTCCAAGGCCTTTTTAGTGGAGGGTGGGGGAGCTACAGAGGTGGCCTCTGAGTGAAGGTGCCAGAAGCTTTTTCTGAGTCCAAAAGAGCCAATGCCAGACAGCAAGTTTGGAGTGTGAAGAGGAAGGAGCAGAGGAGACAAAGATGAACAGACCACAGTCCCCATTCCTCATTCCCCTGTCCCACTTAGGGATTCGAGGTAGAGAAGCCAGGAGTGTAGCTGAACCCAGGAAGTCAAGATGTTTTAAAATTTCTCTTTCTTTCTTTCTCATTATCCTAGTCTGACTTTCAAATGGCAATAAATTAAATTAATATCCCCCACGCTGAGCCTGTTTTGCCCATTACAGCAATTGGTGAGTGATCTCTCCCTATCCTCATCTTGATCCGGGAGCCTTTCATTATTCTTTCTCCTCCCTGTCCAGCTAAGGGGAAGTGTTAGACTGGCTCAGTAGACACCTGGTGGCCAGCTAAGGTTAACCACAACCTGGAGGAATGCAAAAGCCTTATCTTTTATATCTTCAAGAAGGGCAAGAAGAAAGACCCATGGGAAGTATAGTTCAATCAGTCCCTGTGAAAGTGATGTAGTAGCTAATCCTGGAAAAGAATTCCTTGCTGGTGAAGGAGACAAAGATGATAATAGAATTGATACAAAAAGAGTCATGTTTGACCAACCTGTTAACAAACATACAGTGAAAAAATTGACTTGGTAGATGAGGGAGAGCAAAGAATATTGTTTACCTCGATTTCAGTAAAGTTTTCAGCACTGCATTTCATAACATTTTCACAGAGAAACTGGTAAAAAATGGATGAGCAAACAAGTGAAGTGTATTAAAGACTAGGTTGAATGACCACATCCAGAGGGTGGGGATCAGTGATATGAAGTCTAGTTGGAGGCCAGAAACTATCAACATACCTCAGAGTTAAACACTGGGTCCAATCCCATTCAAAATGCCATCATTAATGGTCTGGGTAATGAAGCAGATTGTACCCTGATCAAGTTTCTTGAAGACAAAAAACTAAGTGGCTGACACAGTGGAGGGTTGCACTATTCATCCAGAGGCAGGTTGGAGAAATGGGCTGGCAAGGACCTCATGAAGGTATTGCGCATGGGAAGCTAAGTCCTGCTCTTGTGGAGGAAAAACACTATGCACCAATATATGCTGGGGATGGATAAGATGAAAAGCAGCTTTTTAGGAAAGGATACGGAGATTCTAGGGAACACAAAGTTGAACACAGGCTAGCAGTGTGCCCTGGTTGCAAAGCTGCCAAAAGGTACACTGAGCTGCACTAAGAAGAGTGTTGCCAGCAGGTCAAGCGAGATAATCCTTCCCCTCTACTCAGCTCTAGTAAGCACCTGGAGTGCTGTGCTTAGTTCTGAGCTCCCCAGAACAAGAAACACTTACTGGAGTCCAGCCAAAGGCCACTAAGATGATGAAGAGCCTGGAGCACCTGTCAAATGAAGAGAGATTGTGAGAGCTGAGATCATTTATCCTGCAGAAGGCTCAAGGTAGACCACATCAAGGGATCCAAGTCCCTGATGGGGTGGAAGTAAAGAAGATGGATCTAGGATCCTTTCATTGGTGCCCAGTGACAAGGCAAGAAGCAATGGGTTCAAACTGAAACACAGGAGGTTCCATTTGAACATCAGGAAACATTCTTCTACCATGAGAGTTACTGAGCACTAGCACACGTTTCCAGAGAGGTTTTGGAGTCTACCGTGGCCACTACAAAATTGAAGGGACTTAATTATATTCCGTCAAGTTACTAATCTCTACTTCTTTGGATTAGCTCACATATTTGAAGGAAAGTATTTAAGGACAAAATACAAATGTATCTATAACCTTTAAAAGTAATTATAGATGGGGTTTTCTGGGCTTTTGCATAAAACATATTGGAGAGTTTCTTTACCTGAGAATAGGTTATTTACTTTCATTGTTTTAAGCTTATTACTTTCTGTTCTGCCTTTCTAGAAAGTACTTTCAGCTCTTATCTTGCTGATTTATTAGAGGTTTGTGTTACGGGCTTGCAGCAAACCTTGACAGAACATTCAATTTAATTCACTTGAACCCTGTCATACTTCCATGGCTTTCGATATTTCATCATTGTCAATGAATATGTGATTTATTTCAGAAAAGTTTTGGTACATTAGAAATTTTAAATGCTTTTTCAAAAATTTTTTCTTTCAATACTTGGAAATGAAGGATTGAACTCAATAAAACATAGTCAAAACATGTAGAAAGTGACTTTTTTATGATTTAAAATTTTTTAAAAAGTAACAAAACCCGAAAACTATTACAAAAGAAAAAGAAAATAGAATGAAACCTAATGACTAATTTTTAAATCAGCCAAATTTAATAGGTAAAACAGTTACTGAATAGTGTCCGTTCACCATATTTACTCTCAGTGTCAGGCAAGAGTTAACAATGAGCTATTCAGACTAGTGGTTAGGGTGTTTTGGTGGTTTGGGAAGCCCTGGATTTCCTCTCATTCTAATCTTTCACTCTCCCAGGCATGTCCTTTGATTATATTTATGAAGTGGGTAAATTAATTCTACAGTTTTTGGACATTGCTGAAGGTAATACATTGTAATAGCTTTTCAACCAGCTTTCTAAAATAATTATTACCTCTGTCTTGTTTCCTTTCTAAATTGTCCTGGTAATTCCTTCTTCTGAAGTCTCATTCCTGTTTTAAGTTTTCATTTAGAGTCTTTCATCTAATAGCAAAAAGAAAAAAATCTTGTATTTTTCTGCAAAAGGTTCTGACCTTTATTATTCTGTCTTGTCGTCTAAGGATAAAGACCACTTCTCCTGTAACAGCTCAACACTTCAAGGTGCTGTTATGGACTATTTTGTCAATGATTCACAAATTAAAGACTTTGCTAGAAGCCTTTGACCTGATAAGATATAAGAGCTATAATAGAGATATTAAGGGCAATCATGTCAGTTAACAGCAGTGCTCCACTGGGATTCCACTGGGTAAAAATCCAGGAGTGAATCAAATGAAATCTTATATTTGATAAGGAGCAAATAAAATAAATAGAACTCATTTCTAGCTTCACAGGGAAGATATGCTTGTCCTGATATCCTACAACAAAATAAAAAATACCTAAAATTTCATCATATAACTTTGTAATTTCTGCTCAAGATGTGAATAGGTTTTGGGACTGGCTATGCAAAATCTCTCTGTAAAGAGTAACTGCAGCTTGTAATGAATAGTCTGGAAAATCTGTGTCTCAAATTCTTTATTTATAAACCTGGACTTTTGCCCTTCATTTATATATTCTTATAGATAACCAGTTCACTCCAAAGTGAATTCTTTCCTCCATGAAGAAGAGAGCAAACAGATAAAATTAAAGCACCACTTTCTTCTTGTATGTAACTGAAAAGCACAGCTCTTTTCCACAGGAATGAGCAGCTTTTATTGAAGGACATAAGCACTGGCTCTTTAGAAAGACTTATTCCATAAAACTGTTCTCTGCAATTTAACCTAGCAAATACGAGTCAGTGTGCAAGCAACGCCTTTCTGCTTGCTTTTGTCACATGCCTCTTTGTAATCAGCACATTCCAACTAAGTGCTCACATGTGCAGCTGGTCTTTGAAGGGTTAAATATTTGATCAATCTTTTAAGATATTTTTATTTGACACACACACACACAAATGTCTTCCTCTGCACGTGTATGCAGAGGCTTGTGCTTACATACACACATTCATCACACCATCAATAATGCTTGTCTTGGATATATGGGAATTTTGAAAACAATGTGTTTTCTTAATCTGTGGCAGAAAGGAGTAAAAGAGGCTGAGGAGGAAGGGAAAAGATCTACTTGAATAAACAGCTTTTCATATGTTAGTCACATTAAATACTTGATTTTAAAAGGTCCCAGCAGCAGCCAAGAATTTTATCACCTCCTGACAGTATTTGTAAGCATGTGTGAAGAGTGAGGATATTGAAGGATGGCTTCTAGAAAAAGAAGAGTTTTGAATTCCACAATTTTCCCAAAGGTTTTTTGCTATTTCATGGATCCAGGCTCTTTTCAGTGGTGCCCAGAAACACAACTTCTTTTTATTCTCCAGAAAGAATTGACTGTTCCCAGAAAAGAAAAGAAAAATTCAGAGTGTTGCTCATAACACTGATTGATGATTTTCTTATTTTTAAAATAATTCCATGGGAAAGTTGAAAACAGAAGGCCTTTTCTTTAGAAGGATTCATTAAGTGAATAATTTAGTCTGTTGGATTACCAATTTGCACTTGTTAGATCATACCGGATATTAGATATTAGATGTATATTAAAGTTTCTGTAGGGCATTTTCAAATTGCACCTATTTTTTAAGCAAATACCGTAAGTACCTTTTTTGAAAACTGTGACTATTTTTTGTTTTATCAAGTTTATGAAACACCTGACAGTCCCTTTACTTTCTTTACTATCTATAATCTTTATTAATATTGTATTGGGTTTTTATGGCCTGGTTCTGGTAGTGGCAGCCAAAAAGGGTGGAGTAGAAGCTAACAGAAGCTTCCCCCCTGTCCAGCAGAGCCAATGCCAGCCAGCTCCAGGATGGGCAAGCGGCTGGCTAAGGCTGGGCCAATCAGAAATGGTGGTAATGACTATGCAATAGCATATTTAAAAAGCAGGAAAGAAGTTACTGCACACATGGAATTGCTGCCAGGGAAGAGCAGAGTGAGAACATGTGAGAGGAACAACTCTGCGGACACCCAGGTCAGTGGAGAAGGAGGGGTAGGAGCTGCTCCAGGTGCCTGAGCTGATATTCTGCTGTAGCCTGTGGTGCAGACCTTGGTGAGGCAGCTGTGACCTGGCAGCCCATGGTGGACTACGGGGATGCTGAGATCCACCTGCAGCCCATGGAGAAGGCCTGTGCTGGAGCTGGATGCCTGAGAGGAGGCTGTGGGAGGCCTATCTGGACCAGGCTCCTGGCAGGGACCTGAGGACCCATAAGAGAGAGAGGAGCCCATGCTGGATCAGATTTACGATAGGACTTGTGACCTCTTGGGGACCCATGCTGGAACAGCCTGTCCTTGAAGGACTGCACCCCATGGAGGAGTGACCCGTGTTGGGAGCAGTTTGTGAAGAACGGTTGCCTGTTGGATGGACTCGTGTTGGAGAAGTTCATGAAGTGTCTCGCATGGGAGGGACCCCATGTTGGAGCACGGGAAGGACTCCTCTCCCTGAGCAGCAGCAGAAATAACTTGTGATGAACAGACCATAACCCCCATTCCTTGTCTGTCTGCACTGCTCAGGAGGAGGTAGAGCTGTGAAGAAGGGAGGAGTGAGGAGAAAGTGTTTTTAAGGTCTTACTTTACTTCTCATAATCCTGCTCTGATTTTGCCAGTAATAAATTCAGGTAAGAACCCCAAGCCTGTTTTTCCTGTGACAGTATTTGGTGAGCAATGTCTCCCGCTTCTTTTCTCAACTTGTGAACCCTCCATTATATTTTCTGCCCCCTGGTAGTGGTAGAGGTGCCTTGGCAGGTGTCAAGTATCCAGCCAGGGTCAACTCACTACAGAGGTAAAAGGATTCCAGGACCTTTGGAGATGAATTCTACTGAAATACTTACAAATGAAATCTGGTTAGTATTTTACCATTTATATACTGACAGAAGGCATCCTGCAACTCTTAACGTGTTCCCTGGGGGGAAAAACCCAACAATTGGTAGTGATACAAATTAAATAAATCAAATAACTGATACTTAATATCATTAATTATACAACTAAAGAAGTAATTTAAACAAAAATAAGGGGGATATTTAAGCTTGTGAAAAGTGGGAGAACCCAGGATATTGCAGGAGTAGGAAAAGTGATTACAATGCTTTTCTGCAGGGTCATAATTATTGAATCCCAGAACATTATCTCCAAGGATCAAATATTTGAGTCGTGTTTTGCTATATAAAATTTCCTGCTGTGGAGTGACAGATGACTTGAAGACGGACTCGTTTTTCACCAATGCTGTGTATTGTGAGGATCTGTACTTCAATAGGTGAGATATTATCAAAGACTGACTCTAGTTCAGTACAATTTTCATACTGCTGGACTTCCCTAATAAGTTTGTCAGAATAGATTATGGGGTTTTTTATACTCTTAAAATTAATATTTATCAGTAAATGAAAAATTATTAACATTTTCCCCTAGTCTGTTCAAATAATTTCTGTAATGTACTAGCCTTATTTTTCATCTTCCTGAATTCCTGAGAATTTACTTAGGTGAAAATAGATCTATTTCCAGTGGTTTACAGCTTTAATATGCAATATATTTAATCCTGAATATTAGGTGTGTACGTGTATTTTTGCATATGTATATCTACTTATTTCAAAAATCTGTATTATAACCTTCCATAGCTGTGAGAAACTCATTAAATAGCTAAAATGACTTCTGAAGTAAATAAGGCTTCAATGTAAAGCCTTTTCCTATGGTCCTACATGCTCTAGTGTGGCAAGAAGCAAAGCAAAATCAAAGCTGTTGTGTATTTCTCAGTATTCCAATGCAATAGCAATGAGTCCTTCTGCTTTATCCATTTTTTGTCCAATGTGCATCCTAACATCACAAAGCAAGAAGGTTCTTTGGGATTAAACCTTTCAAATAATACACACAGATGTTCAAATTGCCTCCTACGATAACATCAGGTTGCATATGCTACAAAATACTAATTACAGCCCAGAGGAATAATTCTTAAAAAATTGACCTCATAAATTTTTCTTAAGGGTTCGAAACTAACAATCCTTTGTAGTTTATTATTAACTGTATGCATAAATGAATACTAATAAAATGGTTACATATTTTCCGAGGCCTACTAACATTGCCACATGAAGAATAATACATTATTCATCACTTCTATTCTGAAAACACAGGGACACTTAGGATAAAAAGTTTTACTGCAGTACCTGTATTTTAAAGGAATAAAATGTGTTGTTTAGCATTCTTCTACAATGCACATAGAAAAATTTTGAGATTTTTAAAATTCCTTTTGGAATAAATACATATTAGCAGAAAGAAAATGGTATGAGCATTGTATTCAAATTTTAAATACTTTTCTGTTTTTAATCCCCGGTTTTGAGAGAAATGCAAATTCACAGCAATACATTTTATTATAGCATTTGCAGTTAAAAAAAAAAATCCCCAACTTGAAATAAAGCCTTTCTGGTATCAAACATTTTTTTTCCTAAAAGACTGAAAGATGCCATTTCTGGAGTCAAGATAAAATTCTGCTAAGCAAATTCTCCACTTTCTGCAAAACTTGCAAGAAGTAATGATGTTATACAGAAAACAGAAAATTGATTTAACTAAATTCACAAAGAAGAAAGCAGAATCCACATGAAATCTGAGCTTGAATCATAGTTGGCCACTTCTGAGAAAGAAGTAGATTTTTCTATAGTACTATATGAATGAACAAGAGTTCCTTCCAGCAATAGGAAAAGTTAACTTTTATTATGCTTAACTAATAAAACAAAATTGTGTTTTATCACTTTGAATAGATATTAATCATTATTTTATTATTTTTTATTTAAAATATTTATTATATTATATAAGAGATACATAAAGGAGCTAAATTAACTTCAAGATGGGCAGGCAAAGTTGCAAAGTAACATTTTCTATTGTCTCCATTGATAATATAATAATGTGACTATTCTAACAGGTAAAATAGTGACTGAAACATCTATTTCAATATGAAAGTAATTTTAAATTTAGTTCTACAACAACATTCTGGCACCATAGACATAGCAACCCTGCACAGTTGGATTCTTTATGCTTTGTAAGAATAAGCAAAAAACTTCCCAGTGTGGAAGTGTTTGTAAAAATAAAATCAGGTAATATTAGAAGAGTGACAGCTTTATTGCACTTGCTAAACTTGAATATGTGAAAATCAATCATGAAAGTTTGGTTGTCAAAGTGCTGCATCTCTTTACTTAGAGATCTCATTTCTAGGCACTAATAAATTTGGGCCATGTCAATTTTTTGCTTTAATTATGTCAAATGTCATGGAAAAAAAAATCATTTTGTTTTTCCAGTTCTATTTTGATTACTTTTTGTCTGACCTCCAAGTCTCTGAAATCCACAACTGTACATTCAGGCCAAGTTTGGTGATACAATTTTAGAAAATGAGATGTCAATAAATTAAGGAATGCAAAGATAAATTATAACAGCATTTGGATACAAGAGAAAATAATCTAAATATAGATTCTGTAGTTTCAAAAATCCTGAGGAGAAAGGAGATCTTTAAGTCCAAATATCCCAAACAAACAACTCAGATCATAACACAATTGTTACATCATAGCTGTGGGATGTCATCCAGGTATTGAGATCCATTTTGTCTGCATTTAGTTTCTTACAATTTGGAGTACGTGTAATACTCTTAACTTTAACCATTTGATTAACTTTAACCATTTGATTAACCATTTTCTCTTTTCTTTCCTTCCACTAGCTTGAAGTTATTGCAGTCGTATTTCAAAACATATTTCATTACGTTTTTCCCTTCAGATAATGAGGATTCCACACTGTGCACAGAAAACTGTTTGGCTGTGAAATTCATGGAATCACAGAATCATATGGGTTTTAAATGACTGTAAATATTCTCTAGTTCCTACCCCACTGCCATAGGCAGGGACACCTTCCACTGGACTAGTTTGCTCAGAGCCCCACCTACCGTGGCCTTCAATACTTCAGGAACCAGGCATCTACAACTTCTCTGGGTAAACTGTTCCACAGTCTCACCACCCTCATAGTAAGGAACTTCCTCCTTACAGTAATCTAAACCTTCACCTTTTCAGTTTAGGTACTGGAATTTGGCTTATGATAAAAGTAATATTCATTAAAATGCAGTTAAGGAAAAAGGTAAAAAGGATGTGAATGATCAAGAGTGATAACTTCAATGATATAATTTGTGTAGTAAGCTAATTTATTGAGGAATACTTGGGTAAACAAGAGTGAGGGAGAAGGAGAGAGGGAGACATTATTAAGAATGCTTATGTTGTGTTCCTGCGTTATTCAAATTATTAAAATGGGCTTGTTTGGAAACTTTTCTCCTAAGTCAGGCGTATAATTTAGGCGTCTGGAATTGTGGTATAAATATTCATTAATATATTCATCATGTAAATATGTCAACCTGCATATTTGTATTTTTGGAATAAATTATTCATAAACATGAAAGAAAACAAAATGGGTAATGTATTACTCTAATAGAAGTCTCAAAAAACACCATGAGTTTGGTAACTCATGCCCACTCATGAAAATGGTTACAGATCAGTGGCTTGATCAAGGGATAAAAATACAGCAAAAAACCCCCTCAACCATCTCTTCAAGAAGGAATAGAAATGAGAGTAAAGAATATGCTAAAGAAACATACTAAATACTAAATATATATCAAGAAATATACTAAAGTGTAGAATGGTGATAGAGAATGAATGCTTTTCTTTCTTCCTTTTTCTTGGACTCAAATAGAAAAAAATACTATTTCTTTTAGTGCTTGTTGAGACAGGAAAGAGCTTTATTTTGGCTTGTATTTTAAAGGAAGGGAGAATGTCACTCTTTATGTGTTCAACTGTTCTATTTCATTAAAATTATGTAGTTCAACCAGTTTTGATTAGTGTTCTCAGTTTCTATGCATGTATGAAAATTTTCCTGTGATAAAATTTGAGAGAACTGTACTTTTTTTTGTACTTGCCTTTCTTGTACTCCTCACACATATTTTCAATGAAACTCTTGTTACCACCTCTTTCTTATTTCATTTTTTAATATTTGCAAGAAAACTTTTTATAGTGAAAGAAGCACTTGGTGTTTCAGATTAAAACATCAAAGAAGATATGCTGATAAACATCTTTCTTTCCTCCAGGAAATTAGCTTTTATACATGACCTAGCAACAGGACACCAAATTAATTGTTTTCCATAAGGGCTATTAATCACAATTGTGACAAATTCCCATAATACACTAGCACAGTAATTGAATATTGCCATTCACTTTGAATACAATTTTAGTCACAGAGCAAAGTTAACTGCTGCAGACAGAAAAGTGTGTAAGTTTTTGAAGATGATCCATGCGCTAATTGCTAGGCTATGATGGCATTTTCATTCATAATAGGCTGCTCAACCATTAATTGTGTATGGTGACACAGATCACTGGTTTTTCTCATCAAACAAGTTACAAAGGCTAACTGAACCTGAGTTTAAAAAAAAAATCAAGAATAAATTACACAATAATATGATTTTAACTCATTGACGAAGTGTACTTTTAATAATAACCCCCCCCTCAAAATTATTAAGAATATAATTGGTTTAATTTTTAAAAAATAAAGTTCTGGTATATCAGGCCACAAACAGGGAATAAATAAAGTTGATTCTTTGTATCTGATATACTTAAAACTTTTGGTGACCAAAAGGATTTCTTTCACAAGTTAGTGCTCAGAACAAAGCTACAGCTAGTCTTGAGATTTCTTTTAGTGAGCTACTGGACTCAAATATACTACCATGCTATATGCAATATATTTTCCTGGTTAATATTTTTTCTTAAACATAAAAACACAATAAAATCATATCCAGCTCCTGAATTTCAGGTACTCAAGGTACCCCAATACATTGGTATACTTTGAAACACTGAGCATCCTGTGATACGTGCAGCATTTTAGTTTTAAGACTGATTAGAGACAGCTGCTTTTCAAATAATGTAATCTGCTTAATATGGGACACAACTTTTAATGCCAACACATGCTAATGTTTGAAATTCATGATGTAGTCTATTTGCAAGAGTGAAACAAAATTTTGAAAGCATAACCATTGATTTTATTTATGAATAATTGAGTAAATACAACTTCAAAGAAATAAAATTCCAAAAGTGACCAAAAGTACTGGAATATTACTGTTTTACTAGCTGCAGTTATATAGGGGTTTTTTTTGTGTGTGTAAAAAGTATGGATTTCAGAAGCTTCTTAAAACACCATCTTGAATATATTTTATTCTGAAAGAAAATTTGTTCATTTTTTACAAAACTCTAAGCTAGGTGATCATGTATCTTCAAACCAATTGATTTTAAAGAAACACATACATCTAAAGACTTCCTAAATACAGAGAAGCAAAACTGAAAATAAATTATATGCTGAAGTAAATGCCTGTATCTGAAATTCAGACCAAAAGTGACCATGCGAAGATAAACACGATTGAAGCATTAGAAGGTTTCAATATATATTTCAATCCCAGCTTTGCAAATATTTCTTTATTCTATTTACTATAAAGTTTTGTTCTTCCTTCCCACATTTATATAACCAGCATCATAATGTCTGGATAATTTTTTTAGAAACTCTTTTAATAGCAAACAACATGTCCAGATTTTAATATGTGATATGTGCCTATATCCTATATATTTCATAGTTTTCTCTGTTATCCACAATAGCCTACTACCTGTCTCTTGAATCCACTAACCTGAGCCATCATGTCTCTGCTGCCTTGTCATTGAAGCTGCTCTCTGCTCACCCTCATTTCAGTCCTAAGGGTTGTTATCTGAAAGCTCCGTGTAAAGCCTGCAGTGTACAACTGTATACCAGCTCATTCCACCAACTACAGCAAAAGTCACAGAATGCCAGAAGCCATGGCTATGAAAACATGATCTCAGGAAAATCACAAAACTCAGGAATTTGGTGACAGCTGTTGTGACAAGTTCATCCTGCTTGATGAGGAAGTTCATTTTCACCTTTTTTTAATAAAGCTATTTACACACAGATAGCTTCAAGTCTGCTATATATCATATCCGTCATGAACTTTTATGTGATGGGAATAAAATTTATTCTTATCACCCTATATGTAGTACTGTGGTTGATATTCAAACCTCATGTAATCAACATTCACCAGTTGATTATGGGCTGTTTAATGTATAATAGTCACTCATCCAGTAGAAGATGCCTTGTTGATATTTTAGCCCTGCTTATCCTAGAAACCTTAAATCCTGGATTACCTGCCTGCTGAGCAAAGTATTTTGAAGATGTTCCCCGTTACAGCAAGACTTTCAAAAGGAGCCTGAAACTGCATAAAATTTATCATCACATAAATGTCAGATACTAAGTATGTGAAGAAATGGGTGTACATCTGGCAAATCTGTATTCAAAAAAGGAATAACTAACATCCATCTTCTAATTCAATTTTGTATTACATATTATCATCTGTCACTGAAAACATGCCTATGATTTGCAGGAGGTCAGATTACTAAATCATAACAAATCTTCAGGTTTTATCAAATAAGCTATAAAACATACATATTTAGACACACCATTGTGAGGAATCTATTTTCATTGAGGGAAATCAAATAACAAATGAAGCCAATAAAAAATTGACTGTAATCTGCAGGCACATAACATTTATTATCAGTTTGTTCCTAACCCCACAGAAGTAATTTTATTTCACAACTTTGAAAGTATGCTTTGTGTGTTGTCATACAGTGAAGCCACTTTATTGTTATAAAAAAGCAAGATACTGTAGAGACCTTTGCAACTCCTGTTATGTGACTAATCCTAATAAAATTTGCCTTTTCTATGTACAATTTCTTTTCATTTTTGTTGCTTTATTCCACAGGGTCTACATTTGTCAGATCGAGTATTTCTATAGAAATGAATAGAAGGGGAGGGGGGAGAGTTGTGTTTTGCTTTCACAGAAATGCTCCATATTGGAATAAAATAAAACAATTCCAGCATCTAGCCCCAGTAAAATCAAAGGAAGACATCCAGTTAACTTCAGCATGAATAATATTTCATTAGAAAATCCTTAGCAATAATGGAATTATAGAATAGTCCAGTTGAAAGCTAGCTGAGTTTGGAAGAGAATTCAGGACATCTTTTTTCCCAACCTCTACCGTAAAGTAGGACCAAGTCTGAGATAGTGCAAGACTGGTCAGTACTTGATCCAGTTAGCTCTCAAACATCCCCCAAGGATGGAGACTGAGCATCCTCTCTGAGCAGAGGTCAGCTGCTTGCTCGTTCTCTTGAGGACAATGCTTTTCCTTCTATCCAGCTGGACCATTTTCTTATTTCAATTTATGCAAATTTCTCACATCCACTTGCCACCATTGTGAAGAAGTCTGGCTCTGTCTTTTGGATGACCCTTACATAGATGCTGTCAGGTTTATGTAGGGATCCCTCAAAGCTTTCTCTTTTCCAGGCTAAACAATCTCATCTTTCTCAGCCTCTCCTGAAAACCTTCTACTGCATTCACCCAGTCTATCAATATCATTATTGACTGGGGTTCCCAAAAACTGGGCACAGGACTTTAGATGGTCCCTTGAGAAAAGTGGGTAATCACTTCTCTTAACCTCCTGTCTGGGTTCCTAGTGAGAGCCCAGGACCCTTCTGGCCTTTGATGCCAGAGGACACCAGGAGCTTCTCAACAGAGCTGCTGCCCAGCCAGTTAAGCCCCAGCTTGTGATATTGCAAGGGAATCTCTGCCTACCCAGCAGCAGGATTTAGTATCAGTCTGTGTGAATTTCATCAGCTTACTTACAGGCAGCCCATTCTTTCATTCTCTCCAGGTTCACCTACATGGTAGCTATGCCATAGAGTATTAACTGGTTTCCCGCCTTCTCTTTAGCCTTTTCCACATTGCTGATAAAGAGAGACCCCTCCAGTTTTTGCTGACCACTAGATAGAAAAAGACTTATAAATCATTATCCTCCAAGCCAGGTCCTCGAAACCATGTTTTATCTGTTCAGCTATCTGCTCATCCAGACCGTAATTTTCTAATTCAGATTCAAAATTATCCATGATATAAGAATAGTAACTTCTTTAAGCTAAATACTTATCAACTGAAGCTAGCTAAAACTGCAAAAAAGATTAGCACAACATAATCATGACAGGTAAAGAATGTTAGGAAGAAAAGGTTAATTCCTTATCTGAAAATGTAGGATTATATTATCCTAACAACTACCTAAAATCAAACCAAATGACTCCAAAGTGTTCCAGGTTATTAGTACAATTACATATATTGTGTTATTATTTATGGATATGTTTTTTATAGAGAAGTTTCTTGTTAGTAAACCATGGCTTGTAGTATGTTTATTAAAACTTAACATTTATCAGACCAAGGAAAGTGTTTGTTGATGAGGTATTGAGTAAGTAAGATGGTCACTTTCCTGTTTTTCCTGTATCCCAGTGTCTATCTAAACCATACTTTTTTCAGCAGAAAATTACTTAGGAACCTGAAACACTTTTTATCATGTTTTAGAAAGAACAGAATATAATCGTTGCTGCTCTAGGATTAGTGGCATTCGATCATCTTCTCTTTCTCCTGGTATTGTGTATACATCTGACACCATTTTCATTAGATGCTTTTTCTTTGCAGATATTTAATTACAAAAATCTCCTTGCTGAATGTTTATTACGTGTTATCTGAATCTGTGTTATTCTTACAGGGTTATTTTTTGAAGGACGTGTTTGTGGCCTTTAAAGTGCCACTGCAAACATACAGAAATACAAACATTTGGAAACACAGCCTTAGATCAGTTTGCAGTATAATATGTAATTTGGGTTTATGTACTTAGGGATTTACTGAATCTCATTGATACTCAGCATGTAGTTACTTCCAGTTTTGAAATAAAGAGAGATGATCTGTGGTTTCAGAAAAACATCACGCAAGCTTCACGGTTTTGTTATGCAACCAAATGAAGCTCAATGATTTTGACAGATTTTCATTTTGCATTTTTTATTTTTCTCTGAACTAGAAACTCAAAATGACCCTTGAAGAAATAATGGGTCAGGAGGTGCCAATTGACATGGATCAGACCTGAAGAAAATATTCACACCAATATTGTGAAATAAAACTGTGAAGTCTCACATAGAGCAGTCTGCAGAGTACATTTTGTCAGGGCACTGAAGCAACTTTTTTTTTGGACTGCATTTACCATCTCTGTATCATCTTTGTACATTTCCTGTCATCTGCTGCAGAAAGTTAGGCAGACTCAGAGGATCCTTGACATAGTTTTGAGAATACACTTTTATAAAAATCAATACAATTACATCTGATCATGTTCACTCTACATCTTTTAATGAAAACTTAGCTAAAAACTAACAATTGTGACATAATTTTGAAATTCAGATGACATAATTGTATTTTTCATTCACTAAATCCTTTCTTTAATATAGACATATTGAAAAATCTTAAGTAATTAATATATAGAATTATATTTTCAAAATGGCATTCTTTTCTGAAGATTGTTGGAAGGTTGCAATTGCGTGTATCATATGTATCATATATTGCTTAAACAAGGACATTCTCATACCCATGTAGACACGTGTTGCTTTCTTTCTGCAAGTACTATATCCACCACTTCTCATCCGCAAATTGTTGACTTAAAAAGAACTCTAGGTTAATTTGTTAAGTTAAGTAAGCCTGAGACAAAGATCATCTTCAGGCTTAGTAACTGGATCTTTGGTCTGCAGCATGACAATAACAGTATTCTAATCCATAGAAGACTACTCTGCATTTTACTTTAAAACAGCATTAAATTAATTGAATACAAGTATTCAGAATTGGAATTGTCATCATTATCTTCTTTCAGAGTATTTTTAAAAGAATTTGACAGCTATCATTGCATTTTTAATAGGTCTACCTCATTAGGCTACCCTGAACACTCATCACATCAAATGTTGTAGAAAATAGAGAACTACTTTTTTGAAGAACTCAAGGAATATTTTACATGAATAAAGCACTATGTTTGCTGAAGTGTCTGTCAGAAAAGCATAAAAGAGCCCCTAGGCTCTATGTCTGTTTCTGTGAATAAGGCAATCACCATTTAGAAGTGGTAGTTCCTGACTTGAGCCAACCAAGGACTGTAAAGAAAGAAAATCATTCAAGTTTGAAATCTACAAAGGTCACCAAATAAATTAAACCTAGGTTTTTCTCTTTGAGTAAACTAAGAGAGGAGCATTCAGATCACAGCTCTCTCCTAAAGCTAATGCTAATTTGGGTGAATTATCCCTGAGAGATTCAAAGGAAAGTGATTTCACAAACTTTAGAACTAATGGGATGCATTCTTAATGCTGATAAAAATGTACCATCTTCCTGGTTCAGCTTTGTCCTTTTGCAATAAAAAGGTCTTTTTATCACCTCCATGTCTCATAATCCCAAATCATGCTGAACACTTAAACTATTCCACTAATTCTTGCTGTCCTTTAAAAACCCCTAAAATTGCTGATTCCTAGTGTCCTTCAAACTCTTCACTAAAAAGAGTAAAAGGGAACTAGGATGATTTGACATTTTAAATGTTGGGTGGTTTGGTTTTTTGTGTGAGAGTTTCTGGGTTTTTTTGGTTGCTGTTGTTGTGAATTATTGATTGGGTATAATGTTCACTTAAATTGTCTGACTGACAATTTTTAATTAAAAACATAAATTCGAAAAAAGTATTGTTGACTATTCAGCCAATAAAAATAAAAACTAAATTTATAAAACATTTTCACTGCAAAATAAGAATTAATATAAATTAGGAGATCTTAAAGATATTGTGATTCCTTGGTGAAAAAGAAAATAACTGTGTAAAAAAATAGTATTTCCCCACTGGATTAAAAGAAAAGCAGACTAAGATTCTGTATCAAACCTAGTTCAACTACCACTCATTAAACATATGGTTTATATAAACTGCTCTTATCCAACCTTCACAATTTCTCACAAAATCAGTGTTTTCTAAATGAAATATTTCATTATTAATCCCTAGAAAATGGGGTAGAAATTTTTTTAAATTTCAGAATTATTTATTTCTAATGATTGAAATTTTATCAAATTCAGTGAATACATGCTCATACAGAGGCTGAAATACCGTGGTAAATTTCAGCAAGATTGAAATTTTATGGAAATATTAAAAGTCCTCTCATGATAGAGTCTCATAATGGGACTAGCATCAGATCCTGAATTATTATGGTGCTGTTTGGCTCATAATTAATGCATTCTGTAATGATAAATGCACTAGGTAATGGAAGTTTCCATAGATACTACGGTATCCATATAATGTGTAATGAATAGCTGTTAGTACAACGAAATTTAGATTACAAGATTTACTTTATCACCCTTTATTACACTGAAATATCATTGACCTGTGACCTCCTAAAATAAAGCTAATAAATCCATGATAAAAAAAGTAAAAATCCCAACTATATGTGGTACTAATGCAGTTTTTGGAGTTTTACACACTATTAGCCAATAATATAATGGTATCCTGTAACCCTGTTTCAGTGCTACTTGTTTCTGGCAGGGAGGGAAGTGCAGGGAATTTTTAAAAAAATGCCTCTGTTTTCCTATATCTCTTAAGCTGTTCAACTATGTAAAGAAAGATATGGAGAAGTTCACCATAAAGACCACAGACCAGAGAAGCTGACCACAAAGAGAGTAAAGTTTAAAACACTTAAACTGAGGTAATTCATTTACCATCTTTCCTAAAGCGTGCCTAAAGAGTGTGGTGACAGACTAGGCCAGATGTGCCTCAAAGAATTCAGGAGTGAATGCCTCAAAGTGTCTCTGAATTGGTCTTTTTTCTCATAGGGGTTGTAAAATTGAAGACATCTGTAAGGTAATGAGACAAAAACTGTTTTTCACCATGCATCCAGCTAGTTAACAACAAACGAAGTTATTTCCACTGGACTGATGTATTCCTAAAACTCAGTCATAACCTTTCATTATGATTTATTTATTCATTTATTTTAATAAGAGAAGTATGCTAGTACTTGCTTACCATTAAATTTATCCTAAATTTCTTTAAAGAAGGATAAGAGGAACAGAGGCATAAAATGGAATAGATTTTTCATGATCCTGTGCTAAACTGGGAGAACATTCAAGAGAATATATATTTGGCCTGATATCCCACTTATATAATCTAAGAAACTTTATTCAGAAATACAGTGTCTGTATGGTAGTCTTTGTGATAATACAGCTTGTCCAAAATATTTAAGTTCCCATATAAGAAAAATGGAGTGGAGTTTTTAAAAAAGTCAGCAACCAACCACAGAACTGAGCACATAAAATATATGGCATATTTTTTCAGAGATAACATCTGAGAGTACTGTAACCAGTGACCTAGGGATTTTCTGAGCTTAAGGTTTCACAGCTGCTAAGTGAGATATTGTCGTTGATGTTTTCATAATTATCTATGACAAGGAGTTCCCAGTTCAGAATATTTCCTTATTTTAAAATGTATTTCTAACCTAATTTCTGGTAACTTCACTGAACTGAACTGTTTTTTAATTAGTTCTGAATAGATATTTTTTTTATTCACCTCCTGTCCGTAGTTTTATGCCCGCCTGGTATACCTGGTTTTATTTATCCTTTTGACAATGTGAAGAGTTCAAATTTACTTAGTTTTTCTAATCTGGAAGCCATTCCTGTGGGACTACTTTATAGAAACATGTATTCTTAGTTGCATTGTTATTTGTTATTATTATTTCAGAGTTTACAGACTAAATCACACATAAAAATAAAAATTATGATGGATATATATTTTTCCCTCCCACTTTTCTTAATAATGTTATTGTTCAGATAATTATTTAAAAGTGTTCATTTTTTCATTCACTGTTTCCTCTTTGCCCTTTGGTTCATTTTTTGCAGATCTCTTGCAGTGTCAGTGAGGATACAATAGGTTCCACTTTCACACTCCATTCCCTAACACATTTCAGAATGGGAATTGAAAAGGCAAAGAAAGTATCTAATTCACTGTGTACACTAAATTAGAACAGAAATTTTATTTACAATGAAACTCTTTCTGAGATGATCAAAAATATAGAAATGGTAATTTTGTTGTATTAAAAATATCAGTGCATTAAATGAATGAAAACAATGCTGGAAAGATCATGCAAGTTGTTCAAACACAAACAATTTTTTTTTTTTTTTTTAAAAAGGAAAAAGAGCAAAATGTACCATGCTTCTTTCTTTATTCTCCTTTTGCCTGGGCAGTTTACAAAGATGCAGTCAAAATGCAAAGAGCATAATTACTTTTAATTTAAATATATTTTCTAGGAACAATTTTTTAAAAAATAGTAAACTTAAATTAGAACAGATGCCAGAATGTTGCAATTAAATTAATAACTTTAAATTATGTTCATTAATCCACAGCCTTGATTTAGACTGGGATAATCCCAGGTTTTGTACTTAAACCCAAAGAGGCTTTGGAGATTCATATTAACCTTCTGAAGGGCATTTCACAAGGTCAGAGCTCTGTCACAAAATGACTATTAATGTAAGCAGAAGCTGTGGAATGAAACATTTGATTTCTTGAGAACACCATTTAAAGGAGGACTCATGGGAAAAGATGGCAAACAGTTGTCAGAGCACAGCAGGAGCTACAGCCTCCCTGGGAGCTATGGGGAATGCTCATGAGGATTGCAGGGCAGACACCCCCAGCCAGGGCTGGTCCCATGGCCCCAGCCAGGAGCAGGCCTGGGCAGGGCTTCAGTCCTGACCACAGGCTAACACTGGGCAGCAGGGAGCCTCTCCCCTCAGCAATCAGCAGAACCGCTCTCTCCATGGACATGCTGGAACTGCGCTGGCTCCCGAAGAAGAACTCTCAAGACCCCTACAATAATGAATCTTTATACAAACTGCCTCATCCTACATCACGGATGATGCATAGGAAAATTTGTCACAGAGACTAAAAAAAGAGTTTACTGTCCTCTCCACAGCTCCAGGGATGTTAGTGGTTCTTTTATAAAACAACACCTTGCACATCAGAAGTACGAAAACATCAAAAACTCCTGTAATCATTATTCTGGCACTATTCTAGTGTATCCACGATCCCTATAGCAGGGCGGGTTCTGGCCAGCCCTGNATAAAATGCCAATATAAAAAACATGAAAAATGAACCACCACAGATCCCCTTAGTTAACTGTTGCTATTATTCTATCACTGGAAGTTTCCTGTGAAAAACTTGTCAAAAAAAATTGAGTTATGTAATTTAAGTCAAACATTCAGAAACAAACTCTTTATAATCTTAGGTATTTAAAACCTCCTATTTAAAGATCTACAGAAAACCTTTGTACAACGTGTTATAAATGAAAACCAATTAAACCGAATTTAATAATTGAGAAGATGAATTTTTATTGAATGACCGAGATACAGTCATCAATTTCCCCGATAGAATCACAGCGCCGAGCCCAGGAAGTCAGCACCGGGTGAACTCGGGACTGCCCCTTCTCTCTGACAGCGTGTCCCCCTGAGTCCACCCCGTTGTTCAAATTCAGTCTGTTTTTATACATTTTTTCTGGCCCGGGGCAGAGATTCCTCTTTTCCTTTTGGATTAATTTTATTCATGGTGGTGTCTGTCTCCGCTCTGAGGTGGACAATGTCGCTTCCTGGGCAGAGGATGCATAGTGAAGAACTCCTCAATACTCCGGCTGTCCTGATGTTGATTCTGGTTGTTCTGATTTTGGTTATGTCTGTCCGGGTGTTGAAGCTGTTCGGGGAATGAAAGGGTTTCCCCGGAATCCCGATCTCAGGGGAGGGGTTTGCTCAGGTGTACCAGGGATGGGCCATTCTCCCGTCCTGGCCACGGTTCTTCTCATGTTAATGCAGTGTAGGTATACCATTGTGGAGATACAGTTGGGAATGCTGTCCCTTCATATGGTAATGAGTCCACATTCCAGTATCGGCTGGGAAGGGGGTGCTGTAGTCCCTTGCCTGTCACTGAAGTTTCAGCTGTCAAATCTTAGTTTTATACACATATATTTCCTATTAGCACGAATTACTAAGTTTTATCTATAACAAGTGTGTCATCGGGTCTCTTTGTTATCTGGCACATATTTGACAAATTACTGGTAAATATCTAGGAATTTGCAGAAAACAATTGTGGAAATTCACCACGTTTGACAGTAGTCTTAAAACTTGAGAGCAGTGTTAACACGCCCAAAAGTGAAATCCGGAGAATGCATGCACTTTAAGACATGTTTCAGGGCTGAACCTCTTACAGAAAAAGCAGCACACTGAACAAAGTACTGTGAAGGAAAAGTAAAACAACAAAGTACATTTTACTACTAGTAGCTTGTTAAATCTCGATAATATTAAATGGGCTGGGAACCTCAGTACTTTTTAGGACTTTTGATCTTCTTTTCCAGTGTCCTGTAAAAGGGGAGTCACATTTCTAGGACAAAAATGAAGCGCAGATGCAGCAATGTTATATCCCAGAACTGTTTATCGATAAAGGAAGATAAGTGTTCCTACCGAAGAGGGGATAGAAAAGGGAGCAAAGAGGAGAGAGGAGAGACGAGACACAGAGCACGGACCCCGCAGTGCCGTGGGCGCGCTGGCGGCGGCAGCTCGGCACACGGAGCTTGTGCGCCGCAGGCCGCCATGAGGCT
>VYXD01001990.1:1237648-1257488 GCA_013397195.1 Hylia prasina | reverse complement strand
CGCGGCGGCCGCGGGCGGCGGCGGCGGCTCCGTGGGGACACAGCGGAGCCCCGGGGTGCCGGGGGGTCGAGCTGCCTCGGGGAGGCGGCGGAGCAGGGCAGGACAGCGGCGGGCAGGGACGGCGGCCGGGGAAGAAGCGGGAGCGCAGGGAGAAAAAGGCGAGGGGGGAAGGAGGGGACCGAGCTGAGCCTCCGGGCGAGCCGCCGCTCCCTGCAGGAAACCCAAATCAAACCACCCCGGGTTGTGGCGGCGCAGTTCTCTGGTTTTATGCGCTAAAGCCCCTCGCACAGCCCGATTTCCTGGGCATTTCTGTCCCGGGCACGGGGATCTGCCCCGCCGGGAAGGGCGGTCGCTCGCAGCCCGATGGCGGCAGCTTCTCTGCCCCCCTCGGCTGCCGGCGAGGCCTCCCCGGGGACAGGGCTCCAGCACGGGCACAGCCCCTGGGGACATTTTCACCTCATGTGCAACACTTGTTGGGGCGCAAAGAAAAGTCAGGTTGGTCCCTCATGTCGGTTTCTGCTGTGAAATTTGGTTCTGGTGAAAATGAGAGTACCAGGAAACATGAAGAGGTTCTATCAGTTCTTTGCTTTTATTCTTCACTACAGTAGAAAATCAAGTACGTCTAGACTATCAGTTCCATTTCCTTTTCCTTCTAAGTGAGTGAATCACGGGCTATTTTGCCATATCCTTCCTAGTAATATGTATCCCAAAGGAAAATAATAATACTGGTGATTACAGCTTTAGCAACCTGTCCTTCATATGGAAGCCTATATCAATGTTTCATGGAAATACTGAATATAGGTCCATTAAAAACCTCATTAATCTGCCAAATATATATGTCAAAGGAAAATTTTATTTCACATTGTTAATGACAAGAAATATTTTGTGAATCCATTTTGAGACAACCTGCATGTTTTCAAGTGTTCATACGTTCTGTGCCTTAAAAAGATCAGTGGCTTTTCCCAGCAATTTCATACAGCATCATCAAAAGTATTTTGATGCATCATTAGCTTGGATGACATGTTGAGAGTGATGACAGAGGTGCACTAGTAAGCACTCTTAACTACAAAAAAAGCATAGCTGCCATATCAGATAAAGGCTTGACTTCTTTAACAGATAATTGGTGTTGTAAGTTGATACAGAGAAAAGCATTGTCATCTGCAATTTTTTTAATATTCACACAAATGCTGAGGGAAAATGCATATTACAATAATTTATAATAGATGAATGTTTTTTATATTATACTAAATCTGTTTTGAAAATGGAAACCTAGATTTATGATGAATATGTCCAAGAATACTTGTAAAATAGTAAGATTGGTTTGAGAAATTTTTTGCAATCTTGCCAATAATTTTTTTCATTAATTTTTACTCTGTGTTTGGTATCAGATAAAACTTCCAAAATAGCAGGGGAGATTCTAGTTATCACTATATTTCTAGAGCATGAACTCTGAAAGACACCCAAATATGATACCTTTATATATTTAAAAATATGATATTTTTAGTGCTTGCTACATAATGCATTATTGTTATTTCAGTCCCCAGGGGAAAAAAACAAAACAAACAAACAAACAAACAAAAATATCCTGTATTACAGTGATGGGAGAATGCTCAGCTTAAAAATTAGGCATATAGCATGATTGCTTTAAATTCATGTATAATGTCCCTTTTGTTATTTGCTATCCTTTTATTCTTATTCTTTTATTCTATATTTTTATATTTTCATTTTTTGAACTTCAGAACATTACGTCAAAGGCATTATTTCTTGTTTTCATCTTCACAAGTAAATGACCTGGTTTTATGGGTTTAATTTTTTCCCTCCATTGATTCCTTAGCCAAGTCTGTAAGGCTAGATAAAAACAAACAAAAAAAAGAGGACCCTTCAAAGTTTTCATTGTGATTGGAATTTAAGTCACAATTTAAAAATTGGCAACAATGCTGAGGAACTGCCTGTGCACCCAAGAGTCTATAAGCATAAGAGTTTTTGACTGTAGAGTGACTTTACCATTGGAAGTGCTGTCATTTTTTGAAGTCATTTTGTCAGACTAAGGCACCTTTAGATCTATATTTCATCTAAAGCCAACTAAGATTCATTGGTTTAAATAAAAAGGAGGTCATGTCATGCCAAATGCCTGCTGCAAAATACATACCTCTTTGCTTCCAAGACGTGAATAGAAAGGATAGAAACTATCTGACTATGCTAAATCAATAACTATTTACTCAGCATTTTGAACTTTGAGATTCTTTTTGGTTTGAAATTATCTCAGTGCACATCTCCTAAAAAAGCAGCTAATCACAGATAGGCAAGGCTAAAGAAAAAAACAATCTTTATCATTTTTGTTGAAGTTGTTTCACTGTGCATGTAAAAAATGGTAAGATTTCTGTGACAGCTGGAAACCTAAGTGTCCATAACAGGCTTTGAGAATTTGCCAAGCCAGGCAGAGAATTAATCATTATGAGACTGATCATCTTCATGCCTGAGAGTCTTTGTGAACCTCAGGCTTTCACGGAATTACTTACCTAACTTTATATATTCAAGCTTGTCTTTCTGAAGAAAAAAATAAAAAAGATTGTGCACTGCACAAGTTTGGAAAGATTATGTGCACTAAGTTTGGAAGAAAAAACGCAAAACTACTTGGAAGAGTGTTCTGTAATGAATCAGCTCCGAATACTGGAGTTAAAACATCAGGCAATTACTTGATTCAACCCATGCTAGAATAGGATGTTCTTTGTTTTGGGAAGATTTATTTTTTTTTTTTAAGTTTAATTTACAGTCTGTGTGGGTGTTGATTCAAATCATGTTTTGTTGGCCTTTGTATTTCAGCCTTGTTGACTCCTCCCTTAAATAATGTTGTGCTTGAACTTTCATCTTCTTGTAGAGACTACAGACATCGTAAGGAAACTGATTCCAAAAGTCCTTGGTAAGTGTACGCTGTGTATAGCTTACTCAGCTCTGTGCTGTGATAGTCACAATATTTTATAGGAGGAAGCTCAACAGTCATTTCAGATACATCCATAGAGACCTTTGTGGAACAGTCCTCTGAAACTATCCTTGGGGAGAAAGAAAATATATTTCCACAGTGTCATTATCTTTACAGTTTGATTATAATGACTACGGCTATAGTTCTATTACTACTGACACGACTATTACAAGTGTAATATACCACAGAAGAGTGTGACATTTCCTAGGCTATTGTAAAGCCTCTAGAAGCCATCAAGGATTTGCTTAGTGTACTACAGAACATGTCTGAGCAATTAATTTTATGAGACAAGGCACCACTGTGAATAAAACCATCTCCAGCTCTCAAAGTGAGTACTTTGTACCCAGTGTGATAAAGCAAGAATTTAGCTTAAGCCAAAAGAGTATCTGGAACGCTTTATTTTCCCACATTTTATCACAAGTACAAACCAAATAAACTGATAATAAAAATTACCGGTGTGTATTATGGCTATGCCAAGATTTTATGTTTGGAGAGAAGATTTGAGATAGGAAAAGAAACTGTTATGACATCCAGTTTTGTGCATACATCTGCTGAAATCACATTGGAGTTTTATTGGTACTTGGTTCACATTTCTTTTAGAAGTATGTAAAAATGTATATTTGTTTAGAAGAATTTCTAGAAAATTTTTGTATTAAATGTATTAAATAAAATTATTAAAAAAAAGAGAAGCAGAAAGGACAAAAAATAGTAGAAAAATTGAGGCAATGACAGAGAAACAGTGACATAATCCACCTCAAATCTGGGCACACTTGCAGTTTCATATAGTTTCTGAGTATTATCTTTATACTTGCATGTTTAAATTAGGATTGCAAGAGCATTACAAAATTTTAGCCTTATTTTAGCCTTTATTCTCTTTCTTTTTGTGTTTTTGTTGTTTTGTTTTTTTTCCTCTTAAGTTTATGGATTTTATAACATAAAAAATATGTTATGACATTTTGGTCTGATTTCCTGTATTATGTGGGGTAAGGAATTTCATCTAAAAACATACTTCACATTGCTTTAAGAAATATCACTTTATTTCAGGCAGGATTAAGATTTAGAAGTAAAGAAGGCAGTTCTTAAAAAAATAATTGCAATACATCCCTTTTTATCCATTAGACTTTGCAATAAATGTGATATTTGAAAGCCTGTTTCCATCCCATGCAAGATAAACGGGAACATAGTTACTTACATAATTAAAATTTTGTTCTAATTTTCTTAAGAAAAAGTAACCTTTATCCCTTAATGAAAAGTATATAAATTCCTTTAGCTACAGAAGTTCTGGAGAGTGAAAATAAGGTCTCTTGTCATCCTTGGAAAGCAGATTCACAATCAAAGAGTACATTTTTTCCCCTATGAAAAAGTTCCAAGTCCTCTGAATGGATCATAGTTTATTTAAAAAAAAAAACCCAAACCTTGTAATTGCTAAGAACAAATATGATTAATTTTCCATAGAGCGTGCTCACACCAAATGTAATGCAATTCTATAATTTTGCAAAATGATTACTGTAGTTAGACGTTGTTGAATTTGGGGGGTTTTGGGGAGTTGTTTGTTCGTTTCTGTTGTTTTAGCTTGTTTATTCATTTGGTTTCTGTCTTGCATGGTTCCACATCTGTGGAAAGGAAGAACCAGTCTGGACTACTCACAGGCTTTGCTTTCCCTCATAGCTCTTCAAATGAAAGCACTGGGCTCTAGCTCAGTAACCACTTAAACTGCTGTTCCTGTTAAGGGTTAAGAGTCAAACATAAAATGTGTCCAAGAGTATATATCCGAATGGGGGGTATATATAGAGAACATTTCCCTTTACTTTAGTAGGAGGTATCCTTCAATAATATATATTGTAAAGATACATCTTTAAAGACCAGCATTCAGCATCTGAATGTGGAACTGTACTCCTTTGTACAAATTCCTTTCACATTTCTTGACACAATTTTTGTGTGGAAAATCCTTGCATGTGTTTTTTATTTTTTCTTTTTAATGCTATCAATAAATAAATACGTGGCAAACAAAATGTCTCTGAAGTGGTTCAGCTGAAATTTGTGTTTACTATTCTTAGTTGCTATTGAGAATAGTGTGTTTTCTGCATTTTTACTTCTAAGACATCTCATATTCTGAATCAATTCATCCAAGAGACAGTTTATCCAGGAATGTGTCTAAAATCCATCAAAGGACACAGATACATGACAGGAAATTCAGATCAAGAATAGCCTCTAACTAGGGCACCAAGACCTCTTTATCATGAAATACTGCCTAAGGAACAGATGACTTTCTTGTCTGCACCAGGTGGCAGATAAATTTCCCTTCTTTTTAAAAGTTAGAAAAGAGACCTTTGCTTCCATTTCTGTTTCTTATTCACTAAAAAAAAAAAAGTACATGATCTCTCATAATATGTACATTCTACTTCAAAATGTACAGATAGCAATCAAACACAGACCCATCTTTTGGAACCTACTATCTTCCTTGTTCAATTAAGCCTATTTATTTCCTAACTCTCTCGGTAATACTGTGGATGACATTCTCTAATAGTTCCTGAAAACAATGTCTGCATTAAGCAATGCAAGTGTTTCTTCTTTTCTGCTCGTAAAGAAGTGGTTTCATAACTCCTGTGAGGTGAAGCCAGAAGCTCTAGAGAACAGAATTTGGAAGTCTAGTGTTTCACGGTATTTGTGTGCTGATTTTCAGCTTACACAAACGTGTAACTGCACTAGTGGTTCCAATCAAAGAAATGCAACATTTTAATTCATAGTAGCATATTTAGAAAAAAATGAATATAATTATAATGCAGTCCAAAGAATATGCAAGAAGGGCCTAAATAAATACGTATCTTTTATTGATGAATGATAATTATTACAAGCAACTGTTTAAAATACATTAGCATTTGATTTTTGTAGCAGTCATGCCCATATAAGAGAAATGAACAATATTCTGCACAAATACACAAGAATCATTAATAGCAGCAAATGCATTAATCTAGTCCTCATTAATAATAACAATTTTTATTTCTGTGCTCTATATCTAAGCTATAAAAATCTGGGACTGTTTTTGACCGTTTCCTCCTAACAGACCAATTGTTTAAAACCTTTTCTGTAATAACTACAAGAACCTTGATTACATAGTGCAAAATGTCAGAACCATGGTGTCTCTATTCTAGAAGTACTTGGTAGCTGTCCTACATTATTATAACTATTAGCATTTACTGATAAGTTATTTGACTAGCATTAGTGCATGGATAAAATATTTTAATTGGCTAAATTATAAATAGTCATTTACAATCCTTGTAGAGATTGATAGTTAAAACCTATAGTCTATAATATGCAGCAATTTGGGATATATCAGTACATGAACCTGTTCTTCTTTGTTAAACTTCAGATTAATTACTCTGAAACAATCTTTGACATAAGGATTAAAAATGCCAAAGGGAACAGATTGTTGGACATAGTGCTGATCTGAGAAATAAAAATATACTTTGGTTTAACTGTCAAAGTTAAGATCAGCATTACTGCTGTATTTAAAGACAAGAAAATTGATCAGATTCAGTCAAAAGAAATCAAAAGATACATGAAACAACTTAAAACTTTATGGCTGGAAATATATCTGGAAAACATAGTATACACTAAATGGTAAGAAAAATAACAGAAGACACCAGTAGAACCCTATGGTTTATTAACCACTTTGATTTTCAGGGTAAGTACTTATGGAAAAACAAACTAGTGATGTAAATATGCATTTAATGATACAGTAATGAACATGAAAGTAACTGGAGAAATAATGCCCTGGGACTGCAAAAGGTAAAATAAATATTTGTCTATAAGAGAAAGACTACAAATTAAACTATATGGAGATTTTTTGGAAAGCTTTTCATAACTGTATATTCATAGTACTTTCATGGTCTCTATGTTAAAATTATATAACTAGTAACATAGCAACTCATCCCACAAATTAACAAGGTTATTATCAGTTCTTACTTGGTGGCTACACAAAGATTAAAAAAACCCCTTTATGATCAACCCTCAAGCTTAATCAAGTTTATGAGCTTCTCAAGTAGTTAAATCACCTGCAAGGTCGGAAGCTACCTTAATTTTTCTTCTTGCACATTATTGGTTAGTTTACAAAATTAGTATATAAAGAATCAATACTGGCACCTGTTAATCATCAACAATTTCAGTAAAACAAAGAATTCTTACAAAATTCTTTGATGTTCATGAACACAAACACTGAAACACCAAAATGAAATGCTTATTATACTAGTGCTCTGCCTTCTAATCTGTTACTAAATGCTAGAACTGTTAAACTGTTAAAACAGCTTCTGAAAAAAAATATAAAATACCTGCCATCTATTAGGATTTTGGACTAAAAAACCTAGTGAACTGTGCTTATCAGTTCTATGCCTACAAGTTGTCTTTTAAGAAGGAAAAACTGCTGAAATAATGTTGCCATGTGTTTTTGGAGGGCTTGTTTGTTTAAGAAAATTGAAAAGCAAAAGACCAAGAGTCTCATCCTGACAAAATTATATTCCTCAACATCCTGTGAATGATTTTATTTGTAGTAGCTCAAGATGAGTATTGCTGAGAAAAGTATTTCTAACAGTGATTTTGTTATGTGATTTTAACTGTAATAAGACTTTGAGAATTCTTTCATGCTTTGTGTTTGCGGTGTGTTAGAACATATTATCTTTCACTGACCTTTAATACTTCATTTTTTTTACCTTCTATTGGACATACGTTTTTACTGAAACAGACAAATCATCAAAAAATTGTGATCTAAGTATCATTTTATCCTTTTCAGACTTTTACTCCTTCTCATTGCAAGGGAATTCTTCTCATTGCAAGGGAATTCTTCTCATTGCAAGGGAATTATGGTTTGCTCAGAGTTTGCTTTACTAATAGCAAAGTTAAGAAATAAAAGACTAAAAAATATTTCATCTCCTTTTTACAAAAAACAGTAATCTAGAATGTTATTTTGTAAAATTCATTTATAAAGAAAAATTACTTATTTCAATGCAAACAAAACAAAACCAAAAATCAATGTAGAATATGAAGGGAAAATAAAATAAGAAGCCTTTCCTGAATTTCCAGAAAATAAGTTCTTATATAATTATTTTGCTGGGTAAGTTCCCATATTTTATTTTTAGAATGAAGTGTTTCTAGAATTCTATACTATATAGTATATAAAGCTGCTCTTTTTATGCACTTCCAATTCTGAATTTCTATTTTTATGTTTAGATAGCTTAACACATAATGAGCATTACAATGATATCAGGTCTCAGATCAATTCAATGTACAAGATAATATAATTGAATTATGGTCTTCCAGAAGAACCTGCTAATAATCTTCCTGATAGTTAAAATATTTCTCTCTTGTTTATAGCTCTGTCATGGTTTACTCTCCTAGCAGAAATGGATGCAAGAGTTGTGAAAAAAAATTAAAGAAGTCAAGCATCTCCATTGTAATCAGGAGAAATGTTGGCTTCTGTGTCCCCTGTGAGGTCCTTTGTCAGGTTCAAAGATTGTGATCACACTGAAGATAAATACCTCTATGAAAAACACTGATTTTTATAATATTTCATTTTAATTGAAACAATGAGGAATTTGCATCTAACTGGAAGAGCAATCCTTTAATGTAATTTCCAGAAACAAGGCATATGTCATACTGACAATTAGTTTGGAAAAAGCAAGACAGCCATATTTAGGTTTGTTTTATTTTTGTCATTGATATTATTCCACCTTTTCACCATGGATAAATAACATTAATACCTTGTAAAAGACTCTAAACTTTTTCCTGTCCAGCTTTGCTACAAGTAAGAAAAACAAAAACAAGCTAAAAAATCCCAAACTTTCCAGTGCTCAGGCATATAATAAATAAGATATTGTGGTTGCATTGAAATGTTAAATGAGTTATAGTAATAAATGAAATGATTTCATCATAGAGCAATCTTTTGTAGCATTCAATTATACTGCTTCAGATGGATGTGTAACAGTGCATCTGAATGGTTTCAATTAAGTACGAGATTCGGATAATTCACTGAGGGACACAAAGAGAAAGAAAATTTGCTTTCAAAGGCGTGAATTCATCCATTTGTGTAATCTGAAAAAAAAGTATCCTCTTTGTGGTTTTTGATGGGGGGCAGGGGGATTTCTTTTTTGTATTTAAGAATATTACTGAAATTTTTAGATAACAAGAATTTTTAAAAAAACCCAGTGAAAATGTATTATAAACTGGAAGTTAATATAACTGATCTGAATAAGTGCAGTATATAAAAATTACACTTTGTGTTACAGAGTATTAATAATCTTAGTACATTTCCCTTATGTTACAATATGACGGCAATTGCAATAGCATCTTAATTTTGAAAGAACCAGAGGAACTGACTGTCAATGGGTTTATTAAAAGTAGGAGATTTTGTGAGGGTATTTTTTATTCTTTTCCCCCCAAAAATATATAACACAGATGCCCAGGTAAAAAACCAAATATTCCTTACTAATGTAGTGGAAAGAATTTAGTCCCTTACTTAAGCAATATAAAAAATATGCAGAGTTATCAAAAAGAATGTTCTACAATGGGAAATACTCTATGGCACAACTTTTGGAGAGAAAATTCAGTCTGTGAAGTAAGATGGAGAGGGGAACATGAGAGGATATTATTGAAGCATAGTGTAGCATTTCAATTAGATATTTAGCTGGAAAAGAAGCAGAATAAAATCTATGAACTCAGTGATGTCCCATTAGTATTTATTTAAAATACTAATATTCATACAATATATATCATGTTTAGATTAATTATATATATTAAGAAAATAGCGCTCTTCCTAAACTACATATTGATCTGCATAAATAAAATTTTCAGTACCTATTTTAGTCTTGATTCAGAGAATATGATCATCCTACAAGTGGTCTCCTTGTAGGATTCATTTATATCTCTGGTACATGAACATTGCTCAGAAACAGAGCAGAGAACTGAACAGGCTACTCTATACCAGGAGCAAATGATAGAGGCCTTTCCGTAAGTGAGGTGGGATTGAAGGAAGATGTAGAGAGATGTTTTAGTAGGGTGACGGGTCAAGGGTTAACAGTTTTGAATTGAAAGAGGGTAGATTTAGATTGGACAAATGATGAAATTTTTTACAATGAGGATGAAATGACACTGCAACAAGATACCTAGAGAAGTTTTTGTGTGTCCAACCCCTGGAAATGTTTGAGGATGGCTGGGTGGGTCTTTAAGAAGCCCAGTCTAGGGAAAGGTTTCCCTGCCCGTAGCAGGGAGGTTGGAACTAAATGACCTTTAAGGTCCCTTCCAACCCAGATCGTTCTAGGATTCTATGAGTTACTTAAAAAATGAGTTACTTATAAAAAGATCCGTCATGTTTACCAAGCAATAGAGAGGGAAAAAGCAAGAGTGTGTATGTGTGTATATATATAAATAGAAATGTATGTTCATATTCATATCTATAAGTTTACATTTGTGCTTTATTAGTCTCTAGAAAATATTTCAGATTTAAAATACTTCAAACAAATGCATATCAAAAAAAATGCACTATTGCTGCAACTTCTAACAGTTAACTTGAAGTCAACCTGTTTTCTCAGAATGTTTGAAATTGTCTCAGGTGACTATGCAAAGTTGATAAAACCTCATGGAAAGCAATTTACTGGTACAGATGGTATTTCTTGCAAGTCTGAAACATGCAAAATGTTTTCTTTATTAATTATTTTGGCAATTTATTCTGGGATCTTCTGATTGTAAAATCAGCAAAACTCCATTGAGCAGAGAAGAGCTAAACATTTTTATTGCTGTGCTCAAATTTTTCAGATGCGAGATGTCCTCAAGCATTCATATATAGTTAGACAGACTACCTCTGGAGGTTTGTACACAGTAAAATTAAACCTCGGAAAACTGCTGGAAGAATGCGAATCAGATATCTCAAAGGTTCATTGGAAATGTTAGCTTTGAAGGGAAATGTTTTCCCCACAACTCCAGACATCAAGCATGAAAAAGAGAGCTTGCTTTTTCACTCACCTTAAAAGTTTTCTCTTTGTACGTTTTCCATTAAGAAGACTATAAATGCGGATATGTTTCCTGACATTTTACCATCTGTGATATGTACTTTGTGAACTATCAGAAATAAGAAAAAATCAGGTTTGGGAGCAGTCAATATCAGAAAGAAGAAGCAAAAAACTGATGGGACATAAAAACAATAACAGTGTTGTTATTGTAAATCATAAGAAATAGTCTCTCAAAGACATATTGCAACAACAGCAAAACACACCAAAAAACCCAAAGGCATTGAGAACTGTCTACTTGGAGCACAAGTATACTGCATTTTCAGCCAAGAGAAAAAGAGCAACTACTTTTTATAGAGTCTCTTTTAAATTATATTTCTTTACCCTAAATTGACAATACAATATAACCATTACTGGAAAATTAACAAAATATTGATTAAAGTCTGGTTATCTTGCCTTATGCTATGGTGAATATGTTGTCATTGAACCGAATACCATATGATTTGTTTGGAAATTCACATGTCATATGTGACTTATAATAAAAGGAATCTGGATTAATAACAGATTTTGACACACATTTAACTACCTACTTTATCAGTTATTTTTTTAGTCATCTAATACTTTGCCAAAGTATAAAATGTATCAAAAATAACAAACAACAGGAATCAAAACATATAGGGTACACTGAAAGATTGTTATGGCTTAGAGATATATAAATACTTTTTTGGAATTATCTTTCACTTTCATTATGCAAGGAATATGCTCTGAAAAAAAAAATGGTTAATGCGTTCATTTGACAATACTAAAGTACAAAACAATGCAGAAGAACATACAAGTTCCCCTTATATAAGGCAGAAAAAAATACTACTAATTAGAAATTTTGAATATTGTAGAAGCAAGAGAAATAGGTGTACAAAGATTGGAAAGGTGTCAAATAACTTATTGACAGTGAACATATACTCACACTTGGGAGAAAACTTATCAGTTTATATCCTTTCTATAGACCATGTGGCTAAACATTCATTTCATTAGAGGCTGTAAAAGGATGCCTAGAGACTCTCCAGCAAAGATACAATTAGATTGAAGTTTCATTATTCTTAAACATGTTATGTTTCCCATTAGACAGTGATCAAAGAAAAAAAAATACTAAAGGAGACCTGTAGGATGCAAGATTGATTACAGACTGATTCAGCAGTGCAATCACTGTTTGGTGCAATCTCAGCATGAACGGAGTCCCCAGAGAGCATGTTGCTATCTGATAGCACTACAGTAAGGGAAAAATCAAACTACTTTTAGAAAGTAAATTGGTTGAGGTTGCATTACACAAGAAAGCACTATAGCTCAGATAGTCATTCTTCCTGGAATCCAAAAGCAGGTGTTCTAAAAACATTTCAGTTTTCAGCTGCACATAAAATCCAAGCCCAGAACTTCAGCTACTCCAGTGGAGCTAGCAGAAACACAATACTTATTTTGAATTATTGCAATGGATGCAGTTAATAATTCTTTTAATACGCAGTTTACATTTTCTATATGATTTTTTTAAATCTATCACAAATTTATTTAGTTGTTTCTTTTTTCTTCTTAATTCTTCATTGCCCAATAGAGTGGAAAACTTAGCACAGAAGTGACTGATGTAAGGAACTAATATCAAATATCTGGTGTTACGAGCTAACAAATATACACTGAATAAAATTTTACAGCATTTGTTGTCTGTCTCATGGAGGTAGCACCAGGCCTGTCAGAGGCAAGATCTGGTTAGCACATTCTGGTTAACACATCCATACAAAAATTCTCATTGAGTCAAATTGTGAAGGAGCAACTGCTCTTACACCTTTCACCGGTCAAACAAAGGCCACCCCAAGTTATGAGACAGACACCTGCGACCACAAATTACCTCCAAAGCCCCCTTGAATACACCTCAGACACCTGGAACTTGGACTGTAAATTAAGCCTCCCAGCAGGAACTTGAGATAATATATTATTTTTTTTAATTTTTATTTTTTATTTTATTTTTATATATTATTTATTTTATTGGTACTATTTTCTGGGTGTCAGCTGTGCTGAATCAGCTCCTACTGGGCAAAAGGTAATCTGGGGGAGATCATAACCACTGACTCATGGCCCACCAACCCAACAAACCCACCATCTCAAAAGGAGAGAAAGACTGAGCATCCAGATTAATCAGTATTAAAATTTAGGGAACCATTTAACCAATGGACTAAGAGATCTGGGTAGCCAATGAGCATTAATTCCTTTGTTNTAGAGTGGAAAACTTAGCACAGAAGTGACTGATGTAAGGAACTAATATCAAATATCTGGTGTTACGAGCTAACAAATATACACTGAATAAAATTTTACAGCATTTGTTGTCTGTCTCATGGAGGTAGCACCAGGCCTGTCAGAGGCAAGATCTGGTTAGCACATTCTGGTTAACACATCCATACAAAAATTCTCATTGAGTCAAATTGTGAAGGAGCAACTGCTCTTACACCTTTCACCGGTCAAACAAAGGCCACCCCAAGTTATGAGACAGACACCTGCGACCACAAATTACCTCCAAAGCCCCCTTGAATACACCTCAGACACCTGGAACTTGGACTGTAAATTAAGCCTCCCAGCAGGAACTTGAGATAATATATTATTTTTTTTTAATTTTTATTTTTTATTTTATTTTTATATNTTTTTTTTAATTTTTATTTTTTATTTTATTTTTATATATTATTTATTTTATTGGTACTATTTTCTGGGTGTCAGCTGTGCTGAATCAGCTCCTACTGGGCAAAAGGTAATCTGGGGGAGATCATAACCACTGACTCATGGCCCACCAACCCAACAAACCCACCATCTCAAAAGGAGAGAAAGACTGAGCATCCAGATTAATCAGTATTAAAATTTAGGGAACCATTTAACCAATGGACTAAGAGATCTGGGTAGCCAATGAGCATTAATTCCTTTGTTTGCTAAGGTGTATAAATAGTGAAAAGTTTTGAACTACTTCAGGACCTCTACCACTGAGAAGCTCAGGTTGAAGAAGGACCAACAGGATGCTGCTGGATTCACAGGTGGTGACAATCTGCTTTCTGTCTCTCAAATTCATTGTAAAATAAAATCCATAGTATTGACTTCAACATATGGTCTTGTTTGCAACTTAATTCGGGCAGAGGCATCTCACTAATCCATTAACATCTGTTAACATCAGCCATGCACTTTTTCTTTAAAACTATGGTATGCAAATTTTGTCTAGGAATGTGACTCCTCACAAACAGCCCCTATATGTATACTGAGGAATAGAAATCCAAATTTTAAAATTTCAGAGGAGCCTTAAAGCTTTTGCCAGTAATGCACTGGAAAATTATTCCTATAACAATGATTTTGAGAAAACGCATGTTTCCTTCACAAAGTTCTAGACATCTGGAAAAACAGGGAGGGAAAAGGTTTACTTAGATGTTTACATGTTTTATGTACCAAAGGTTTGTGTTTCAATGCTCTTCTATACTTTTCAGTAGATTATGACACAAATTCTGTGTTTAAATTCTTTAGGTCTTTACACATAATTCTCTAAGTGTGCTACAGAATTAATTGTATTCATTTCTGTACATTTCACTTGTTTTGAATACAGCTATATAAAAACCTGTGCTATAGCACAGCTGTATTCTTAACACTGATTCTGTTACACTAGTTTTGAGAGGGATGAAGGATGAAAAAGAAGTGACAGGCTGCCACCAGAACTTCAACCAGTGGAGACTCCTTAACATCTGCACTATTTATATAAAGTCAGAGGAAACCTATGTTCTAATTTTGCTTCCTTATTAAGAGAGAAAATTAATGGCAAATGGTAAATATAACACATAAAAAAATATGCAGCTACCACTCCTTAGCAGAAATGCATAAAATGCATGTATTTGAAGAGCAATGCCATTAACCGGATTGAAGAATAAATTGAAAAAAATCAACAAATGCGCAAAGTATTTTATTTCCAAAGTAAACAACCCTTTATTTTTAAAATTAGTTTTTATCTCAATAAACAGATTACCTTTTAGTTGAGCACACTTGCTTTAAAGTATTTTGTGGCATCAGGAATACTGCATTAACTTTGAGGCTTATGACCATTTTGATAAATAATCCTTCACATATCATTGTGTATAGCTCATAATCACTGTTCAGCCTATTTTTAATTAATAATTAAATAATCAATTTATAGACTATTTTCTCTATTATTGATATTATTTTAATGTATTGCTTGACAAGATTTACTTTTTATACCATATCTATATTGATTAAAAATTGATTTTATTTTTTATTATTTTTTGCACTTTATGTATTCATACATATATATTTTTGGGTGTGTTCAACTTCCTTAGAAGAGATGACTGAGAGGGCATCTCAGCAATGTGTATAAGTATCCGAAGGGAGTGTGTCAAAGATGATGGAGCCTGGCTGTGCTTAGATGTGCCAAGAAATAGGACAAGCAGAATGGGCAGAAAGTGATGCACAGGAAGTTTCACCTGAAAGTGAGGAAGAACTTATTTTCTGTGCAGGGGACTGATCACTGGAACAGATTACCCAGAGAGGTTGTGGAGTCTCCTTCACTGGAGATAATCAAGAATTGTCTGGATACATTCAAGAATCATTGGACACAATCCAGTGCAGTGTGATCTAGGATGTCCCTGCTTGAGCAGGAAGGTTGAGTGACATGTCCTGCTGTCATTCCACTTCTAACCTTAACCATTCTGTGGTTCTGTGATTCCGTAATAACATATACTATAGATATTACAAAGAAAAAAAAATATAGCTCACATCTACTTTATAGGAAATTGTACATGCCATTATTTTTTTCATTACTCAGGAAAGAAACATGACAGTGTTGCAGAATTTCTGGTGAAATGGAACAATCTCTTCCAATGCCTACCAGCCCACATTTCCCCACCTAGCAAGCTGGAGAGTTAGACAAATGACAGGCCAGATACTCAACCAGACAGAAGTACAACTTTCCATCTTGAGGGAAAACAGACACTTAAGGGACAGATGAAAAACAGAGACCTCTCCCTAACTGAACAAGATAACAAGGAGGTCAGACTGCTTGGGATCTTGAATAGCAGCAAAACTTAAGGAACACTTTGGACTGCTCAGAAAAGCTATCTGGGCAGGTGGTAACTTGAGGAGATGGCCAGGTTTCACACCAGCCAGGGAGGACAGCTGGGTATGAGGCAAGATGAGAAGCCAAGCATTCTGCCTCATTTCTAGCCAACCCACCATCCTGGGGTCCAGTTGGCAAGATACTGGCTGAGCATAGTGGCAGAAAATCAGATTAACTAGCATCTGGCTGCTTGGTCAGGCTATCAGCATTTCTCATTTTTATTGGTGTTTCTGACAAAAATCTACATGTTCCCAAACAACCATTCAATTCCATTCAGAAAAGTATTTTCCTTGACCTTTTGAAAAATAACCTCACCAGCTCTAGCTGAATATAGCTGTATTGTATATAGAACAAATGTATGGTAAAAAATATTTTTATACCTCAATGTAAACACATATAAGTATTTTATTGAATTGATTTAGATTAGATCCAGAAAGATGTTCTTTACTGTGAGGGTGGTGAGGCACTGGAACAAGTTGCTCAGAGATGTTGTGCATGCCCCATCCCTCTCAGTGTTTGAAGACAGGCTGCATGGGGCCTGGCCCGACCAACTTTGTCTAGTGGGTGCCATCCCTGCCCATGGCAAGGGAACTAGATGATCTTCAAGGTCCCTACCAACCCAATGTTTTTTATTCCCTGAATGCACAGCATTAATATTATATCAGTGGTTTCCCTTCCTATGATTCTGAGAACCTCCACAAGGTTAAAACTAATTAAACCTGTCTACCAAGATAAAATCAACACATTTACATATGTATATGTGAATATGTATGTGTCTGTCTTCATTATCTGAATCACTTTGTTTAAAGCTTTACAAACTTTAAAACAAATTTCATGGATGAGGCTATCAGTTTGCTTGGAATGTTCTTTTGCTGTTTGTTGTTGGCTTTTTTTTTCTCATCAGAAACATATAAACATCTCTTAATAGAATGAAAAAAAATATTTTAAAAGCTTAAGAAATGCATGTAAATCAGAATGTGCTAAACCGCTAAGTCTGTAAAGAATAGGACAATGTGAAACAGGCAGCTATTCATATACCCTCCTGTAATTCAGTACCGTTTTGTCTGTATTTTGCTATACTGTATACTCAGAAGAACTGCTGTTACCTATGCAACTGATAGTATATTTTGATTACTGGTAATATTACCAAATTAACACAGATAAATTCTCAATAGATGTAGGAAATTACATAATATTTTTCTTAAACCAGAAGAAATTCTGGGACCCTAGTAGAACAACTCTTGGGGGGTATATGCCTGCATAACAGGAAAAAACCTTTTTTCATTTTAAAGAATAAAACTTTTTGTAAGGCCATTAAAAAAAAGGAGGGGTGAGAGAAGATAAACAGGTGTCCATTATGTATGTAATGTAAAGTGAAAAAAATTTTGTTAATCAGTCTTGAAATTACATAAACCCAACATTTTAGAACTAGAGCAACTTTTTTTCAGTTCCGCTCATATTTAAAAATAACTATAACAAAATAACAATCCCACATTCAATGTTTAAATCTTGGACTTAAACAAAATTATAACATTTTTAGTTGATATGAATATATTGTTTCCAATTTTTTGTGCCCCTCAGGCAGTAAGCAGTCTTTGATACCATCAGGGCACACAAATAGAATAGAATAGAAAACAGAATATTTCAGTTGGAAGGGACATACAGTAATCCAGTCCAAATGCTTGACCACTTCAGATCTGCAACTGTGCTCTAATAATATACCTGATTTTAAAAATTCTCATTATTTTGCCTGACCAGTCATGTTGCTACTGTCCAACTCTTCACAAGAGACAATTTTTTATGTTGTTTTAATTTCAGATATTCTTATGACAAGGCGAAACTTTACACATAAACAGACTAACTTTACCTACAATGAACATCAAACAATACCGTCCAAGCAGCTCTGGGGAAAAACTTAGTGCAGCTTTTTTAACTCTTATAGCTACTTCTGATTCTGGTTTTTGACAACACTGAAAAATTACCAAAGGCTGTATCACCCCCTCTGGCTCTATGAAGAGTAAACCTGCTAGAAATGTTGAAATTGGATTAAAAAGACGGAAACAGTAAATCACGTTTCTATGTTCCTTGGGAATCACTGCGAGCTTCTCTAACAGAGTTTCACCAGGTCATTCCTCTATTGGATTAAGAGGCAGATGGAGGAAAAAAGGTAAAGGTAAGAAACAGATGCTCTGTACAGCTTGATCCCCTGCTGATCTCACAGATAGAACAGCAGGTGCTTGTGCTACTGCAAGCAGCTATAAAGAACACACAGATCATCTCAGGCTACCCCTATACCATTCCAGTGAAATGTTAAAACTGACTTTTTTTCACCTACAAAACTTATCAAAATACTGCACAACACATTAAAATTTAATAAGATCTCTCTGTGCTTTGTAGACAATTACTTAAATGTGGGAAATCTCCAGATCTCTGCTTTGCCATGACTCAAATGAATATTTGATCCATTGTACTATTCACTTTTCTTCTATAAGGCTGTATCACAGGATGTTCACTCCTGTATGTGAGATGATTCTCCTGGTGAAAATTTTATCAGCATTCCCTTGAAAAACTAAACTTTTGACTAAATCTCCTTTTTTGACCAAAAAGCATAAGTATTTGAAAATTCTCAGTCATCTCTGGTAGTAAAATGAAAGAATTTGTACAACCTCTTCACTATATATTATTGAATATCATTAACATTTGACTATGCTAGAAACCTGGGTTTTGATAAATCACATATTTTTGTATTATTTAATTCCATGATACTAAACAGAGGCAACAACTTATTCTTCCTTTATTCAACCCCATGATGAAAAACATAATTTTCTTCCTGGAGCTGCAGAGGCTGTCATTCCTCCAACTGTTAATAATTTACTTTTTTCACTGAATAGAAATTACTGTTGTTTCAGAATTGCTAACTTATTTTTCTTTTGAGTGAAACCTTCTGAGATTCAGTAAATAAAGTTAATGAAATAATATGAGCTGAAATAGTTTAAATAGCTTTTGCTGTCCTATGGAAGCACGTGACTGAAATGAGTTGAATAATCCATGTAGCTGACCTAGCAAATTAGAAAGGCAATGTAGGTATGCAGTTCAGCTCAGCCTGAGAATGTATTATGGACCCCTCTGATACATTCACTGCACAGTAGTTTTACAGCACTGCTTAAAGCTGTGTATTTGTCAAAGTGGGTCCAAAACAGAACCTTAATGTTTTATGAGGAAAAGCTAAGATATTTGATAAGGTAGAATATTTTCTTGAAATTGTGATACTTGAGATGATCTTTGAATGGTTTCTACTATCTATGTGAATAGATAAACGTATTGTTATTTCTAGAGTTACAGAGTAAGCAACAAATCTGCTGAGTGTTCTCCTGCTCAAAGTCTCCTGTAAGATCTTGGCCCCACTGAAAACTTTGGAGCCAGGATCTCTATTTCTGATACTGTTATCTTGTACTTCCTGAGTTTCTCTCATGAGAAGTAATTTCTCTCATGAGAAGTAAGATTAATAAAAATAATGACAAAAATATTGTGTGGACACAGCTTTTAGCCTGAAAAGATGCAATAGGACATTGCTTCCAGGAACATTTAATTCAGATGGATTTAAAGATGTTATTTTAGCATGTTTCTGTAAAGTAATGGTGTGTATCTTCTCATTGTTAACAGATTATGAATTTGCCAGAGGGAAATCTGGCAGTTCAGAAATTTTAAGAGCAGAATGACAATAATTAA
>VYXD01001990.1:1187861-1237229 GCA_013397195.1 Hylia prasina | reverse complement strand
CTCCTTTTGTTGATTATTTCTGTATTTGGTGTATTACTTTCCTTGAAACAATAGGGAATTCTGTGTTAGTTTCAGATTGACAAATGATACTTTATTCACTTGTCAGAGAGAGCCAGCAAAGTCAACATATACTTCTACTCTATTCTGGAATATAGAAAATATGTATTTCGAGGAGTACAGCAACAAAGAATTAATTATTTTACAACTCTGCATATGTACTTTCAATAATTCTATGTAGAAGTTTTTGTTTTGTAGTGATATTGGCAATGGAAAATTCCTTTGGGCCAGGGAACTTTATTAACATCTATGTGTCAAACTATTCTTGCAAGAATGCACTGCAACTGACTGCGGTCAGAAATTAATAACCATTGCATGGGGTCTGAAGCAAAGGGTAATAATTAATATATTAAGTAATGCAAAAAGGTTGCCTGTCAAGAAGTAAGCAAGGAACTTTTACAGAAACAAGACTGAGACATTTCTTGTGTACAAATATAATTCTATAAACTAGAAAAATTTTCATTTCTTTTGATGAAATTTATTAATGTTTCAGCTATCTCTATATAGGAATTTAATATATTGATTGAAATGTTGCAATGGATTATCATTGCTGAACTCTTGTATTCTGATATTTTTGTATCAGTGAGAGGGTTGAAACTAGATGATCTGTAAGTTCCTTCCAGTCCAAACCATTCTATGATTATATGATACCAGTTTGGCAGCAACTTAAACAACTTTCCTATTGAAAATGTAATACTGTGGGAATAAAATGTCATTTACACTATTTGTCATTAGTAACAAAAAGCTATAATAATCATATTCTTTCATCATGTTATCTTTATGCATCAGTCTTGAAACAAGTATCCTTTGTGCCATCAATTCTGACACTATCATAGTACTTCCAAAGTTCAGTACAGCAGTAAAAAGCTGAAGCAGAAAAAATATAAATAAAAAATATAAATACAGTAATTCACAAGATAATTGTGTGTAATTTTTTTTAAACATTGGATTCTTTATCCCTCTAGCTACTTATTGCTGTGACAGTTACTGACACATGTCCTGACAGAAATGGAATTTTTTAGACAGCATGACTGAGCAGTTGAGCACTCAGCAGTTACTGAACTGAATGTTTCCTCTCTGAAATAAAGCTATGGGGAAAATANGACCAACCAAATCCTAAACAATGGAAGAAGGCTTAGAATCGCAGAATCATTTAAGTTAGAAAAGTCCTCAAAAATCATTCACCAATCTTTGACCAATCCCCACGCTGTCAAGTAGACGACAGCATTAAGTGCCCCATGCACTCATACCTTGAACACCTCCAGGTATGGCAGCTACACCACCTCCCTGGGCAGCCCACTCTAGTGCTTTACAACCCTTTCTGTGAAGAAATCTCATCTGAACTTCTCCTGACATAGCTTAAGGCCACTTTCTCTAGTCCTTTCACTAGCTGCCTGGGACAAAAGGCTGACTCCCATCTTGCTACAACTCCCCTTCAGATAATTGTAGAGTAATAAGTTCTGCCCTGAGCCTCCTTTTTCCCCAGGCTAAACAATGTGAGCTCCCTCAGCTGCTCCTCATATGATTTTGACCCTGGAGCACCTGAGCACAAATGATGTACCTATGAAGCTCCAGGGAGAATGCAGGGGCTGACCACAACTGTGGCAAAAGAAATCAAACGTCACAGCATAAAAGAGAGCAGGACACCATGGCATAGGACTTAACTTAGATATATAGCTGTATAAGCTGAGTGAATCAACTGGCTATATCACATGAATGGATTACTTACTTGTGTAAGCAACCTTCTCTGAAGTATTTGGGGAAAGAAAAAAAAAAAAAAAGGGTGGATGTCACTCTGACCAAACCAGACCAGCATGGGGCAAATGCATACATCAGAGCCAACAAATAATATAAAAACTGATCAAACAACAAAATTAACTTTAAAGAGAGCAATGGGCTTTGTCTATATTCAACCCATGTATTCCTTCCCACTGGAGACAACCAGTATCATGATGGTGAGCATATTTTAGACTGTTGATGAGAATCAGGTTGGTATTGTGAACCAATGCATGGGATTGTGCTGTGATTTATTATATTTCTGTGTGACTGTGATAAAATCTTTTGTAATGTCAAAAAATTTAAATAAGTAAATTTAGTATTAAGACACTAAACCTTCCTTATGTGGAATATCTAAAGGACTTGCTTGACAGGGTTTTGAGAGATTGCTGCTCTGAAAATTGCTAAGATATATATATACTAGATACCACTGCATAGATTATAGTGTGGTGTCATGATTTTGACAGACCAATAAAAATAATTGATTGTTAAAAATAATGAGGCTAGTAGAATGGACCAGACTAATGCTAATGGCGTTGCAAAGTCTATCCAACAAGTTTTCTTCTAAAGTTTAGAGAAAAAAAATCTTAAAATCAGTCAATGATAGCTAGTACAGAAACCTCACAACAGAAAAAACAAAACAAACCTAACCCCAGAACCTTTGGTAGCACCCTTTGGTAACAAAAAGGATCTAATTCAATTAGAAGACTTACCAAAATTATAAAAAGACAAGCTATGAATGTCCTGATACCTTAAAATAGTCAAATACCCCAAAACTTTGAAGAAAATGGAAACTATGCAGAAATATGTATCTAGTGATCTGTGCATTATCTCCAAAATGAAAGGTTAGAAATATTATTTTTATGTCTTCAGGGATTTGAAATTTAGGCATCTGCATCCAAAAAAACCACTTGAAAACATTGGTGTTCTGTTGTTTCACTGATGGAGTAGTGATAGCTCAGTTATCCTCTGAAACCACATCTAGTTTGTAAAGGATGTAGATTCACAGAATCATTTAGGGTGTAAAAGGCTTTTAAGGCCATTGAGACCAACTGCAAACCTAAGACTACTAAGCCCACCACTAAACAGTGCAACTGCCACATCTTCTAAATACGTGCGGGAATGGTGACTCAACCACTTCCTTGGGCAGCCTGTTCCAATGTTCCCCTTTGAATGAAGAATTTTTTCCAAATGTCCAATCTAAAACACTCCTGGTACAACTTGGCGCCACCTCATCCTCCCATCCTATTGCTTTTAGCCTGGAAGACCAACTTCATTACAATCTCCTTTCAGATAATTGTAGAGAGCAATAATGTGTTCCCTGAGCCTTCTTCAGGCTAAGCAGCCCCATCTCCCTCAGCTGCTCCTCATAGGACTCACTCTCTAGGCCCTTCCCCAGCTCCGTTGCCCTTCTATGGACTTGTTCCAGCGCCTCAATGTTTCTCTTGAAGTGAAGGACCCAGAACTGGGCACTGCACTCCAGGTACAGTGGGATCATCACTGCCATAGTCCTGCTGACCACACTATTTCTGATACAAGCCATCAGCCTTCTTGGCTACCTGGACACACACTGGCTCACTTGTTCAGTCACTGTCAGCCAGCATCCCCAGGTCCTTTTCCATATGGCAACTTTTCAGTCACTCTTCCCGAAGCCTGTGGTGCTTCATGGGAATGTTGTGACAAGCACTTGGCCTTGTTGAACCTCATACAACTGACCTTTGTCTATCAATCCAGCCTGTCCAGATCCCTATGCTGTTGTCAGTGTGATGTTCCTAGCCAACTTACTAGCTAGATAGTGAAGGATATTCTAAAGCCATTCTTTCTGCTGGATTGAATCAACAATCTGATGGGAATGTAGGAGGTGCAGAACTATAATGAAGCAAGGATGAGGGAATATATGTCAGTAAACCAAGTCAGCTCTTTTCAACTATGCTGAAAGCCCTCCTCAGTTAGGCACTGTGAATGTCAAAGGAACCATGAAATATCTCCAGTGCCAACTTGTATGAGTCACATAAGGGTGATTAATTGATTGAAATCCATATGCATTCTTAACCTTTCTTGTCTCTCTGTTTAACTAATTGCTCTTTAACATTTCCTTCCTTGCATATCCCTGGTGAATGTATTATGTAGAAAACTTCATCCAATTTTCCTTTCTTTTTCTTTAACTGATTCTGCTTTGTTTTCTGCCTATGATGCAGTGACTACAGAGTACCCCTTCTTTACTCTTATGCAATATTCTGTAGTTTAATTCTAATGGGTCGAACTTCATCTCAGCTATCATTAGCAGTGTAAAAGCTAGTCACATACATCCAATCAGTCATCCTGGCTTCCTGCCTTCACTGGCAAATGACACTGAGAAGGTGATACATTCCATCTATTAAAGACATCAGTCTCGCAGCGGGATGACTTGACTTCTGAAATACTTTGTCTCCCCCTCTCTTTCTTTCTCTCTCTCCTATCTAGAGATGGGCTGTTTTTTTAGGCTGTACTCATAATTTAGCTTCCAAACATCTAATTTTAGGTGAACTGCATTGTCTGCCTTAGTTCTCTGACACCATGAATGTAGTTGAAGATAATCTGTGTTTACAAGACTCAAAACTGTTTTTTGAAGCAAGTATATAAATGTCAAAACCCTAATTTCTCTAATCAACATGTATGAATTAATTGACTGTTTGATTTTTACCCCAAGATGCATTATTAATATTTATAAATTCCTCTAAATGAACACTATACAGAAAACAAGGTAGCTGAAAGAATTTTTTTTTTTCCTGTAGTTGCAATATACACTGATCATACAATAGCATGTGACTGTTAGGACTGAAATTTTTGATTGAATAAATGATATAACAGAATAGTTTTAAAAGAATAATAAGGAGATTTGATAGCTTTACATGGAAGAATGTTTCAGGAAACAAAATGAAATATTCCAATGGAGAGTCGTCTAAGAAGCAAATAACATATTTGTATCAGACCTCAAACATCATGTAAAAAAAAAAAAAAGAAAAGTGAGGTAAGAGACAAAATTGGCCTACTTGTAGAAAATAGTCTTAATTTCCTTCTTGGAATCAGTCAAACATTCTGCTTTTGTTTTGTTTGTTTGTTTATGGGCTGTTACTATTTTTATTTTTTTCATTAAATCTAATGAATAATTTTCCATTTCATCTTCATTCAGCTTAATACTGAAATGTTAGGCAGAATGATTGAATATCTGAAGGGCAGCACCCCATAGTACAGAAAGCACAGACTAGTGGTTCTTAGGTGGAGTCTACTCATGTCAGATTTGTGCCATTTAATATGGAAAGTTCCACTTCACCTCTCCACCTCTCCTCTCAGTGGAGACACATTGATAGAACATCCCAAGCTCTCTTCCAGTGCAGGAGATACAGACAATTCTGAACTTCAGTCTGTTTTCTGTTTCCACCCCACTTCTCTTCATGCTAACCAGGGTCTACCATCTATAGAGAGGGGATGCTACAAGAATGGTAAGGTCTGCAACAATTTTTTATGGTGATCAGAATATTCTTTTTACATATAACAGGAGCAACTAATGCTATCATGCACCCCTTTTCTGTGTTACTGTATTTTTCTTTCCCCTTTTATAAATAAACAACAGTAACAAGAACAAGAACAATGATAAGGAATTACATTTTTCCCAAAATATCATTAATAAGAATTAAGTATCTTAACACTGTGACCATACTAATTTTTATAATAGATGTTTACAATGAGACAGATGCAGATGATGTAATTTTCAAATGTTATTTATTATTTGCAAAGGAAAAGAGTAGCACAGACAGACTGGTTCCCTTAATGTTTTATCTGCTCTTTTTCTATCTAATAAGGGAAACATAGATTAAATATTTATGTATATTATGAAAAATGTTTGCAATGTTTATTTTTATATGACCTATGATCTGGTATTTTTAAATAGAAATCATAGTTGTACTAAAAATCACAGAAATGCAGAATGATAAATTAAGACCAAATAAAGCATGATATTATTTAATCAGAAGTAAATGCTGTTGTGTTTGTGATCATTGAGTGGTATATTCTGTGATACAGCAGTGTCTACTTAACAGTAGACATGCCATTAACATGCTTTACTTGTTTTACTGAAGACTTACAAACTATTTTTATTGTCTCTCATTAAAATATACTTTGAGGAAACATAAAAAAAAAAACAACCAAAAAAAAACCAACACCAAAAAAAACCCCAAAAAACCCACTTTAAATTATTTTAGAAAGACCTTTCAAAATTTCATAAATGCTTTGATCATATTTAGATTTAAAAAGAAGAGACAATAAATCCAACAAGTCACAATTGATATTATAGGATGACACAAGAGGACCTCTCTACTTTTACATCTTAGATCCATTTTTTCTAGACAAAGTCTTCTTTGTAGTTGTCAGAAATAACTAGTTTTCTATGGAAATGCACAGACAACAAATTTCCTACAGTATCACTTTCAGCTATTTTAAATTCTGTCTGACTGTAAGCATAAGCATGAAGCAAAAGAGTGGATATTTAAATTAGCTTTTTAGGGTGATTATTGCTAAAAGATAATTCAGGATATCAAACTTGTGGTGAAATGCATCAAAATAGTGTCTTTTGACACACTGTAATGTTCCATGTTGTCTCACACTCGTTAAATAGAAAATTTAAAGAAATTAGTAAGTGTATCCTTAGCATCTTCTGTGATGCATCTTTTCACCACTATGGAAATGTATCCACTAATTGCTTAATAGCGTATCTAATATGATGGTAAACAAAAGCTAATTAAAATTTTCTGTTGTAATCCTTAACATCAAAATATTCTTATATCAGAATAAACTGTGCAATATAGATTTTTCTTGAAATATGGAAACTTTGTGACCCACTTCTGTAAATATAACTGCTTTCCATTCACTGGCTGCTTAGAAAAGTGAATGCCTTGGAGATTTCTAAAGCATATTGATGGAACACTCTCCTGAAGACTAATGTAAGCTGCTGTGTGTTTGACCATACAGCAAAAATAGGAAAGACAAAAAAAAAAAACCAAACCCACCCCCCAAAAATCCAATCAAAATATAAAAATTGATGCAGAAATCTATTTCAGGTTTTTTAACAGTATTTTTATTACACCATACCTATCTATAGTAGGTATTTATAGCATGACACTAAATTGCTAACGAAATGTTGAAATTATTTTTATACAACATTAATGATTATTTTTAATTATTTCCTGGCAAAAAATGTATAACAGAACATACAATATAGACAGTACACAGATCACTTGCACATTTTAAAAAGTCATTGCTAACACAATTCTTCCTAGAACTTGATTGAGGAGCGTATCACAGGGTTTCAAGCAGCCTACTGTACCTGATTTTTCAGTTCTTTCCAGAACAGTCACTTTAAAATTATTTAGAAAGATGATATTCCTTAAAATCTTTAGTAAACATGTCCTTCTCATTTTGTCTGTGCATTCCACCTTTATGAAAATTATTCAATCATCTCTTGTATTATGTCAATATCAGACAAAAGCTAACACTTGCATTACAGTTTCTATTAAATTCATATTGGCTTAAGACTGTACATAGTGAGGGCCATCAAAATGTTTCCAGCATCCAGGATTTTGGTGGAGACGAAATGCCCCTCTAGACTTGTGAGAATATAGAATTAAATATTAATTTGATTTCTAAGTAGAGTTTTAGCATTTATATTATTGAAGGTACTGTGGAAAAATATGGACAGAGTGCCACTAGCGTGCTTATCAAAACCAAATTTTAAAACATCTCTGGTAATATTATTATCACTAACTGCCAGATCTACTTATTCTACTTATTCTGTACTGGACTGTAGTGCTGTACTACACCCTTTCACACCTGGCTTCCCTAAACCAACCTATTAATTATTCCATGTCATTGAGATGCACATAATCTGCGAAAGGTTTCATTGGCTTCTTCCCATGAGGGAACATTGACTTGCTGAATGATTTCTGAGCATTTCTAATTACTTATTTTGTAAGTATACATGTTGTCTTGAAACTGTTGCACTTATAATCTTGATGGAGACAAAGGAAATAGAACATATATGGAGTGAAGAACTTTCTGTCAAACAATATCTATATTTTTAAAAATCATTCTAATAGCTCAAATTATTGAATTCAGATGGAAAGATTCATTCACAGGAAAATGAAGCTCTCCTCTCCTCCCTGGTATGTCTATATTTCTTCTAGTGCAGTTCTCACTCTTGAAATGTTCTTCTGGGTCTCAGGGCTTACACTTCTGTATGTCGTAAGCAGATTCTTAAGGGGAAATTATGACATGACAACAGCATCCTGATATTGAATACCTAATATGCTTAATGATAAGTGTTATTCTAGAAATTGTATTCTAAACTTCTCTAACTTGGTATTTAAAATGAGGAGATATCTACAAATTGGAGGTGAAACACATTAAAAAAACTTTTAAAAATATTCATTTCATTAATATGAAATCCTTCATATTAAGTTATCAAATTTGTAATAGTGATACTAGTTTTTAAATTCACAACTATGTCCACATATAAGTAATCAGACAGCAATAGGACTGCACAGAGGAGTGCAGTTTTTAGTATATTTTTCATCATTGTTTCAGATTCTATTGCTTAATTGTTTCCTTTAAATGTTGACTTCTCATTGTTAAGGCAAAAAAATTTGCTTTTTTAGAAACTAATGCTGCATTTAATAGCTCATTTTTTAGAATGTGGTTTATATCTACAATTTTTTCCAGCTTTCCATGTGCTCCAATTATATTTTGCGTACTCCAGGGTTCCTGATTCACTCATTAAATTTTCACTTTACACATATATACTAATGGTAATCTGCTTTATTTTTCTTTATATCTTTTCTTCCATCCCTGAAGTACACTTAGCATTGCCTGGCTGTTTTTAAAACACCTGTGTCTGGATGTCATTCAATATTCTGCAAATAATCAATAAACAGGGAAGAAAAAAATTGATTTGTTTGTTTGTTTCAAAAAGATGTTGCGGACACACTATCTTTGCTTAAAATACATTCTTTATTTAGAACAGTATATGTGGTATGTCTCCATGGCTTTGTTAAATGTTGAAAGTTCACTTTTCAAGGTCAATTTCATTGTACTGGAGATCTTGAACTCAGCAACATTTCTGTTACTCTTTTCTGTCCCATTTAATGAGATCTCTGCCTTACTAAGGAGTAAAAATAGAATTTTGAGTTCAGTGTATTTAATATCCAATTCTAGCTCTTCTTTTCATTATTACAAGTAGGCTGTGATCTGACCATTCTTTGAAGAGCTAAATATTAAATATATTATTACTAAACTGCTTAAAAATTGATGGTTTTCTTCATAATAGAAAAAATTGAGGGAAGGGTACTGCAACAAGTTCCATCCTCACAAGGTTTTACTATGAATTAATCCTTACAAAGGACAATAAAAGCATAGGATTTTCATATGTTAAATATATTTTCTTTTCTGACTTTGTGGATCTTACTGTTCCATCCGTAAGAGTGGCATTAGACATTTTTAAGAGTAGAGAGAATGTTAACAATTAACCTGAGAAATCTCTCAGTGTTAAGATGAAAGCTTCGTCTTTCATTCTGATAACATGAAGACTTTCCTGGTTGTGAAAGGGCAATCATAAGATCATAAGAGCACAAGATGGATCATTTTCTTTCTGTCAAGGTTACACACAGCAGAAAAAGACTGGGTATCCAATAAATTCTTTTTCACAGAATTTGTTCAATGCTTTGCTGTTTCTTCTGGAAGTGATAGTGAGATACCTTTGGAACTGAAGTTCTGGAACCTCAGTGGACTGGTGTGTGGAAAACTTCAAAGAATCAGTTTTGGATAGGGAGTTGAACTATCAAAAACTGATCTCTTTAGGGAATGGCATGATTCAGCCTTCCTGCAAGAATCTGAATGATGTGTAAATGTTCCAGGGAAGATTTCAGTTGAAAGGTATTCTAACCAAGGGATAAAAAAAGTAAAGATACTGAGAACCTGGGGATTGCAGTCAGAACTGTTCTTCCACAGTTTCCTCTCAGGTAGCTGAAAACTACCTTTGGCAATTTGGCTTTTGCTATTGCTTGTGGGGGTTTGTTTGGTTTGGAATATTTTTTTTGTTTGTTTTGGTTTGTTATTGTTGTTGGTGCAGGGTGGTTTTTTTTAAAAAGGTATTATTTCTTTTGCTTACATTAATACTAACAAACCTAGGTTACCTATTTGTATTCTTATAAGTACTATGTAAATATAGTGAATGTTGAAGGGTGACAGGTAACTGTACATGAAATTCAAACAGCATAAACTGTCATAATTAACTTTTCAATATAATTTTCTTATGAAATAACAAAATTAGAATCATCTGTAAAAATTGATTATGTGAGTGACCAGAATTCAATCTAGGTAAACTAATAGTGAAGATTCATAAGAACGTTTCTTTATAACATGAGACATGTCTGACAGAGATATTGCTGTTTATGACTTATGCAGAAGCTCATAAGGGTGTTGTATGTTTGTTTGGTTTTCCATTTTTAATGGAAAAGTTGCAAAGAGGAGTAGTGATTACTGTTCACTGTGAAAGACAAAGCAGACTATAAAAATACTGTATCACAAAGGGAAAAATGAAACTATTTGAGAGATATGTACATCATTACAGAGAAATTACTAAGGGAATTACCTGAAAATTGCTGGTAAAGCACATTTTGATCATCCTATCCTTCATTTTTACACCTTGACAGACAAGCAGGAGGATCATACTTGATCATACAAACCAGAAAGCTATTGTTGCTTTCAGAAATAATTATCAGTATTTATTTTTCCATGCCATCCTTTCATAAAAGTTTATCTGCTAATTTCTCTGTCCCATTTCTGAATTATTAGCATGTACTGCAGACTACAATCTGAAGGCTAACAAAGATGTATTAATATACTGCATTTCATAATAGGCAAATTACAGGTAGAAATACTAATGAAAGATTATAGGCACTGCGTTGATCAATATCTTAAATGTAAGTTCAGAAAGGTGAATTGGTTAGGTTGAAACCTGAAAACGTAGGATAATGCTGGTTATATCGGTATGATTACATGATGTGATATGGTTCCAATGCCATTTTTTAGCAGGGGATTACACTAACTGAGCCAAAAAGACACATCAGAGCACTATATTCATTTCTAAAAAAATATTTTTCTGTTCAAAAAAATATTTTTCACTGTTCAAAAAGACTTCTGTCCTACTTCTGTTGGAGACAATGACCTGGAGTTCAGTCTTTCTGCTGTCAGTCTGTCATTAACTCATACAGCTGTGAAGCAGGTACAAATACATCTGCGAGGTTCTGAGATACCCATAGATCTGAATCCAAATTTTCAACAGTGTTTTGTCTGCAAATAAGGGACATTAAGACTTTTTATACAACACTTTTGTATATTAAATTGCGGAGAAGGTATTACTGCTACTGTGAGATTTTAATAGAACTCTTGAAATCAAGGTGTACGATAAACAGAAACTGACATACTGCATTATGTTAGGAGAAGGAAAAAGGAAATTCCTGGTATGCAGCCAAAACGCACATAAAAAGAATCTAAGTAGTTAAATTCCCCACAGGACTGAAAACTTCAGGTTCATGGTTGTTTGCACAGCCAGCATGTCCTGTTATACAAATGGTACATATTAGCCTTTTCCTTCTGATCATACCTGCTAGTCCACTGGTGTTCTTTACTAGTAAGTGTGTTGGAAATAATGGATAAAGAAGTGTGTAATGTGCAAAAAAATCCCTAAAACAAAAAACCCCACAACGTAACTATATCTGCAAACTTTATAGACCACCAGTAAACTTTACTATCTAATAAAATACTGAAAATTTATCAACAAAAAAATTTCAGATTAAGATTAACAATAAGATTTAGAGATAATTTATAATGCTCAATAATAGCATCTGATATAGGGATTTTTTTCCTAAATATTTAAATATTCTACTTGGATATAGAGAAGAAAGTTTACTTCTGAGATTCAAAGGCAGACAAGGATTAAGGAGAAAGAAAGTACATAAGCAAACACACCAAGAGCAACAACTCCTACAGTGATGAGGGACGAGCACTGAGTTGATAGTTCCTTTTCCTTTCAGTTTTGTGTTTATTTATTCATGATATGCCAAAATAAAATATCCGTAACCTTTTTCTGCCACAATGTTATTGCTGTTTCTTGCTTTGCTAAAATCCAGGCCTCGGTACACAACAATACCTGATTCTGCCATCATCTGCCGTCTGCTGCCTTGAGCAACTGACAACATTGCTTTGCTTAAAACTGCTCTGTTCCTGCCTATTGTGGCAGAAATCTCCCTGCTGCATAGATCTTTAAGAAAGCTTGTTCTGACTTCCTGACTTTTAATAAAAAAGGAGAGTAGAATTCTGTCTTTGTATCACAGAAAATCTGATAAACAATCTTTAACTTTAAATAAAATAGTTGTTTTCCATATTGCATATGCTGCTAGAGAGTAATAAATTCCAGTATAGGCATGTCAAGAAACTGTTCCAACTTAAGTTGCTCCAGCAGTTCAGAATCAAACAATGCTAAGATCAAATAGTCCTTTCCCCTATGCTTAGTGACTGTTTGGAAGAAATTGTGAAAATAAGATTAAAACCTGGAAATTTGTTATATTTGTTCTATAAATTATTTCACTTTTATCCCTTCAAGGCTTTTCTCCATAATAAGTTCTCTTGTAAACAACATACAAGAGTGGTGTTCTGGCCAACAGAAGGTTAAGTTTTGCAGGAGCTAGGAGGGGCCACAGCCAGGACTAAAAAGGTTATTTTATATGACCTCACACCACTGCTGGGGCAGGTGGAAGGGAGGCTCTTGTGGGGAGAAGGGGTTCCTTCCAGTCGAGTAAGCGTGGCACCAGTTCTGAACTGGGAGGAGTGGTAGGGTGGTGCCAGTTCCAAGGCAGAGGGAGCAGTTGGGACCTTCCAGTTCTGGGCTGGACCGAGTGGACAGTGTGGTGTGCTGCAGTTGTGCCAAGGTCTGTGGTGAGCACCTTTGCACATGAATCACTCTCTTTTTTGTACACTTTTCTTGCTACTATTGCTGTTGCTGTTCCTTTTCTTATCTCTCTGATGTCTCCAGTAAATTGTTTATATCCCAACCCAAGATCTTTGCCTTTTGTGCCTCCAGTTCTCTCCAGCCCACCACAGTCAGGGAGAGCAAGGTGGGAGCAAGCAGGTGACATGTGGTTTGGAGAGTCTCAGTAGGAGCATTTAGTTGGGAAGCACCATTCCTAAACCATGACAAGTAGGTTTTGGTTGAGATTTTTTTCTGTTGTTTTATTAGATTTTTTTTTAGGGGGGTTATGTTTGGTAGAGAGGGGTATGTTTACTTTTCATATATTATATATTCCTTAAAGTATATATTATCCTTGAGTCTTTAAGTAGGAAAAAATGTCAGTTAAATACACTGCCCTGCTACTTAGCCACAGGGGTCGTTCTAGGCCCCTCCTCATGTTCATAACTTCCCGGTGTTGTCAGATATATCTTGCTTCACCAGTTATTCAAATTACTTACAGATAGTTTGTTACATCTCTAGCATCATAAAAACATCTGTCACATTATGCTGCACAGAAGTCAACACTGACTTTGCTTCTAAAACTTGGAGTTCTCTGGCAAATTGTGTAGCAATTACAGGCTGCTTATTCCTCAGTAAAATCCGAGTTTTTATTTAAATCTGTTAAAAAATTATCACCGAAAAGATGTATTTAGAGGCTGAACATTGTGATGCACTGATAATTCTAGTTAGATATATTTTACAAAATCCTGGTTTTCATATCTGGAAAAATTGCAAAGGAACATTACATCTAAAACTCTATCACTCTAATACAGTTTGGTATAGATTATTTCATCTATCATTTTCTGTCATATGAAGGTGCCATATAACTTTTAATAGAAGAGGAGAACATTTAATGCACTAGTCATGTATATTGCACCAGTGTTATGTTTGGGAAAAAAGGGGAGGGTAGAGGGTTGCAGAAATCTCACAGCATATTTACATTCAGTTATAATATGCAGTCTAACATACAGAAGCTGCAGTGTGCTTTCATAGTCTGCAGGGTTTGTTAGCGTGACAGTAAGCATATGCCAGCTCTCTCAACCTTTAAGAAGAAGTGGGTTTTGTTTGCAATAAAAGAAAAAAACCCTTGGGTCACTGGTTATCACCATCTTCTCTCTAAGTTTTAACTGTTTTCTTGTTTTATACACTATGACAGAGGAAAGAAAGTTCAGCTACTTTCACACTCATGTTAATTGGTGGAGAAATAATGAAAAAGCTTTCATAATGCGTATCAGAGTCAGAAAACTGTCATGCTGATGTGTAAGATCTACTCATATCTGTAGCCAGTCCACTATCAGTGTATATTTCTTAAATATTAAGCCAAGTGATCAGTCGCTAGAGGGCATCAAATCTGTGCCCTAAGAAATGATGAAAGAAAAGCTGCAGATGTTTTAATAGAACAAAGAGAATTTACATCTCTGTATGCCTAGTGCTGTTCTGCAGATCATAAACCAATTCATGTGTATTTTTAAAGTCACTTTATGTTAGTTGTTACCCACCTCATAAAACTGTGCAACAGAAAGTCTCAAAAAAAAAAAAAAAAAACACCCAAAAAAAACCCAAAAAAACCCCCCAAAAAAACCCACTCAAAAAAAGAGAGAGAGGGAGAGGAACACCTCTTCCCCCACCTAAATAATATCAAAAATCTGACTTGTGTAGAGCTAGAAGGTGGAAATATAGAGTGTCTTCCACTGCTGTTTACCATCAAGCCAAGGTAATTATGGAAAAGAAAGAAAAGAACAAAGAATAGGCAGAGAAACACATACTTTGCACATCTCCTTTGTTTGGTGTCTTCTAAATACAGGTTTCTTTTCAAAACCACCAAACCTAGTTTTGCAGTACCCTCTAACTGTGTAAGCTCGTCTGTTTCACACATACTTTTGTGTCCATTCTTTATTCACTATCAGATGTCTTCTGCATTCTAAGATATACTTCTCTTCTAGAACTGGACATCCTTTCATGTATTACTTTTATGTATTTTCAAGGGTCTTAGCCCCTAGGAAGAAAAATTGCAGATAAGGTAATAACATTTTATTGCATATAATAAGGAAAACTCTCAAACATGGAATAACTGTTGGGTTGTATGTAATAAGGTTTTTGCAAGATAGTGTCATATTTAACCCCAGCTGGTGACTTGCACCACACGACTGCTTGCTCACTTTGCCCCAGTGAGATAGGGAAGAGTAAAAATGAGAAAACGCATGAAGTGAGATGGAGAGAGTTTTATAGGTAAAGCAAAAGTGCACACACAAGCAAAGCAAAACAAGGAATTCATCCATGGGCAGGCAGCTGTTCAGCCACCCCTGAGAAAGCAAGGTTCCATGACATTTAATGCAGACTTGGGAAGACAAACATCATAATTCCAAATGTCTGCCCCTTCCTTCTTCTTCTCCCCCGGTTTTATATGCTGAATATGATGCCATGCAGTATGAAATATCTCTTTGGGCAGCTGGAGTCAGAAATTCCAGCTGTGTCCCTTCCCAGCTTCTTGCACAACCCAGGCTCCTCTTTGGTGGGGAGGTGTGAGAAGCAGAAAAGATGTTTGCTTTGTGCAAGAACTGCTCAGCAGTAATGAAAAACTCCCTGTTTTATTAACAGCTGCCAGCACAAACCCGAAACAGAACCCCATATTTCCTACTATGAAGAAAATTATCTATCATCTAAAACCAGCACAGACAGATATGAATCAAAGAGTTTAACACCACAGTTAAATTTGGTATGCTTTGGTTTCCATAGATTTAATATTTGACAAATTTTAATTTAAAAAATCTTAACTACTTAACAAATAAAATTAATTCCTGTATCCTTGAAATGTTTTTAGTAAAAGTAACGTGACATCAATCATATTGATTTGATATTGCTTGTTAGTGCGGTAGATCCAAAGTTAGCTAGACAGCTTCTCATTTATGAAATGAAGATAATATTTGTGTGTTTTGCTAGGTTTTTTACCTGCCATATTAAATTGTAATGTAGGGTTCTCCACACAAATACTCATTTGTGTGGAGAACCCCTACAAGACATAGAAGTATACATAGATTTTCTGCATTCAGAACCGTTCAAGATTCTCAAAACCTACCAGGAAATCATTAACATCAAACAGAACAAAAGAAAATAATAATAACATCTCCCAGGCAATATAAAATTCTTGAATAGAAGAAAATGTAGCAAAACAGATTATATAACTATTTCCTTTTCTGAAATCTTTGGGAGAAGGTAGTACATACATGATAACGGGATATAATTATAGAGAACTCCTAGTTAGTAAAAGGTGACTTTGATACTTATGAAGCACAATCTGCCTCTCAAGATTTCATTCTTGTACCCTATCTCTAACTGTTAATGGAACACAGGTATTTCAGAAAATCTTAAGGGAGGCTGTTGTTCCTAGAAGTTTTAAAAAATTAAAGAAGAGAACAGATAAGTGAAATCTGTTTCTGCCACATTATTGCAATTGCTATATTTCTCTCTCACTTACTAAGGCATCTACAAGGATGCTAACCTTTGAAATAAACTTTCATTCCCAGTATTTTGCCTTGTTCTTTAAGGTTAAGAAGTCAATATGTTAAATCAAGCAATACCATAAGGGTTCGATTTTTTTTTCTTACTGCTGTTCTAAGTGTAGATATGAGATTATATAGAAATGCCATATTTTGTGTTATTTTTATAGCTTTTGTTGCATTTTTTGCCTGTCAGTGACACACTCATCAAATAGATCACAGGTGCTGATTACAAAATAACCCATAGTCATTCCCCTTATCTTTTCATATAGAATTCTGTCATTCACTTAGTTTTTAAGTAGATTTTGGCTAAAAGATTCTCTAAAAGCCTGTAAAATAATACAAGCTTTTTACTATTTAATACTGCTAAGAGTAAATAGTAGGTGTAAAGAATGAAATCTTTATTTAAAACTTAGAAAAGGAAATGGAAATTTATCTTAGAAGATTCCATAATATTCCACTTGTATATATAGTAATAAGAAGACATCATATAACAGAGAAAATGGTTAGAAAGACGTTTTCTCTAGTCTAAAGCAATTCCTCTTGATAGACTGCTTTATCATTTCTATTTCTAACGTTTCCAGTTGAAAATACGTCCCTTCTGTAGAGCAGAATAACATGCAGGATACTTTTCAAGGAAAAAAAATCAAGGTAAACCCTAAATTCCAATGTCAGTATTTAGTTAAGTTGTGTGGCTAAAATTTGTCTATTTTTCCAAAGAAGATAATTTTTTAGGCTGTTGCACAGAAAAATGCCTTAGTTCTATGTGTACAGTGAGTTCAACAAATGGTGAATTGATTATCAGATTGAAATTCCAAGTGTTTTGAGCTCTTAAATGCTTATTTTGGCTTTATGTTAGTTTCTTTTGTCTTCCTTTACAAACAGTAGCATATAAACTATCTAACTAATATTATATCATACTCAGAATTTTAATATGAATAGGAACTCTCAAAGACAGACAGCCTGAATGAATTATTAAAACATATTATCTGGATATCTTGTTAATATCCAGAATTAAATATTCTTTTATATTCTTCTCTAAATCCTAAAATTTAGATAGAGGATTTCAAGGTTACAGTGCTGTACTGTAAATGAGACCTGTCCTTGAGACTAAGAGAAGACACAGCTGAAAGTGTGGTCACCCTCACTAAATGGTCACTCACATTTTTGCTATCTAGCAAAATAATCTATCTAGCCTATCTAGAGTCCATCTAGCTCTGCTAACTATTTTGAAGACACGTACACACTTACCCTGGAATGAGGCCAGGGATTCACTTTACAGACATCAACACCATTCACCAAAAAGTTATAATGACTTTTTAGCCTCAAGTGTGGGAAGACAAGTTCATACAATATCAAAAACTTAGAGCCTCTGTCTGAGAAAATCTTCAATATTTTTTAATAGAAGTTGATTGATTCTACATTACTGATTATTAAGAAATGTCAGTGTGGCTTCATGATTTAGTAATTGCCAATAATGAAAATTGCCAATAAAGTAATTGCCAATAAAGAAAATTGTCAATAAAGAAAACAATGGGAAAATGTTGTTGTTCTTACAGGTGCATTTATTAATTCATGCACCTGAATTCATGCACTTAAATCTGCATTTATTTATTCATGTGTTGTCTCCTAATGTGATCCTGCCATTAGTACCCTAAAAATGAGCAAAAAAACCCTACATTTGAAAATAAGTAAGCAAATCAATGCAGAACAGTTACAGAAGTACAGCATTTATTCAGAGAAATACAGTGCTTATACTTCTCTGAGTGTAAATTAAAACTTAGAATTGAGGTGGATTTTAGAAGCCTTTTATTGGATTTTTTTTCCCATAATTTCTCTTCTTTTCACTCAGAATCAACATATTCTTTTAATGTTTACATTTGTGCATTTTTGCAACATGTTTTGCTTCATTTCTTTGAGTATTTTTTTGTTTCTATGTAAGTTGATATATAATGATTTTTGGTGTGTATGTGTGTATGCGTGTGTTAAACATGGAACTACACTCACAAATTCACAAGGCTTTTCAGTTAAGTTCCTTTTATTAGCTATTAAGGACATCAGGTGCCTTTGAGATTCAAAGCTCTTCCTTGCATTTGAAATTCTGAGGCAGATGATAGACAGAAAATAAAGTGCAAACGTTTTTCATTGGTCAGAGGTTATCAAAAAGGCAACTTGAGAGCTGTAATGGGACCTAATTTTATAGTGCAAATTAATTACAACACCACCCAGCAGGCTATGGACAGGAAAGTATAAAAAATATCAGATGAAATAAGGGCTTAGCTGCACTACCACAAATAAGGTTATTTCAAAGAATAAAAGAAAATTATTTCAAATGAAATAATTTATCATGTTGGTTGGCCAGCATGTTGGAAAGTAAAGTTCAGAACAGAGAGACATAGTTTTCAGTTCAGGGCATTGCAATGTATAGAGGAAATCTGCCTATATACCTTATACCACCATAAAAGAGAACAAAACCACAACAGTGACACCTAACTACCATGTGTGAACATTTGATGATTTAATTAACATATAAGTGCTACAGTTAACTTCTATACTCAGTCTCATAATAAAATTTGACAAGGAATTTTTATATTTGCAAATAGAATAGGACATTTGACTGATTTTTATCTGTTAAATTCTATTTTTGGCTTTAAAAAGATCTTCCCATACATGTTTATGGTTTACACTGTTTATGTTTAGGATTAATTACTTTAATTTGTTACAGAAAAATTTTAGGCAAAAATACCAAGCAAACAAACTGAGCAAAACCAAGAGCATTCCTTAACATTATAATAATTATCTGCATGTTAAATCAAGGATTGATTGGTTTTCAATGTCTAACCAATTAACATAAAATCTTGGTTGTTCTCCATCATAAATAGAGCTTTCAGTATTCACTAATTCTTACAGTAATTTACTTTCTGTTTCATACTATCTCACCCCTCAGGTAGATTTTCCTTGCAGTGTTGGACATACAGTTATGATCTAACTCGCTTATGAATATACTACCTTATACTACCATAAACACATTGATTCAAAATAAAACCAGTTACAATAACTGGAAAAGAGCAGGCAGAATTATTAATTCTGTTGATGTATAGTAGAGAGAGATTAAAAAAACAAAAAATTTAAACGTTCCTTTTGTATGTCAGAGTGGAACAGTAAGGCAACTAAATTTTGTTCTATTAAATCATATTGTTGTAAGAGGAATCATAAGAGGAAAAGAAACTGTAGTAGTATACAGATATGTTAATAGCAAAATATAGGGATTATAGCTTTATTATCTGTATTCAGTCTCATGCCTCAGTTTTAAGCAACGCATTTAAACTGACCAGGAATTTTGAGCTGACATTAATTTGATCAGCATCAGAGTCATAGAGATCTCTCTGACTTTAACATTTCAAGAAAGACTAAACCAAAATTGCATTGGCTGTGCTTGTTTTCACTTAGATTGTAATATTAAAAACACCCCAAAAAAACAAACAAAGAACAACACCTTTCTGTGTAGAACAAATATGAAACATTTCAAGTCAGTTTCAGTTTGCATTTCATCTCACAAGCATGCTGCATTATGTCAAATCCTGGGGTATTTTTATCCTTTTTTTCTCAAAGAGGAAAAAAAAAAAGTGCAGTTGATTTAGCAATATATTTCATCATAGAAGGTGGCTCCTAGATATGGCTGTTTTTTTCACCAGTTTCCAAAGCATCCATTTGTCAGCTGGTATTTAAACTTTAATACTTTAGTCTGCACCCAAAGTCCCCAATGCATTGTTGTGACATTGGTAGTTCAGTATAGAATAGTTTGTGCAAAAATGCTTGTCATCTTTACCATTTTTACTATTGATATATATGGTTTCTGTGAAGAGCAAAAATCATGCTGTATGTTTGATAACATACAATTTTAAAGTGTTGTAAAACTCTTTAATATTTAGTTATCAAGTAAATCCATTTCAATGACAATGAATGCACTGGTACATCCGCAATATAGACTCCACAGGGGTCATGCCAAAAGGAAACCAAGCCCCACAGAGCAAAACTGGAAGGGATTGTAGTCCTTTCAGACTTCTTTGGAGGAAGTGATCTGTCATTAAAAATTCACTAGTAGCGGTAAAAAATTAAAAACATCGCTACACATTTTGAAGATTCAGATGAGAATATGAGAATGAAGTGAATGATATCCAAGACAAAGCTGACCAAACAAAATGAAGACATGTTAATTTCTTTCCTGAGGTTGCTTGCAGTAGATTCAATAAGACTATGTTTTCATATCAGCTTTTTAAAGGTAAAAAGTTTAAATTATGGTGATGGTATTTTTCCATTTACTATATCTATAAAACATAGAGTCTGTATGTGGCAGGAATATAAGTACCTGTATCCCAAATTGGCTCCACTGCTTTAATCTTATGCTTTATCTGCAATGCAGATAAAATATATATCACATGTTCATAGATACATATGTTTTGCCCTATGTTAATGTGTATATCTATATATCTCAACTTTGATACTACAATAATAGTTTTTTGTTCTTGCAGTATTAGTGTACAAAAGTAATTTACCAGGGATGGAGAACCAATAAACCCATACATTTCAAACAGAAAAGAAAATTAAAAAAAAATAAACTTGACAAGATTAGAACCATAAAAAAACTCAGTGTATCCTCAAAAATTGATATACAGATTAGTTTAAGTGGTGCAAGAGAGGAGATAAATGAGTTGTGATGAAGTAAAAGGTAGAAAGAGTTTGAATTGACACTGTTATTCAAAAAATGTATGAAGACCCATAGCACCAATCATATATTTCTTGCTTTTTGCTTATATTTTTTTAACTTTCAGTTTTGTAATAATGTATCCCTAGTGTTTGCGATTTTGTTGGGTTTTTATTTTTAATAAAACCTGTATTGTCTTCGTTGCTATACTTATTTACAATTTAGACAGCATGACAAATTTCATAAACTTACCTATCTCTTACTTCCTGTGAATTAATAAATCAAATGATGTTACTAACAGTGTAACAAAGACTCTTGAGCAATTGAAATTATTAGGCTCTGGTTAAAAGTAAATTTTGCCTATCAGTTTAAAGTCATGCTGTCAATGACCATGTCTTAGGGAGGAATCTTCCCTGAGTGTCCAAAAGGAAGAAAATCATACCTTATTCTTAGAGCAGAGAAATTTAGTTCATGAGACAGGAAGCCTGGACACAATGCAAGAAGTCAGTCTAGTCCATAAATGACCAAGTATGTAGTAATTAATTCAAACTTTTCCAGAGATTCCTGAGACTTATGCGAACATCAATAAATACATTGTTGTTAAGAACCTGCAGTTCTATTACGAATGTTATATAATTTTCTTGCTTTTTGTTTTCATGTCCTAGTCTTTTAATCTTATAAACAGGTAATAATCTTCTCTTTTCGGCTTTGAAAAGTAAAAGCTTGGGTATTTTTCAAAGCAGATACCTATAATGGTGAAATGATCCAGAATATTCAGGTCATCCTAAATCTACATATCCATAACCTCCTGTTGAATTCCTATTGATCTGTTACTGGCCTTCAGGCCTTTTTGTTGTCTATTCATATTTTCCTACATGAAGGTTGAAGCCAAGGGAAAAATATTTCCTCTATTACTACATATAAGAACACTTTCACCTATTTTGGTGCTTATTTTAATTTTCCAATTCTAATTTCTCAGGGGAATAGACTTGTATCATCTTTGGAGAGCTGTTGCAGTAAGTTTTCACTGGTTTAATGGTTTCAGGGTTTTTACGGTCTCTAAAGTTGCATATATATATATTTGTACATTAGGGCATATTTCATTGCCAGGGAGTGTGTCTAGACAGACAGATATGCCTGATTATGTCCCACAATGAAAATATGTTACTTAGTGTGTAAATACTAATCATTTCACATATGTTATTGACTAACTTTTTTATCTAGATGTCTATATATAGACATTGGATCTGCTTCTATTCTTGTAAGTTTATTGCTTTGGAAGGACAGGTTTACATTTTACAAAGTATAAATCCTAAATTTGTTTCAAAAATCACACTGGATTGGTGATTAAACTGTAAGTTTTAAGAATTTTGGATCCTTTATTCACACTATTTTTCATTAAATGCCTCAAGACAGTTGATTCCTAAATTTTTATCTTGCTGTTCAACTCAGATTTACTTCACCAAACCCTGACTCAGAGCAACTCATCAATTCCTCAAATAGCTGAAATCAATTTATGGCAAGACAAGCCTGGGCTGTAACTGAGACCTTGATTTTTCTTGTCCATACAAAGCCTTTGGCCTTTTACTAATAATGGCAAAATTTATATTCATTTGCCTACAGCAGAGACCTTGGTAATCCTAATCATATTCTCTTTCCTGATCACTTGCTAAAACCAAACAGAGAGTTCTCTCAGCCTCCAGAGAAGCAAGAGTTATGTAGAAAATATCTGCATCATTTGGCAACAGACTACCTAACTATTATTAATGTGTCTATATGTTGTGTTAACTTCTGCTGATCACAAAAATAAAAAAAAACAAACCACAGTTTGGTATTCTATTGCTTGAAACTGATTTTAAACTATCACCAACTCTTTAATTTATTAACCTAGTTTTAGATTACTTGTTTCATGTTACCACAAATCCTGGAAATATAACATGATCTCATCTTACTCTAATCAGAACCAAACCTTCCTTTGCACATGAGCTCAAAGGCTGATCTTTTTTGAGCTCTTCATAATTCATGCTTGCCATCTGTTTCTACTAAAACAAACTAACCAATTTGTTATTTAAAGATACATTTCTGGGTAGAATAGTTATTTAAAAAAAAAAAGATTGAAAACATGATCTTAAAAGGGTCAAGATTTCAAGTATTAAAAAAATTACAAGTGATTGAAAAAAAATAAAGACCTTAATTTCACGGCAGTTTTATTATATATCCTTATTCTTGTAATTTAGTAATGTTCTGTATATACAGAATATTTATAAAATTTTGTTTTACTTTTCTCATTATATCCCTACTCTATTTGTCTAGCCAGTTATCATCACAGACGACAGTGGATTTTGTTTGGCATTATGGAGAATCCCATAGTATTTAATAGCAATAAACAGATCAGTCAGCTGGGCTAGTGGATGGGTGAAAGGATTTTAGCTTCTATTTCTCACAGAAATAAAACCTTAGGAAGAGTTGAAATTCTATTCTAGGAGACAGGAACAGACCAGGAAAAAATAATCTCTAAATGTTAGGCAGTGTAAATGAGCTATAAATTGTTGAAAAAAGGTAGGAATTTGTTTTTTAATTTTCACGTGCTAAAAAATAGTTCCCAGAAAGTTATGACTTTCATGAAATTAATTTTTTGATTCAAATTCCAAATTTGTTTCCATTCCACATAGCAAATTATTGTAAGGGAAACCCTGTTTTAGATCATAATTGCCATGGTGGTTAAAAATGATTTGTCTATTTTTTCTGAGGGGAAAATCCAAAATAATAAGAACAATGCAAATAATCCCCTTGATCACCAAACATCCTTACTTTTCCTATTATATATTGATGGGGAAATATGAAATTGTAGATTCACAATCTCATATTTCCCCTCCTGTGTAAGACATTAATAATTATCTTACAGCATTTTTCAGAAGCAGAATATATTTATATGGCTTGGATTTTTAAATAAAAATAACTGTGAAAAACCGTAACTTGTAAACTGCATATAGGAGACGGAAAAAATTAATATTAATCTTCAATCTTCATTGTTAGAATTTTGTGATCCAATCCTAATTTTTTCTCTAGATTAAAAGTGAAAAGTATTTGTTTATTTTTCCCTTTCAAATATCTTTCTAGTGGAAGGCAGAAGAAATGGTTTCTTGAAGGAGTTTTCCCTATGAAAGCATAGAAATAGAATGTGATAATTAGAAGAATAATAGTAACAGGAAATTTAAACTTGAACTGGTGACTGTTACCTAGGAAAGTTATAAGGTCTTTATTCAACCTTCATTTCAGGGTCTGGATGTCCTGTGGGATGCTTGTCTCTGACAAAGAAGTATGGAAAGAATTTTTAGTAGATGACATTTCAAGAATGAGCAGAAAAATTGAGTTTGTCAAGCTCCTTTTTGTATTGCACTAGGTATAGTTTTCACCTAGAGTAAGACCATGACATTTCAATATTTTTAAAATATTACTTTATATTTATGAATCTTTGTTTACATTCCCTAGAGGCCTAGTTGTGAAATTTTGGTCCATTTTCCCTTCTCTTGCTCTTCACTGTCAGCTTGGTAGCATATTCACATTGTTGTTTGCTGAAAAAGAACATTTTGCTATACCTCTATTAGACAGCCATTTACAGTACAGTTCTGTACTAGCTTGACTTGTGACATAGTATTCCAGCAAAGAAAACATCTACCTTGTGCTTGCATATTGTTCTTGTATTTGTTCCAATTAATTACAGATACATCAGTGTTCATGCTGTTAGCAAGCCTTTAATAATTGCTTCCTTGTTTTTCAGTGATTTGTAACCACTGCCCATCCTGATATTCTTGAATAATTTTTCTCAGCTTGATGCTACTTGAAGTCAGATATCTTTTGATAAAGTTTCCATTTAGAAAAACAGTTTGCCTTCTAAATTCTTTCTAGAACATCACTTTTCCCATCCTGAGACAGAAGTGACTAATAGTTTATATAATAAATTCTAGCAAGGAAATGACCATCACTAAGGAGAGGTCTGTTTTCTGTAAAGAAATCTGTGTTTTCAGTTATATATCTTTGAAATTAGGTAATTGATTTCTTTTTGCTCATTGACAGTAAAAAATGGAGATGAGAATAGTTATCCTGGAAATCTTCTTGAACACTGTAACACACTTTGCTTGAACTACAGCTGTGAGTAAAGATTTAGAATCATTTACTTCTTTTGTCAAAGAGGTTATCAAGTAACCCTGTCAAAATCTGCACATATAATGTCTGGGGTAGTGTGAACATTGATGTGTGTGTGAAGGAAACAGATTATAAATATAATTTTTATTCAGAATTTGTATTTTATTTTATATAGATTAAACATAACAGATAGATTATAGATTATTAATATAGGCTGAAAATGTGTGAGGGTGTAGTGTCCCACACTTAACAGGAAGGGAACACCCAAGATTCATAGATGCTTGTGTTCAAAAGGAATTATGTAAGTCAGAGGGTCTGCAAAAACTTAGATTTGTTTGTGTGTTATGTACCTGTAAGTTAGCGTAAGTTAGTCCTTTATCTCCTACTAGAAGTGCACGGTAGTGCGTTTTGAACAAAGGGGTAGGGGAGCTGGGGAGACAGCAAGAGAGAGAGAGAGAAAAAGGAGGAAAGACACACATCAGTAGTCCTGGACTGGACTGATCCATCTAATATGGTGTCCATGGTGCTGGGGTGCCCTGGTGTTGTGTTCCCAGGTGCTGTGAGGGTACCATTTTATAGACAGTTTTCCCCATTCTGGAAATATATTTCTTGCTTCCTATGCAAATTAGTTATCATGCAGAGACTGTTCTTCTAGGCAGAAGTGGCTCTGGAAGTGGCTCAGAGGACTTTGGAGGTCTTTTGTGGCCTTGATCGCCCCATGCAGCCCTTAACCTGCCTGCTTCTTGACCTCATTCCTGTACCTCCACTGTACTGTGCCACTTCAGCAGCCAGAACAAGGACATTTGTCTCAGAAAAGTGTTGTCCTACCTCTGTATGCCCCCATTCTCCAGCCGCATCCTGGTCCTTTCTCACACTGTGTTCTTACCAACAATCCTTGGCTGGCTCCAGAGCTGTCTGACCCTTGGTGTTTGAGACATGCTCATCAGCCCCTGTACCTTCTGGGCTTCCACAGTGTGTAGAGGAAAACTGACACCTTTATCTATAGGTACAAGTTTAAAAACAAGCTCTGCCATTGTATTCTACCTCAATTTGAATGGGATGCTCTGCCTTTATTCAGACACTTTTTGTTTGTTTGTTTTGCTCCCATGTACTGTATTTCTAGTTTGTCTGTGAAGACTCTAATCCTCAAAGACTTTAGATATTCAGAAGAAGCTGCCTCACTGGTTTTGTTAAAAAAGTGGTGTCAGAGGGAAACCCAATCATATTCCATCCACCTTATTTATAGATTTTTTAATCCTGAGAGCATTTTTTAAAAAATTAAATTCTGTCTGCGATTTAATTATTCACTAGGTTTTGCAGTGGTCTAGATTTGAAGCTTTCTTCACGCATTCTTTTAGAACTGTTCCAAGAAAGGCAAAATGAATTCATAGGAAGAAGTATAGACAAATATATGAGGAAGTGTGACTTGAAGATGACAGGAGATTTCCTGAAGAAAAAAGAGATTAGCATATTCTTCTTTTGGTTTCCTAGATATTTGAAATCTAAAAGCAAAATAAATTATTTCTCCTTACAAATTATTTAGCTGAAAAGTTAAGGTTTTTTTGTTTTTTTTTTCCTGAGCAGTATGTGCTGAAAACCAAGAAGTGCATTTCACAAACTTTCAGGTTTTGAAATCAGTACTAGTCCAGAAAACAATAAAAATAAATATTTTAATTGTGTTGTGTTTCATGCATGTATATTAATAAAAACTCTAATGCACAGGTGAGAGAGAAAGACAGGAAAAAGAGAACCTCCAGCACTATTTATCTTAGTGATTTCCACCAGAGAAGTGACAAGTCAATGAACAGGTCTGAGCTGGACAAAGCAGAGATTTAGATCCCCTGTGAATCTCTAAACACACGTTTATTGTCCATCTTTAAGCTCTCTCTTCTGTAATTTTTCTACTCTACATGAACCATTATGTAAAGCCATGCGGGTTTTCTTGGTCTGGGTTTTTTTTTCATTATTTTTTCACAAAACTGCTTTTTTTTCCAGGCAGTCTTTGTTCAGTATTTTCTGTCTAACCTTGCATTCTTTACAATACTATTATGACTCCTGCTTTCCAGTGATCTTCTACCTTTCAAAGTAAGGTGCCATCCTTTCCACTAAGTGCAAAAAGAATTGGAATCCACTTTAGAGAGACAGCATTTTCAAATACTCTCTTGGGATTTCTGGAAGGGTGAAAATTATGTCTGCTGACTTTCTACTATACCATCCAACTCACTATTTTTATGAAGTACTGGCTTAAAACCTGTCTAATTGTAAGTCTGTTTCTGGCCTATTTGCTTTGGACGTCTCCTGAACATGCCTGGTGGGTTTTCATTTCGTGTTTCCTTTTCTGTAAGTACTATCCGAGACATTAATGGCCAAATGCTGACCATAGGAGCCAAATGCTGGAGGTTATCTTTTTCCTGTTCTGAGCACTGCTCAGATTCACTGAATGATGCACAGAGCACAGCTGTGACAGCTTAATTCTTGCCCAGGTAATAACCTTATTTTACCCAAAAAGTGAGAAATTCATTAGTGACCACCAATTCCCCACTCTTCTGAAAGGGTTTTGGTAGAGGGAGTGTTTGGATTTTTTAATTTTCATTTTTTACTCTGTGGACAATATATTATGATGTTACTGTTCCTACAATGTAGAAAACCAGTCCATCCTACCTGTGTTTATGAACATACATATATATAGAAATTAATATTACACAGGGCTTATAAACTAAAATATTAGCTAAAATAATTGTTCTGCTAAGCTATAGACCTTTCATATGGGTTTGACTGCTCGACCAGGTTCCTATTTGTATTACTTTTCTGTAGATTACTTAGTAAACTGTGGCCTCTAAAGGCTCAGTTTCAAAGAGAAATCAATTACTTCAAACCCAGATGGTTTAGTATTGCTGAATGCTGAGTTGTAGGCATGAATACAGCATTTAATTTCCAGTGATCTAATTTGGAAAAGTAATAATGAGACATGTTATCATGAGAGAAAATTCAGTCTTTTAGGCACAAAAATTAAAATAAAAACTGCTGGACCTAAGTTTCCTACCTTTTCTCTTTACTTCTTTGTTTTCTCCACCTGCCAATTTTTTAAATGATTCATTTCCTTTGAAGTAGTCTTAAAAATAATTAATTAGCTTCTATAGAATAACATGCTTATCATCAAATATAAGTGAAATACCCAGTTAAAATGATAACTTAAGAAGTTTAAAGCAGCCTACTAACTTCTTGAAAACCTAAACACCTATCAAAGCTGCAAAGAGGCTTATACTGTAAGTAAAACTAGACAAAATAGAATTAATTATCTGGTTACCAGTATTGCTCATCCTAACTTTTTAATACTGTTTGTTCAGAAGGGGTAGACATCCAGTGTGGTGTTTCCAAATCACTTCATTCATTGTCTTTGTCTCATAAAAACTTACGACACCTATATGTAACTACTATACAGAATTCCCCTTGGGTTTGTGATGTACATAATATTTGTACCTGTAATATACTCTAAAAAATTTAAAGGGTCATCATTTCGAATTAGTTTACTGGTGGAACAACAAGCTTTAAAAAGTCTGATCACATTATCAGTTAATATTGTCCTACAATAAGATTTATCCATTAGCATCAACTGAACATCTCATTCCTTAATATATTTGAATGTCCATTAGTTTGTAAAAGTAAAAGGCATTAATGTTCTAGAAATAATAACTCTGTAGTATGTTCAACACATTTGAGATCATGTTTTCATTTTTTTAAAAGATGAGAAGAAGTCAAGGACTTTTTAGTTCTAACATGCCTTAGTCTGGAAAACAAAATAGTTAAAAGACGTAATTTAAAGTCTGGTTTCCCAGCACTTATTGACTCTTTTTAAAAAAGCATCAGAGAAGGCAAAAAAAGACCCCCAAGGCAATTTTTTTNTTTTGCTTTTTATTCATCATCATAATCAGATAAGATGAAGAAAAAGACATAACCAGAGAATCACTTATTTACTACATTAAATGATTGGCTGCTTAAAAATCTATAGCGGTGTTATATATGTAAGGAGAATGAAAGGGATTACAAGACAATGGATATTTCCCTGGAGGAATCAAATTATTTCCTCTATTGTGTCTGACCATGAAGAGCATATTGGTCTATTCTGCATGTTTTGATTGCATACAGCAGAGTATGGTACAGAGATCCCTCAAAGTCCCTGCTAAACTGACAACTGCCCTGAAGCATCTTCTCAACTTAGATCCAGATACAACCCTGTCTGTATATATGACAAACTTCTGCTAATAATAATCTCTTGCAAAGTGGGTGCATTTGTGTTTGGGTTGTTTCTACTGCCCCTCCTCCTACCCGCTCCCAAGGATTACAACAGCAAGCCCACATGCTGTGGGAAGCAAGGCTTAGTGAAGAGTGGATGACACCCTTGCTGATTTTGTTCATTTGACCTTTTACCACAAAGCTGAGGGCTTCTTTACGACTGAGCAATTAATGATTATGTCACAGGGAATATTAATATTGGCCAGCAAGTATTTCTATTATTTGAATACCTTCCTCAATCCTACTTCTTGGCAGATTCAGCTTTCTATTTGACAAAGCAGTAATTAATGTTTTCTATCAACATGGGAGGGGAAGAAGGGGGAAAAGGTCTCCTTTGAATATAACCTTGCTCGGTTATACAAGAGCAGATGGCATCTTCACCTTTTTGGTGTGAACTTTCTAAAACTTATCAGTAAAGTTTCTAAAAATTTCTGTGCAAAAGGCACTGTCAAAATTAATCTGGTCACTTGCAACAAAGCAATTCACAGCTTTGAATAAATAGTTTCATAGTGAATCCTCAAGGGAAATACAAAACACCTCTCCCATCTACCCTCCCTGAAAAGAAATATACGGAAAACACTCAAACGCAAACTCAAACAAAGTAAACCCCTTACCCTCCCACAAAAACAAGAACCAAGAAAAAATCAAACCAAAAAAACACACAAAAAAGCCAAAAAACAAAAAAACCCAACCAAACAAAAAAACCCCACAGCCAACCAAAAAACCAACCAAAAAACCAAACCACTGATAAACCCCTCAAACCACATAAATTTTACCAATATCTTTTTTGGTTTTTTAATCTCATTTAAGCTAAATTTAGAAGAGGGAACTGACCCATTAAAGAGATATAAAAACATGCAGACTGTCCATTCTAGAAAACATTATCCATTATTCTGCAACTAAGTTTCAGCTTAATTTATGCCTGTCATGGAAAAAGCTTCCTGATGTCAGGTCTGGCTGTGTGTAGGGCTGTGCAGGGGGATCAAGCTGTGCTACTGTTTAGGATTCCTGCCAAACAAGTGACATTTCCCAAGAACATAAACAGAATTTTAAAAAGTTGTCTTTGTCCTTCTTAAACAGTAGGTCTAAAGGGGACCTAAGGAAAAGAAGAAGAAAGAAGACTTATCCTGATACGGGTACATACATGGTTGCTAAGAAGGAAAATAACAAAGCTATTCTGAGCAGGGAACAATGTTCCCTTTAAGAATAAACTATGGAAATTAAGAGTTTGTCCTTTGTAAATGGTTTAATTTCCTATTGTAAAGTGTAAAGTAATTAGAATATTTTTGAAGACAAGTATTTAAATATTTAGCAGCATATTAAAACTGAAGAAAAGGGCATGACTGGATTTAGAGTTTGCCCTATCTACAACATGGAGGCATGGTTCAGTGACTCACTAGGGAGAACAGCAACAAGGATGATAGCATAATAAAGGACTTTAAACTGACCTGTAATTTACCGTTTGAATATTCATTGCATAATTTAAATTACTGAATTTTTGAATTTTTTTCCTATTAAAAAGCTAAAAAAAAAAAAAGTTGAATTGAGACAGACAATAACTGATTCCTTAATATTTTAGCTCAAGTAAATTAGTTCCTGATCAAGGACAGGACCTTCATGCTCCAGAATATGATCTAATCTTTGTTAAAAAAAAATAAAAGGAAGCGCTTTGAAAGGCTTATTCCAAATTTGCTGACTCTAACAATTTACAGAGAATTCCTCACCTTAGGAAATATATATACTATACTGAAAGCCAAAGTTAACCATTACTTTATCTATCCTCAATGCAGAATAACATTATTATGCTTTAATCCTTTATGAAACTTAAAGAATAAAACATTTTAATTTATAAATATCTAAACTGTGTGTCAGGGCCCAAAAAAGTGAAAGACAAAAAAGTTAAAAATGCAAATTTCCATTTGATTGGAATTAAAAATTGTCAAGGCCAATATTCCAGAATGAAGAGATTATTTGTCTCACAAATTTTGAAAGGAAATTACAGAAGATAATGAAGTTTGAGAATATAACAGATAGTTTATCTCTAAACATTCAAAATTTGCTTAACACTGGATTTCTGGGTTCTGACCAGTCAGCTTTGGTTCCCAGAATTTTTTGAGCTTATTAAGTATTGATAGTGGAACAATTTTTTTTTTTTTTTTTTTTTAATGAGACTTTTGAAAGCTGAGATCTTACTAGCAAAAGTTTGCATCCTCTAGGATAGGAGTCTGGAAAGCATTCCAGAGACTAAGAAAACTACTTAAGAGTCTAAGCTTTTAGAGACTTTAGGAGGTCTCAGATGAGCCTCTGGTTCATCAGAAGACCTCAATTTCTGTCTCCAAAGTCAGAATGTCTCCATCCCTGAATGTTTAGATTTCATTTGAAAAACTCTAGGTTCAGTTTCTGTTTCTTATACTGCAGTTGTCATGATTTGTAGATTGTCCTTCAACTAGCATTTTATATTATACATGAAACTCAAAATCCCTTTTACAAAGTAAGGACCTGAGCCTGAACTGAAGTCAGAACTTCTGATTTCACAGCTCAAAAGTTTGGTCTTGTAGTAGAAAAAAGACTTTCACATTCCTCAGTGTCTCAATGTAACATGTATTTATTTACCAGCTTCAAATCCGATATGACACTTTCTGAGATGAAGGTGAGACACAGTATATTATGCCTAGAACCTACTGATCTGTACAAAGTCCTCTATTCCTTGCCTTGTCAGATAGTCTCCCACATCTTGCTAGATGAAGTCCAAATCCTACCTGAAAGGAAGCATTCACCCCATGGCTCACTCCCACTCCCTGCTGAGCTGAGATTGCTGCAGTCTTTCATGCTGAGCCTCAACCACAAGGGCAATCTGTGCCCACAAATAACAGCATAGTTTTTCGGGCATGGATCTGTTCCTTTCTGCAGAAAGACAAGCACTACATGATAAAGAAAGGGGGATTTTTCTGCAATGAGGAAGCTCTCAGAAAAAAAAAAATGCACAAAACAGAGTAGCAAAACAATAATTAAAAACCTCTTTGTTGTTTGATAGGAAGAGGGCTGTTACACCTATTAATGATATCAAGATGATAAAATGTATTTATATAATATTTTCACAGATACATTTATTATGTTATTGTATTATCTGCTCTACTGAATATGCAATATTCACATATTTCTAATGTTAAATATGAAAATCTGCTAAAAGAAAATATCATAAAAATAAAAGATTACAGTAATAAGAGACTGGTAACAGCAAATAAATATCCCTAAAAAGATACTGGAAATCCTATTTCAAGCAATTGTGTTCCCAGCTCTTATTTGTTTTGGGTTTTATTGACAGTTTATAGTTCTAAGTCGTTTGAGGTTAGTCACCTGGACACTTTTGTAATTTCTCAGAGGAAACAACTACAAGGAAAATAATCAAGACAAGTAAAATAATTACGTTTATGGTCTGTGTAAAAAAATGTCACTCCAAAAACTAATATATGAAAATTATTTTTGTAATTATCCATTTTATCACTGTACATTTTTAAGGAAATCTTTTACAGACCCCAGGTTATAAGACACCCAGATTATGAAACACCTTTTATGTGACTCTTCTAGATAAGTCAAGAACAGGGCTAAAATATTAAATGAATCATCTTTTCATGTATAATTTATAGTCAAGTAGATTGCAAATGAAAAAAGTAATTGACTATCTTATTCATTATTAATTGATAATGAATTAAAGGGTTTTGTAAGTAGACAATGTGAGAAATTTTCAGTGAGCCCCATAAAGCAACGAATATAGATTTTAAAGACCTAAATTAAAAAAGAGAATTTAATCTGCATTCATACATTAATATCAGATTATTAAAGGCCTCTATAGATATTTCTCTTTGTTTCTTTCCTGACCATTCTTTCTAGTATCTGAAAGAAAAAAAACTTCTGCTACTTTAAAGCAGTATTCTTCTTTTAAATGATTGAGCTGTAGGAACAACCAAAATTTATAATTCTTACAAAGTGGTAAATTTTGATAAACTTCTTGCCACCATGCTGTAAGGATGATTTGAGGCTATGGAAGATAGCTGTGTATTTAATTCTTTGTTCCTTGTACTCTTTACTTGCTCAAAAGAAAATAGTTGAAACAAGATGAAAGTATTTGAAAGGAAAGGATATCTACTGAAATTAAAAATGAGAACAGAATGTTTCTTCTGGTTTCTCTAAGAACAATATAAAATATTCTCTTTCCATACCATCACTAGACATGTAGAGCTACCTTTTTGGGAACCCTGGATAGAGTTTTGCTGCATGGATTTAATTAGTTGTTATCATCCCTTCATTGGTTCAACACTTTCATCAATGATATTAGGGCATCTTAAGTTCATGAATTTTAATAGTTCCAATAAATATGCAATGAAGTGGCAGCAGTCTATTCTACTCTGGATCAAAGACACAGACTATCCTTCAAGTTCAGGTTTAATTTTTGAGTTCTTGTCTTTCTGAGATATTCTACTCTTCATAAAAGTAACAGAACAGAGGATTGTTTTTTTGTGGTTTGTTGGTTTGTTTGTTTTAACTGAGATAATATTTCTTGTTTTAAACATCCCTGAATGTTTGGTTTTCAATTGCAAAACTTTAGGTTCAGACAATTCTTAGTTACTTTTTTTTTTTTTTTTAATATGAAGAAACTTTCACTGCACAGACTCCAAAGAAAGGATGAGTCATAATTTTTGTATTGTTGTCTAACCACATTGTGAGCACTTCTCTCTGGACTCCAGCTCCTCAGGAGAAATTAGAATCTTAGAGCAGACCTTGACAAATCAGCATTTTTTCAGGGAAGAAAAAGCATTTCACCAATAGAAAATTTTCAACATTTTAATTAAGGTGACTTGTGTTCAGACAGGAATTAGGAATGGTCTCTAATTCTTTCTATTCCTACTGCTTGCTTTCTGTTGGACTGTGTGTCTGTGTAATATGGAAGCCCGAACTGCTGTGAAAAATTGTCCCTAAAAAGATCACACTGACACTTAGAAACTAAACTGTAGATAATCTTTGTAAGAAAACAGTATTTAAACTAGTGGTGCATTTTTTTTCTCTTGTTCTGTTGAAAAGGAGCAAGCTTTTCAAAGGGAAAACTTATGGATATGCTTCTTCATGTATTGTAATGCATGAATTTTTTTGAACTGAAGCGAATGTCAAAATGTACATTTAATAGGAAAAAAAACCTTGCACAGCAGAAGTCTGATACTGGATTTTGTCCAGCAGAACAGGTCCAGAAGAAGCCATGTACCATCCTGTCCCAGATGTACACCCATACCATCTTCATTTTATTGCACTTCATACTTCACAAAGGGTGAACATAAATCCTTTCAGCTTTGTAAATGATTTTTCTTTTTTATTGTTGTTTTCCTTTGCAAAACCTAAATGGATTAACCCAGAATTAGAGCAAGAATAAGAGTAAATCAAAAATAAAAAATTAAAATCAGGTATAACTTAAATTGTAAATAGAAAGGACACTGTTGAGATATTGCTGAAAAACTGTCCAAAACTCCTTAAGACCAATGCATTAAAAAGCAGGCATTCTTTATTACAGAACCAGATGTACAAGGGTATATCTCCACCAAAATCATGCAGAAAAAATACAGAAAAATCTGTAGATCCCTCTGGTGGTCTCTAGTGGTCCTAGATCCCAAAGTTATACCTGATCATTTGATTCCCAAATATGGAGCTGAATTGACATACCTAGGGTGGCTCATTATTTTCCAAGACCCTTCTTGGTCAATGTTGAATATGATCCAAAATAAGCATTGTGTGTTTCCATAGGCTAATGATATTTTAGAATAAGCATTGTATTTTTCCCACCAGGTGAGCAAATAATTCTTTATCTGGCTAGAGAGACATGTTAGAAAAGGCAGAAGTGACAAGTTTCACAGCCATCTAGATTCTCTTCCAAATATGAGAAATCAAAAAATCTGTCACTGCTTGTACAGAACCACAAGAAATAGCACATTTTCACCCATTTAATAAAGCATGTTTTCTAGTTTAATTTTAGGATTAAACATACCTAATTGTCACTTAGACATTTTAATAAGAAATACTTCAAGAAACCCAAGGAACAGAAATGAAATATACTTGATTTTTATTCCTACAGAAAATTCTGGAGAAGCTAAGCCATTTTATATGCCTGGCTAGAAGCTCCATTGTAAATACTTGGCCTTCAAGAGAAAAAGAGTGGCATTTACTCAGCTAAAAATACCTCCCTTAATTGTTTCTTAAGAGAATGGAAAGAGAACCACCACTTTGTATAATTTATGTTCTTTTCACTCAATATTTTTCAAAAGTATGCATAACAGGAGTATATATATGTATGTATGTATGTATGTATGTATGTATGTATATATGGTATATTCCTGATGCTTCCTTTATTTGAGATCAGAATATTTACCCTTTCCCAAGAATGGAAGACTGATGTAACAGAACTAAAGACACCAATCTTAATCTTTTTCTGCAGTCCCAGTAGATACATCTGGGTCATAATCATCAAGACGTACAAATAGACATCATCCCTTCTGTTGAAACTGAGCCATGAAGCTGAGTATTTTCCTTGTGGAATACCAAATAAAACTTTTTTTATTGAATTTAGCTTAACCTGTTCCCTGGGAAGCAAAGATAACTCTGCAGGGTAGAGTATATTTCTTGTTTGTTCAGGAAACAAATCCTGGTTTTGCTACTGAAAGATACTTTTTCCATATTTGGTTGCTATCTGAATATTTGTTGTCAAACCATTCATACAACTTCTAGACTCAGTTCTACTGCATATTTAAGGCATTTTCAAAGGTATTTAAACATTCTTTTTCTCCTTTTCATTTTCTTCCATACCTTTCTTAGTTTTCTTTCCTTGTGTTTCTTTTCTAAGTTGTTACAATGACCTGAAAATTCTATTTCCCAAGAATTACACTGGATGATAATACACCATTCCTCAATGACAATTACTTTGGATACAATCTTCCTAACCATATTTTGCTATAATTAATCTTCAAAAAGTTGTGTTTCTTCTCAAATATGTCTTAAGCTCAGAATGTTTGTTTCAGTAAATTCCTGTCTTGCAAAAATCCCATAAATTCAGTTAAAATAGAATCAACCCCTACACAATTACCTTTACTTTTTTCTCTATCAAAGTATGTTTGTATCTGCATCTTTTTGTCTTTATATTCAGATGTCTTGAATACATTATTTTGCACTATGGATGACTCCTCTGAAGTGCCAGATTCTGTCTAGAGGGAGAGTAAAGGTTATGGGATTGGTAGCATGAAATCTAATCTCTCATGGCAAATCTTGCATTCTTACACTAAGGTAACCTCATTAAAATGATAATAATTTCCTTTCACTCCATGCCCAAAAAATTCTGAAATATTTTACCACAATAGAAGATCAGGATATATATGTGAATATAAGTGAAGACAGACATGCTGCCTGAGAAGGAAATCTATATTCAGAGTGGAAAGAAATAGCCTGCTGGCCCATATCTTGGAGGCAGGCATCGGAATTAAGTGGACACTGAAGTGGTAATAATATTCTAGCTCTTAATCTCACTTTCTAGAAAGTAAAAAATAAAGATACACTTTATCACACTAAGTTTTCTTATTCGTTTGTATTAATCCAAACAGGTCATAGATTGTATGTATTCTTTCTTGAAGTTCCTAAGTTTTCCTTTGAATGCAAAATGAGGAATTCAAATCTTAGAGGCAGAGAATTGACTTTTAGTAGTTAGGGAGCCAAGAATGATAACCAAGAGGCTCTTTGTGTGAGACCTATTTTTTCTATTTTCTTACATCTGTTTAATTTAAGAAATACGTCTTTCATTTCCATATATGTGAATATCAATACCTCCACATAACATGGTATTTTAGTGGCTCCCAAACATGAATTTAGGAGATTCCTGTGAATTCTTCATTTTACATCAGTAGTAACAGAGAAACCCATAACAGGATTAAGGCCTGAAATATTCTAGGTAAAAATGTTGATATTCTGAATCTTAGAACTCCGACAAACAGTATATCAAAAACTGTAATTTAGTTCTATGTGGGATTTTTTTAATAAATTAATATGTAATATAGTGTGGAATATTCCATGTTCTCAGAAAGGTTGCTGTTGTTCAAAGGGAGAATTTATAGGAACATCAAGGCTAAAATTCACGTGTTATTAAAAACAGTTTTTCAAAGTTTCCTTAGCTCTGTGGTTGTATTCCCAGTTGTTCCAGCCTTGTGAAAGAAGGAAAAATGTAAGAAGAGTTTGCTTCTTTCACTTTACACTATTTTTTATTTATTTCACATCAAAATATCATTGTGTGTATTATAGAATCAATCCATTACTGAATCTACTTTGACTTGGTATTTTGCATTGATGTTAGACTTGTATGACCCTTTAAACAAGACATTATGTTTAATCTTACATTTGAGTTGGAATGTTTTTTCCCTTTTTTTTTTAATTCCAAATTCATGCAGTCAAATTTTTTTCTTGAGGGATGTAAAATGACATGGAAAGAGTCCAACAGGATAAACCCAAAAAGACCCTAAAAATCATGTTTGAATACATAACCAGGGAAGCTGGTTATCCTGCAGTCATAAAAAATACAAATATTTTTATATATAAAAGTGACTTTATTAGCAGACAAAACACATTTATGTTTAAATAAATTTTAAATTCCTTTAAAAAAATACGCTTCCAGAATTAATTCATATATTTTGTAAAATTATTTTAAAAGTGATAATTAAATGACAATTAAATTAATGAAAACTCATTATTTGAAATAATAAAATAATGTATTATTATGTTCAACATATTATATTTATTATCTATGTATAATATAATTGCTAATATTATGTATTAGCCAGTGCAAATTATCACATAATTTCATTTGATGTTAGTATCTACCTGTTGACGGTGTGGCTCTATATTTTTACAGTTTGTAAGAATATTGTCATTTGCTTTCTGATTACACATTTTTTCTCTAGGAATACCTTTCGTGATTAGAAATATTCACTGAGTTTATATACTTTCAATCATCTCCAGATTGAAGAACCCCAGCTCCCTCAGCTGCTCCTCATAAGCCATGTTTACTAGACCCTTCACCAGCTCCATTCCCCTCCTCTGGACTGGTTCCAGCCCCTCAGTGTCTTTTCTGAAGCGAAGGGCCCGGGACTGGACACAGGATTTGAGGTGTGGCCTCCCCAATGGCAGGGAGATGTCCAGTGCCCTGGTCCTGCTGGCCACACTACTCCTGATACAGTCCAGGATGCCTTTGGCCTTTGGGCCACCTGGACACGCTGCTGGCCCACACCCAGACAGCTGCTGACAAGCACCCCCAGGCCTCTTTTCTTTCTCTGCATTTGTATAGCAGAAACAGTGCTCTTTTACAGAGCTGCTGTGAAGATAAGCACGATGAAACATTGAAGCATCATGAAGATGGGTTTATGCGTAGATAAGAGCAACAAGATGAAAATAAAAATTTTCTGAACCAGGTCTTATTTTGAACAAAGTATGACTTTCTGCTACTTTCTTAGAAAGTAGGGGAAAAAGAAAAAAATATTGCCTAACAAAATGAATAGATCATAGCATTTTTTTTCCTTACTACAAGTAACTTCTAGTTTAACAAAGCAAGTCAAATCATATAGTGGATAATAAAGAGACAGGAGAATAAATTCATTTTTACACCATTCAATAAATATTTCAAAAGATGTACTATTTTGGCAACACTGACTGCTTCTTTTTCTACAATAAGAAAGTAAATGTGACCATGTAATGATTATTTCCTTCACTGTCAGGGCACAAAACTGTGCATAATGTATTTCTTTAGTAATTATGTTTGATCACGCCTAAAATACCAGCCAAGCGCTATTTTGTTAGTGCAAAATGTAGAAAGAGAATTGAAAAACAGAAAGAAATAGACATTCTGTAAGTATTCAAGTTATAATTAATCCTTTTTCAGATTGTAGATGTAATTTGGAAGATTACAGATTGTTCTCAAATACCTGAAAGCTATTTGAAATGTTGTGGTTATTTAGTGGTGGACAGAGAAAAAAGATCTCAGACTATGAGCAAACCGGTAGCTCTGACCATTGCTTTAGAGGCCACAGAATTTCATCAGTGAAAGGATTACAAACAGCTCTTTTATAGGTCAGTAAAATTTACAAGGTATAATGATCATACTTGTATGAGTTTCATAAAGTTTTAAAGAATATGTAGTAGACGTTAAATCCCCAAAAGTGACTCAAGTGTCTTGCTAACACTAATCTGGACATGTACCAGTTCAGAAGTAATGTAGGTATCGTAAGAGTACTGCCTGGCAATAAAGAAATACATAAGTTATCTCAGGCGTGGATACCTAATTAACACTGGCATAGATGTCAGCAAGAATAAAAGTAAATGAGCCTGCACTAAGAGCTGTTTTTCTGAGGTTAGATTCTACTTGCAGCTGAGATGCTATTTAGGTCTAGTTTGGATTGTTCTTCATAGCACTACATTGCTCCAATTGTGCAGATAAATACTAAATGAGAATCTAATCGACTGCAATGTGTTACTTGTGTTTCTAAGTGGGGTGTTGTTTCAGTCCCTGAGCAAGATCTTGCCATAAAGAAGCAAGAGTTGAGAAGGCACAGGTAACATTTCAAGGGCTATCACAGCTGCACATGGGAAGAGAAGCAGGGGAGTAATATATTAGGCAGAATCACACTGAGCAGTATTCCTACCTAGATTGAAGAAATTCCTGGAGAAGTCCAAATCTTTTTGCATGCTTTTAATCTGTCTGTCAGGCAATGAACCCATAGAAAAATTTCAAAACGTGTTCTGCTTGACTCGTGAATATTCAGCTGCTTTCTTGATAATGAATTATGTAAGTTCATGACGAAAAAGTTCCTCCTTTGTTTTTTGAAAATGAGGTGGGAAACCACCAGTCAATTATATTTCAAACTTATTATTTTATCAAGGCCTTTGATACATAGAAGTTCAGATATTTAGAAGGAATAAAAAAGCCCCATAATTACATTAGTTCTACACAAAAACCAAATATTCAAATTATTCAACTTATTCATCTTAGCTTAACTTTAGTAAATTCTGCTGAAAAACTATGAAAAGTTCTTGCCATGCATAAATTAATTCTTCCCTGTCATTTGCTTGTTCTTTAATGTACTGAAATGTATGAATTATGACTGTTCTTAAACATTGTAAAGCTCGCTTCCTAACCAATAGCACTCTGGCTCCTTTATTTACTAATTTGGTATGTGAAACTATCACATCATGACTCTCCACTGGTATCACTGCAAATTTGTACTGCTCATTGTGGTTGCTGTTATAACCTGCTTGGCCTCTTGAGAGATTCATTGATTCATTTTCTTTTCCCAGACTGTTCTCAGATTGTCAGTATTGTTTCTTAATCTAGTTCATATGGACAGTGAAATTCTCTGTGGTTTAGCTTCCTCACACAAACCTATGTGCAGCCAGCCACATAGAAATCCAGGGAGAATTATCTGCTCAGAGCTATAAATCCTCTAATGTTCCAATGTAACCTGGCATAATGGAGATGCTGAAACAACCTGTATCTACCTTATTGTTTTATAGCCATTGATACTGGAGGTCCTTTGTTCTCACAAAATCTAGATCAGTGCCCTCCATATGTAAGAAAGAGTAATTAAAAATGTGTTTTCACCACAAGCCAGCAATTCAAATCACCCATTACATTGATGACAAAAACTAAAACCCTATATGCACAATAAAAGTAGATATTCTGGCTGTGGCTGTGTGCAATTTAGCATGAAGTATGAAAAAATAGGTAGAAATCTGTGGAACAAAATATTATAAGTATCTCACACCTAATATGTTTTGGAGAGGCTTTATTTAAGATTACCTATTATAGCCCCATTTAAACTCCTTGGAACAATTCTTTCAAATTATTCTAATCTAAAAGAAATGTAATTTACTTTTCCCCACTTTAAATGGTTGCTTGAAATTTAAATTTACCTAAAATTATCTTTGTTACATTCCTTCTAAAAACAAAAAAGGCAAAGGAATGCCGTTGATTCTGTTATGTGGTAAAGATAATCTCAAAGAGCAAAAGACAACATTGGAACTGAAAATATAAGGTATCAAAAAAGCAAATCAAATACATTCCTCTCAAGAAATTTCATTGAAACTCTTCATTATCTGTTTGTGCCAGATGTAAACGTGTCCAAAAATATTGAAGCTAAACATCAGAGTATGTGTAAGAAAATATGTTAAATTATTTTAACATATAAAGGCTCAGTAAATCATGTCCTTTTTAAGGCTCAGTAAATCATGCCTGGATGATGCATACTTGACTTTGCCTGGATATTTGATTGCCACATGGATGAGAATAAATGTGTGAAACACTATAGTCAAGCTTAACCCGGTTGTTGTTGTTATTGTGTTTTGTTTTGTTTTGTTTTGTTTTGTGGGGAGCTTTTTGGTTGGTTGTTTGATTCTTTTTTTCCTCAGTTTTACTTCTAGCATTAATCTTGACAAAGAAAACAAAAATTGGGTAACTTTCATCTCTATGAAGACATAGCTGATATATACAATTCCATCAAATTTTGATTGTCTTTGCTAGAAGAAAAATCTTAAATGCTCAAACGGTATTGTTTCATAATATTATAATTTGTAAATGTATCCAAGTATCTCTACTGTACAATATCAATTATATAATAATCAATAATGATGGCAAAATATTTCTGGTAATTAATCCAAGAGAATACAATATTGCTATGAACTACAGGGCACATGAGAATATAGTAAATGCTTATTTTTATTTTGATTTGAAGAAATAGTTGGAAAATATTTCACATGCGTAATTATTTTCTTAGTGGACAGACTTCTCACTTAAATTGTTTAGCTGCAGCTTTAGATTTAGGTAAGAAACAAAAAATGTTTCTGTAGGTAATAATCCTAAGATGTATCAACACTAGAAGCTGAATGTGCTGTGTGATTATCAAATTACAGTCCCCTGCTTCAGAGAAAGGAGATTAATTTGAGACTGCTGAAACATTTTCCCTGACTTCTTGGCAGAGACTCAAATAAAATAAAGTAGGGTGATTGTGTCTCACCCCAAACACAATTAAGAGTATAGTGACAATGTTCACCCAGAGACATTTCTGTGAACACAGAAGTGAAGATCTAACCATGATAAATTTACAGTAGATGCAAACAAAAGATCTCAACCAATTTCTCAGACACTAGCATGGACAAGTTCAGTGTTCTTCTTGGGAATTAGCAAGATCCAGAAAAGTTTTGAATAATGGAAACTGTTGACCAGAAAATTCCTAGGAACCTGATTACCCTTGGTAGTACACAAATACTGGTTTATTTCAGCTACCTAGTGATGAATGCAAAGGAAATGAATTAAAGGACAATAAAAAGACAAGATTTAAGTAACAAGACCTGCTTCAGAAATATGACTGATATTTTAAACCAGCAAATAGTGTGGCTGCAGGCTGTTAGGACTAAAAGAATTAATTTGATGATATAAAAACAAAAAAAATTGAATCTCATAATCAAAAATCGCATTACAATGCATAACAGAATTGATCTCAGTTTTATGTTTATGCTTTAGCCTGGAAATTTTAACATATTCCTATTATATTGGGACTCCAGAGAAATATAAGGAACAGATTTCTTCTCATTCTTTATTTAGCAGTTTTTAGGGGACAGCAATTTGTTTGTTCACTCTTCTACACATGAGCTGACCTCATTCTGGTAGAAATTGATGAAAAAGTGCTATAAAAGCTATCACTCTCAAAAAAAAAATTGTACATCAGCTGTACTAAATGTCTGATGATGGAGAAAGATACTATTTGTGCAAGATCAACACTGTTAACAGCAGGGACACAGAGAGAAAATTTAAAGATAGTAAGCCTATACTGAGTCCATCAGTGTCCCTGAAATTTGATAAATTGCTTTATCTAGGGAAACTCTATATTACTTGCTATAACGATTCTTTAACTTCATAGATAATATATAGTTCTTTACATAAGAAAATAATAATAGGAAGTAATACAGTTTATCAGATTTTTTTAATTTCTGTTCTCAGATATTAAAATAACTCAACACAGCATCTCTCAATCAGGTCAATATTTGGAAACTCTAGCAATTATCCTCCTTTATTCCCTAGAACCAGGCCAGCTAAAACCCATCTGTCCATCTTTGGATTGACATTGTGCTCATCCAGTATAATTATAATTATAACTTAAGAACAGATTACTCAAATCACAAACCACATGTCAGACTATAAGTATGCACCTTTTGCATAGCTTGATGAAAGCTCTGTGCCTTTCTTCCCTTTGGCTGGCTGGAACACCATAATATGTATAATATGTATAATTGCCAAAACTGAAAGTAAAGAGGCTTTTGTGATGCTATTATCAGCTTTTCTCACAGCATCGCAGAATCACATATGCCATTGGTTTTTGTCCAATATGTTACACTATAGTTATAGTCTATCATGTAATAATATAATGCTGTAGAAATAAAGTTATTAATGTCACCATGAAAGTCAAGAAAGAATTTCATATTAGGAATTGCCAATGAAAAATGGAAAGTTTACTGCATATATTTTTTTCCCTAGCAGTACCTTACATTATGCATTAGTTGTGCAGTAAAATAATATGATATAACTTATCTGGTCCTGCTGGACATACATACTACTGTAACAAATTTTCAAATTTTATTCAATTTTGAAGTAGATTTGCAGAACATTTTGAAGAACAGCTGCTTATCTGTTTAAAATGTTTCTTAGTGATTTCATCAGATTATAGTAAGTGGAAATATACATATTTTTCAAAAGAAGGGGCTCAGTCGGGACATTGTGAAAAATTAATTTTGGGCTGAGAGTGAATACATGGTATATACTTTGTCCCAAATATAGGAGGGGTTATTCAATTATTGTCAAACATATATCAAGTAAGGAAGGTTGAGATGATGATGAATAAATTTTCAAGTGGGGAAATACATCAAATTTTTCCTTCCTTAGTCATCCCTTTTATTTACTTAATTACTTATGTAATATTAAAGCTTGACTATCATGAAAGTCATAGAAGTTCAATTTCTCTTACTTTTGAAAGGAGAGCGATGTCAGCATAATTTCCTGGAGAGGAATATAAGTGCTCAAATTTCAGGAAGTACAAATCAGATATTGTTGGAATGTGCTTTGTTTGGTGCACTGAGCTGTGCCGTGTGCAGGTGCTCAGGCGCCAGCAAGCACAGGCTGCAGGGACGGCCCCTGTGAGGAGAGGCTGGGCTGCCCTGCGCTAAGCACAGCTGATTCCAGCTGGCTCTGCCACGGACCCACCACAGGGCACAGCTGAGCCCCTCAGACAAGCTGGTATCACCTCTGGGAAAACATGTTTAAAACACGGAGAACAGTGAGGAATGAGGGGAAAAAAGAAAGAAAGAAAAAAAACAAAAACCAAAAACAAACAAACAAACAAACAACCAAAACCTACCCCCACACTATCATGAGAAAAAGCCCTGTGGCTTTTAACATAAAGGCCAAGGATTAAGGAAAAGGAGGAGGTACTTCCAATGCTGGAGCAGGTGTTTCCCCAACAGACTGGAGAAAATCATCCTTGAGCAATATGCTCACACTGGAGGCCATGGAAGACTCCATACCACAGCTTGTCAATATTTCCTGAAGGGACAGCAGTTGTGTGGAGACCCCAAGGTGGATGAGGGTGAAAAAGTGATGAGAAAAAAGCCACAGACATGCACTCTTAAGGACTGACCATAAGTCCTATTCTTTTTCTCCCTGCACTGCCCAGAGGGAGGACCTGGGAATAAAAGAGTGAAGCTCAGCCTTGGAAGAAGGGGTGTGGTGAAGTTTCCCAAAGACAAAATTAAAAAGTCCACTCTCTCTAGCTGGCAGTAAATTAAATTAAATTAAATTTTCCCAAGTCAATTTTGTTTTGCCTGGGACAGTAATTGTCTTTGTCTTGACCCATGAGATATTTCATTTTCTCTCCACATCCCAGTGAGGTGGAGAAATGAGAGCCCAAAACCACACACAATATTCAAGGTGAGGCCACACTAGTGCAGAGCAGAGAGGGACAATCCCCTCCCTTGCCTGGCTGGTGATCCTGTGCTTGATGCACCTCAGCCTTCCTGGCTGCCAGGGCACTGCTGACTCATACTTTCTGGTGACCAGGATTCCCAGGTCCCTTTCCATGGCACTGTTTACCAGCATCTCACCCCCCAGTCTGTACTTCCATGGTTGACTCATCCCAGGTGCAGAATTCATCACTTTGCCTTGTTGAAGTTCATATGATTGGTATTTATTACTATTATTATTATTTATTGTTCTGTTACTTTTACTATTATTGTTCACATGAAATCAGAAATTTATCTAAGTTAAATATTTAAAGGAATGAAGAATTAGAGGTATTTAGATTTTGTTTTGAGATTCACCATTGTGAGGCATTAATCAGCAGTTACTAAGCACAGTTTGATGACAAGTATTTGACACCTAAAATTCAAGACTGCACTAGAGCCTTGATTCTGAAAAATACCTGTGGATTTGCTCTTCCTCCCCAACCTGTCTTTATGCTTTGGAGTAGAAATCTGATCCTGTGGTTCATGTCATGACATCATCACATCTTGTTTTTCATTAAAAGTTAAAAGTGTAATGCTCTGAATTTGACTGAACAAATGTCTTTATCCTATAATTGATTTATAAAAATCATAAGCATGGATATAGATATAACTGTAGTAGAGACATAATGACTACATAAAATTGTTTGTGAGAAGAACCCTATACTGCTCTTGGAGATTTTGGGGTGTTTTATGCTGGAAGCAAGAGATTTGCTATGCAGAAGATGGAGAAGGAAGTAGTCTCAGAAGCCTGGTGTAGCTGTATTTGTCAGTCTCTTCCACCATAAGCCAGGAGATTTTGTTTCACAAATTGGAGTTCTCCTCTTTCAAAAGTGACACCTCTCTTTTATGTACTTTCTCAGCATCCTGTGAGTAAGAACTAGGGAAATCATTAAGGCAGGAAAAATGATCCTCTTTAACAAAACCAACAAACAATTTTTGAACTAGTGTCTTTTGCTGTAGTTTGTTGGGGGTTTTTTTTGCTTTATAGATTTTCGCCTTGACACCTTTATTCTACAGGCATTAGACACTGTGATTTTGACAAGGTTGTAGGCATCCTTTTAGACTCTCCAGTAGAAAGCTCTCTCATTAAAATAAATAGGAGAGAAAATAAAATATTTTAAAAAATTAAAGATAACTAGGTTTTTTTCCTTAGAATTCTAAAACAGCAGTTTAGAACTATAGAAGTAAATCTTTTAGAAATACATAATCCCTGTAAACATTCTTTCTATTTGGCATTGTGAGAAACTGAGAACATATAACTACCTGATCTACTTTAAAGAAAAGTCATAAAAATGTATTTTTGTACAAGTATTGTTGGATATGATAAATGTGTATTGATTTTACATATTTAAAACTTGAATCTTAAAATTCTGCTAATACATTTTCAAGAGTTTATTAAATATATAAATTTAACACTATAGTCTGTTAATTTCTTTAACCAAAATTTCTCATAACTTCAGATTTTGGATGTAGAATGAAATCATGGGTTATGAAAAGCAATGGTCATCCAATTCAGGAAACTGCCTTGTGTTTACACTGTGGTCTTCATATGTTCCTCTGGGCATTTTCTCTAAGTGTGCAACTTCATGTCCTTCAGTTGGGGCATCTTGACATGCATGATAGAAAACATTTTGGAAAACAGCCTGGCTGCAAGACAATAGGAATTTCTAGTGAGATCTGAGAGCTCTGTGGTCTGGATGAAAATCTCCACAGAGTACAGACAGTCATCTCTGAAGCACAGTCCTTCATCTGATTTTTATATGATCCTGAAAAAGGATTTATTAATTATTTTATCTACCTTGACAATCAACATTTTTCAATCTGTTTATCTTATAAAATCACGTCCACCTCTCATCCACTTTTTAAAAGTTATCTAACTCTACATATATATACCTTCTTTCCTTTGTGGTTGAAGGTTTTGTTCTCTGATGAACATTTCTAATAAAAACATGCACCCTGAAGTAAGTAGTGTCTGTTTGTCGTTGTTCTATCTCTCAGACTAAAACAACAACAAATAATTTCCTCTGCATTTAGTAGAAGAGGGATGAGCATGCATTCTTGCATTGCTATTTTCTTTAACCAGCATGACCGGAAGAAAACCATGAAGGAAAACAAAAGACGACTCAAGTAAAACAAAAAACCGTATGGAAATGTCACCTAAGTATGTGCTTTCTGAAGAGACAGGATACTATTGACAACACTGTGGTATGAGATATAAGAAAAAAATCGCTTCTCATGTGATGTGTGAACCGAGCAGCAAAAGTAAGGGCATTATTAAAATCTCAGTTCACCTGTATAAAATTCAGAGAGCCACATACTATGGGGATTTGACCCTGAAATCTAGCTCTATTTTGTGTCTAATAATTATTTTGAAAGTATTCCCCATCCTATACAAAGTAGCCAAGAGTTTGGAGCACTTTACTTGAAGGACTTTCAGGTAATTTCCAGCTTTAGATTTCTTTAACCTCTAGTATAAAATACAGTCTGTAAAATTTTGCTTAAAACATTCATCTTATCCTCCATTACTCTGAGACAGTCTTAAAAGCTTCCTGATTACTGCTAGCCTTAGAAATACACTACCATGACTCTTAAAATATTAATTCTCAAACCTGTCTATGCAAATTCTGTGGACTGTGCTCCACCTGGCTTGCAAAAAAAAAGCAACAAACTTCACTATTCATCCATTAATGAAAAACACAATTCAGTGAGACCTTGCCTATATCTGTGAAATTCCAACTCTTATGAGTTGGATTATCAGTTACATCCTTGTGTGAGCTGGGAAAATAAAGCACAGAAAATTGTTATGAGCGTGTTTAATCCAAAGCTTTACTTTATCCTTATGATTTTGGTATACCTAGGAAACAGACAAAGCTCAAATGAATGGTTAATTTTTTTAATTCCTGTAGCATGCTTGAAGTGAAATTATTAATGATCGGGGCAACAGCCACTAACTGGCTACAACTATGGATAAAATCAAAGAAATTGGTCTAGGAATAAAAATAAGACCCTTAGTGGCTCAACACAACCATTTAAGTTAGAAAGCAATAAAGAGTGAAAGAATGCCATTTTGTGGAGTGCACTCTATGCTTGGATTTCTGATTCAGTATAGAAGTGGAATTGTGGGTAGAGACTGGGCCATCAGTCGAGATCCAGACACGTCAACCAGCCCTACCACTGGACTGGTATCACAGGAGCAGGAACTCAGACTAGCATGAATCTGATGTGTGTGAGTGTTGTAGAACGCAACAGAAGAGAAAGTGTGCAATAAAAATCTTAGAATGAAAACTGCCATCCATTGTTTCTTCCCATCCTATCTAATAACTAAATTTTATATCTTCTTATATCTGGCACACTTCATAATAAATGTTTGTGTCCATCAGTAGTGGGAGAAATGAACAACATGCAAATTCTGCCATGACACACTCATTACAAGAAAAACTATTACACACACACACACACACACACAAAAAAAAAAAAAAAAATTAGATATTTAGGAATTTAAGCCTTACCTCTGAATAATTAACCTTCAAAATGGCAGGGGTCAAAACATATCTCTGGAACACTAACAAGGTATAAATGGAAGAAGCATGCAGTATAGTTCTTAAAATTTCTGTTCCTTGGATGCTACGTTGTACTTCTTAAGGTCTTTATGGACCCTTCTGAAATTAGACCAAAAA
>VYXD01001990.1:1175577-1187831 GCA_013397195.1 Hylia prasina | reverse complement strand
AAAAAAAAAAAAAAAGAAAAGAGAGTATCTGAATTCCATCAGAGTGAAATTTTAAAAGTAAACAACACAAAAACCAAAAGTAAACATGATAGAACCATTTCTGTTTGAAAAGAGTTTTAAGACCACTGACTCCAACCACCAACCCAGCATTGCCAAGTCTACCACTAAACCATGTCCCTAAGTGCTACATCTACATGCCTTTTAAGTACCTCCAGGGATGGTGACTCAACTACTTTCCTGGACAGCCTGTTCCATGCTTGATAATCCATTTGATGGAGTAATTTTTCCTATTATTCAACCTAAACCTCTTCTGTCACAACTGGTCACCACTTCCCCTTGTCTAATCATTTGTTACTTGGAAAAAGAGGCTGACCCCCATCTCAATACAGCTTCCCTTCAGGTAGTTTAGAGAGAGATGGCACTAAGGTGGATCCACCCCATGACCTTCCTTGGCACCAGGGTGAGGCTGCCAGGCCTGTAGTCCCTTGATCCTCCTTCCAGTTCTTTTTGTAGATGGACATCACAAAGACTAACCTCCAATCAACTGGGACCACTTTGGTTAAGCAGGACCCTTGGTAAATGATTGAAACTGTCTTCATGAGTGTCTTCATGAAGTGAAACTCCCTCAGTACACTTAGGTGGGTCCCAAGAGGTGACACAGACTTCTGTATGCCTAAGTAGTGTAGAAGGTTGTTGACCATCGCCTCCTAGATTATAGCAGTTTCATTATATTCACATCCCTGTGTTCCAGCTCAGGGGGCTGGGTACCCTGACAAAACTGGTCTTACTCTTAAAGATCGAGGAAAAAAGGCACTGAGTACTTCAGTCTTTTTCTCATTGTTTGTCACTATGTTTCCCTCTGAATCCAAAAAACAACTGAGAAATTCTTTAGCCCTCTTTTTGTTGCTAAGGTATTTATAGAAATGTTTTATTGCCTTTTACAGCAGTAGCCAGATTAAATTATAATTGGACTTTGGCCCTTCTAGTTTTCTCCCTGCATAACCTCATGACATCCTTATAGACCTTCTGAGTTACTTTCACCTTCTTCCAAAACTCGTAAAGTTTCCTTTTCATGCCTGAGTTCAGGTCAAAGCTCAATGTTTAGCCAGACAAGTCTTCTCCCCCACTGGCACATCTTTCAGCACATTGGTTCAAACTTCTCCTTTGCCTTTAAAATTTCATCTTGAAGAATGTCCAGCCTTCCTGAACTCCTTTACCATTCAGGACTAATGCCCAAGGGACCTTCTCAGTCAATCTCCTATATGGACCTAAGTCTACCCTCTGGAAGTCCAAGGCTGAAGTTTTGCTAACTCTCATCCTTCTTGGAGAATTGAAAACTTTATCATTTCATGGTAACTGTGCCCAAGGCAGCCTGCAACTATCAGATCCCCCATAAGTTCTTCTCTGTTCACAAAACACAGGACTAGCATGGCACCTTCCCTAGCTGGCTCATTCACTAGCTGTATCAGGAAGTTATCTTCGACACAGTTTTGGGAATATCTTAGACTGTTTCTTCTCTACTGTGTTGTATTTCCAGCAGACATCTTGTAAGTTTAAGTCCCCACAAGAAGGGCTAGTGATTGGGTGATTTCTCCCTGCTCCTTATAGAATATTTCCTCTGCCCCTTCATTGTGATTTTATGGTCTATAACACTGCCACCAGGATATCTGCCTAGTTGTCCTTCCCCCTGGTTCTTACCCATAAGCAATCAACCCTACTACCTCCATCATTAAGCTGTAAACCATTAAAACACTCCCTAATATACAGGGCTGCCCATCTCCTCTCCCTCCTTGCTTGTGCCCCCTGAAGAGTTAAAAGCCATTCACTGCAGCATTCCAGTTCTGGGAATTGTCTCAACCTCTGTCTGTGATGAGATCTCATTGTAGTGGCTTCCAGATTTCTTGTTTGTTGTGTGCATTGCAGTAGATGCACTTTGGTTGGGTTGCTGATCCGACCACCTTTTGGAGGGAGAAAGTCTACTTCCCAGGTGATTATTATCAGTCATTTCCCTGGTTTCTTTCTTATTCTTGTCAATAACCCTTTTGTCTTCATGGCTGCCTTGATCCCCCTCCCCTACTTCTGCTTAGATGGCACACTGAAGTACCTCTCTAGCACTGTCCTCAAGCCTTGGCATGCCTCCCCCAGGCTTGTATCTAGTGAGCCTGGTTTTTTGCTTTCCCACTTCAATGCTAGTTTAAAGCTTTTATAATGAGGTCTGCTAACTCCTGTGCAAAGATCCTTTTCCCCCTTTGAAACAGGTGCACTCCATCTGCTGCCAGCACACTTGGTGTTGTGCAAACCAAACCATGATCAAACTCCCAAATTCTGCTGGTTTGTTCAGCTAATGTTCATCTAAACAGAGACAGAAATATTACAGATCAAGAGGACGTAACATAAGTAAATATATTCCCAATGTAGTAAACAGAAGAAAGTTGGTGAGATTAACAATTGATCTTCTCAAAGAGAATACTATGTATGTTTAATATACTAAAAAAAATTTCCCACCTCTGTACCCTGGCATTCTTCACACTCAAAATTAAAGAGACTTAGAGAAGTCCTCCTTGTCCCACATTTGCATGGCTCTTTCTTAGAAAAATTAGATTACACACTAGCTTGAAGTAAATTCATGCAGTTAATACATTTATCTTTAAAGAACCAGATGGTCAATTTAGTATTTAAAATATAGTTTAAAAATTCAAATCTTAAATGAGTTTTTGTTACTATTATTTGTGGGTTTGTGCCTTATAAATACTATATTAAATATAAGATAAACAAAATTTATGTTTACAATACATAATTGAAAACAAACGCACAACCCTCCCTCCCCCCGCTCCCTAAAATCTGTATTTTGTTCCATCCTTCATGCTTCTCTCTTCTTTCTTCCTCTTATAAATTTCTGGAGTGTTTAAACACTGTGCCTTGCAACAAATTTTAGCAGCAGTTTTATAACATTCATATTACATCATTATTTTTTTGCCACAAGTCAGTATTTCAGTCTTTCATTTTTCATTTGCTCAATTCTTTTTAAAAGAAGGAAGAAGAGAGAAGTGTTTCTCAGCACCATTTTGTTTTCACCTTTTTTCTTATTAACCTGATTGAAGTTGGTTTACACCAAATATGCTTCTCCAACCAATGTGTGTATTTATTGAGAAGGTTTTTTTTAGTACCTAGAAGCAAAAGAATAAGCTTAGTCATAAGAAAGGGTGTTATAAGAGCACTGGGTACAAGACAGGATTTAAGCACGGTGATTTTAAGGGAACATTTTAGACTTTGCAGAAGAAAAACTCTTTAATGGGTATTATTATATGTATACTAATGTACTTACTAATACATACTATACATACTAATGTATACTGCTATTTTTTATTATTATTTTTTTGTTTATTTACTTTCCTAAGTTTGACCTTGGGTGTCCTCTTTGGGCTGCATTCCAAGTGACAGAATCAAATTTTCCTTGTTCTGGCAGCCAAATGAGTGGGATATGGAGAGGAAGAAGATTTGTGTTCCAAACGGATCTGCTTTTTCTTAAAGAGAAAAATGAAGAGCTCAAAAGTATAAGAAAGGCAGAACACAAACCTAATTTGCTTTGTTGCCTTAAAAGAAAAAGGAAATAGATTAGAAATGCATTTTAAATAAATCTCTCTACTTCTGTACCTTCTTTTCCCTCATAAAACCATGATAGAGAGATCATTCATGTCCCTCTAAAATCTTGAGGGAACTTCTTTGCCACTTTTAGTCAGTTTATCACAGCTACAGTCCCTCAGGAAAAGCAAGGGAAGACAAAATTCCTTCTGGAGCTGATGTGTGCATCTGAGAGGCTCCACAATAACACAGAGGGGCTTTCCCCTTAGTGCTAATGCTTGGCACCACTTCTGCAGTATTCCTAGGCTAGGGGCATTTTTAGCAGAACTGCCCAAAAATTCGAATTTCAGAAGTCCATTTTTACAGGTAAATTCCCCTATATTAAACAAGAGCTACCAATTACTAGATGAGAAAATATTAAATGTGCATAGATTGCAAAGGATATTAGTGAAGCCAAATGGCATAAATGCCTGATTTCTTGCTAAAGCTGCATCATGGGAAGACTAGCAAAGGGAGTGTATCAATGATCACAATGAAACAAGTTTGAAGGAATAAAATAGAAAAGAGAAATATTTTATTAAACTAATATAAGAAAATTATTCCTTTGAAAGAGACTATATACTGGTTATTTCCTTATAAGGCAAACAAAATGCAGCACAGTTGTCAAAAATATTGTTGTTCTCAGATTCAGACTGTTGTTTTAAATTATTTTTTGAGGAAAAAGCCCATTATTTAGCTTTCTTTTTTGTGCAATTTTCTTTCCTTGTTTATGTGTTAAAACACTAATTGCTTTTGTTTGTTATTCTTATTGTCAGTCTTTCTAGTCTACTGAAGGTACCATTTATACCTGACATATATTCCTTGCTCCCCGACTATCTCTATGCATCAGGTTCCAAATGAAGATTAGTCCTGGAAACACTCCAAATTGTTATGACTGCCGAATACAGCTGAAACAGCAGGGTTCCAATTTTAAAAACTTACCATGAAATCCTTATTTGAGTCTCTTACGCTTCTGAAAACCTGTTATTCAGAATTTGGGTGTGCGAGTCTCCTTATATTCTTATTAAATCAAGTAACGGGGTAAGCAGTTCAATATTGTAGGAAGGGTACTCTGTTAGCAAATGTCACTTGGAACGATTCATGATGTTATACTCTTCATCATTCGCTCAGTAGCAATGTTTTCTTCTATATTTGTTTTGTGTGCAGACAGTGTAGGCGCAGTAAATGATCTGCAAAATATAGATTTTCTTTTGTCTTGATTGGTTTCTAGAGTGGAAGATTCCTTAAAAAGAAACTTCTAATACTGTACTTGTCAAAGTTGTGTAAAAAATAAAAGACAAAGTTGGAGAGAAAAATAAAATCCCGAGGGATCAGAACAAAACTGAAAATGGATGAATGAGAACAGAAAATTATATTTTAAAGCACTACACGTGTAAGAAGAGAAAAAAAAAAAAAAAAGAAAACCTCAAAGACTGAAAGCTAGAAAATTGAGTGAAAGAGAAAAATCATTCTTTTTATTAAGACAGAAATATAAAGTGATGTATGAGTCTTTGCAAGGTTTGTGGATATAGAATCAATCTTTAGGCTGGATCATTGCAAACATTTCTTTGAACATGTATGCAACTAAGTTTGTTGTGATTCTAGGCAGATAAAAAGAGAGAAAGTGCTTTTGCCTGAAGAACTAGTGAACGCAAGTCCAATAGTACAGCTTGAAAAATGAGTTTAAATGTGTACTTTTTCTGGCCCAAGATGAAACTTGTCTTTCTGTCTGCATATACCCTCAGAGTCTGCAGACAAGATTCAGCTGAAGAAATGCACATAAAAAAGTATCTGACAGATAGCAAACAAGTGTTGCTAGAGATTCCAGATTTATTTAATAGCCAGGTGACTGCTGTTATGTCTGAGACATTCTCTACAGGCCTTGTGAAGCTGAAAATTCCACCCTGCACTTCCAAGAAGAGCAATAACCACCATTAGTAAGCCCCATAACATGGGAAACTAAAGAGTGGAGACTTCTATTTTGTAAATTGATGTTGGCTTAGAATTACTTCAGTTGTGAATTGAATGTATACAACCTAGCTAGTAAACTTAAAGACTATACAATCTGCTTTAATCAATATCTATATATGCTATGGGTGGATATAATTTCCATCTTCAAACTGATTTTGACAATAAATAATGTGTGATGGTCACGCACATAACCACTTTCAACTTTGAACATTACCACAATGATATTGTTTAGGGAGACATTCAGAATAAGTACAGGAACACAGTTTGAGTTATTGGTGAACACACTAATAAAAATAGGGTGATTGTCTGTTCCTACTTACTTTGTAGAGGAATTTGACTTAGGAAACATTTACTCTCCTAGAAAAGACAGCTCTGACCAGCAGCTCCTCATTTGCCTCCAGCACAAAAACTCCTGACATCTGCCTCTAGCTGGATTACAGATTAAACCCAAACGGAAAACTGGATCTCCTTGAAGTAAAACCATTTGTTTTAGTCCTGAAGTCAACAGGGTTTTGACACTGTTACCCTTCATAGGGCAGAAATTCAACTGATTGTGTGTCCCTTGCCCATTTACATTCTGAGTTTTGTAGGAGCTGGAAGGTATCACCTTACAGGGAGGTGAAATTAGCTTTGTATTTGTTGGATGAGCTGCCTCATGTGGAAACCAGGCAAGATGTCACTAGACGTTGAATGCTAAGTGACTCTTACCTCTCTATTAAATGCAAACCCTTAAATACAAGAAACATATCTGTTTCTTGCACAGGTGGAAACACAGCTAGGGTATTATTTTAAGCAATATGGACATAGTCCTTCAAACAAAAAAAAATCACCCAGATTTCTTACATTCCACTTGACATATATACTATAACTTTTGTGCAATAGATGTGAGCAAACACCAGCAGATTTTTAAATAATATTCATCTGGTTACATAGTTTTGTATGTATATGAGTTGATTTTGTTTGTGCATTTGTTTATTTCCTTTGTTTGTCTTACTAGCCCTAGGAAATGAAATATTCAGTTCAGGTTAGTTTATTTCTATAAGAAACTGTTATCTTATTTAAAAAAAAACAAACAAACAAACAAAAAAACACAGATAGGAAGGAAGAAAAAAAAGGCCTATCTTTTAATACGTATTTTCTGTATGGTATTCAGAATGAAACATCGATCATTATTACGTGTATAGTACATATATCTAGTGTCTTGCACTAGACACTATATGGAGAAATCCTACCATACAATATCAAGGACAAAAACACACAGATAGAAAAATGAACCACAGATAGGCATTCAAGATAGAAAGTGAGAGTATAATGACTAAAAGCTGGTGAAAATAAGCAGTTTCTTGTAATAGTAACTCCTTGTCAGTCTCTGTATCAACATTGTTTTAAGGAGTGTCCCAAAATTAGAATTATTAGAGAATGATTACAGAATGTACACTAATTTTAGTGCTCAGAAATAACAAAAACACATATAATTGTAGAATGGGTAATGTTGGAAGACATCACTGAAAGTCAACTAGTCCAACCTCCCCACTCAAGCAGGGTCCCCTGAAGCACATTATTCAGGATTGTGTCTAGACAGCTTTTAAATATCTCCAGAGTGATAAAGTGTCAAAAGACTTGCCAAGTATACTGGGTCCTGCTTCTTGCCCTCTTTGATGGGTGACATTTGTTTTCTCCCAGTCCTCATGCACTTCTCCTGATCGCCACGGCCTTTCAAAGATGATTGAGTGTGGTCTAGCAAAGATGTCCACAAGTTCCCTCAGAACTCCATGCCTCCAGATGGGGCCCTTTGATTTGTGGATGTCAAGTTTGACTAAATGGTTTCTACCCCAATCCTCCTGAACAAAGATTGAATCTTCCTTTTTCCAGGTTTTCTCTCTGATCTCTTGCCTTAGGTACTCATGAGGCATGGCTTTGGCAGTGAACACTGTAAGCAAAGAAGGTGTTAAGTATCTCAGCCTTCTCTGCAGCCTCTTGAAAATGTCCCTGTTCTATTCAGTGGCATGCCTGCATTTTCCCTAGTATTCCTTTTGCTATTGGTGTACTTGAAGAAGCTTTTTTGTTATCTGTGACATGCTTAGCCACATTTATTTCAAATGGGCATTGGACTTCCTCATTCTAGCCTACTTGTTGATGGAAGAACGTGAGAAGTAGGAAAGGCCTATGAAAACACCCTTCAGCAATGTATTAAACATTGGTGTGTTATCAACATCATTTTTAGATTTTCGCAAATATAAAACATAGTACCACAAAAGCTACTATGAAGAGAAGTAACATTGTCCCAGACAAAACCTATACAGATATAAACTCAGGCTTGTGATGCATTTACTGGGCTGCTTGTTTTCAGGCATATCTCTAATATACATTAGAACTTTATTTTGAGCCTGAGAAAATGTTGCTATATCTCTACTGAACCATATTAGAGTACATGATCAGTCTTTCTTGAGGAAAGGATGTGGGCATGAAATTAAAAAAGGGTAGTCACAGGGGAAAGACATTTTGTCTGCAGTGTGATGTACATACTGGGTTTTTTTTACTGTGTGCTTTAATCAGGTTGTTGAATAAGTATATTCTTTGGTTTTAAAATAAGACCCTAAAGAAAATTTTAAATCAGATGGGAGCCTTGTGAAACTTAATTCCTGACTGGTTTTTATCCCTTCCTGTCAAATATTCACTCACCAAGGCAAACAGCTCTGGAGCAGGCGTGTTTCTCAGCAGAGAAGGGCATAGCAGCACACAGATGGGGGTTTCCTGAGCCAGGGAAACCCCAGGGGAATGCTGAAACTTGCCAGGAGGCAGACGCTTGCAAGGACACACAAGAGGAAGAAAATTCCCCTGAAGCCTGAGATGTCCTTGGAGAACACTTTGCTGCTCTGCAAACTGAAGAGAAAGACCCATTCCATCAATTGGTGCTGAGTTAAGCAGCCCAATCTGCTCACCCTATAACAAGCAAGGCAACTAAGAAAAAGCAATGGGTGAGAGGCAACACTCTCCTGAGAGGCACGGAAGCATCCATTTGCTGACTTAATGATCCTCAGGGAGATATGCTTCTTACCAGGGTCTTGTATAAGGGATGTCACTGAGACACTACCACGCCTCATCCAGCTCACTGGCTATTGTCCTCTGCTGTTGTTTCATGTGGGCAACAGAGATACAGACAGGAAGAGTCTGAGGAGGGTTTAGAAGGATTACAGGGCCCTGGGGGAGGCAGTAAGGGACTCTGGAGCACAGGTAGTTTTTTCATCAGTCCTCTTGGTTTGACGTCCTGGTCAAACAAAAGTGATTTAAAAGGACCAATTGAATCTGGAAAATTAACAAATGGGTACAGGACTGGTGCCAGTGTCAAGGGTTCAGCTACTTGGACAATGGGGCTCACTTTTGACACCTGGTCTACTGGAGGCTGATGGGATCTGTCTGTCAGAGAAGGGGAGAGGCATCTTCATTCATAAACTTGCCAAGCTGGTGAAGAGGGATTTAAACTATAGGAAGGGAACCTCAATCCTACTCCTACCTGTTTGATATAAGTGCCAGCAAGAGATGCCCAAAGCCTGGAGAGGGATGCAGGTCAGCAGGAGAGCACCTGAAGAGCATTACAAAGTAATTCCTTCCACTTCAGCCAGTAAATTTGCTTCATCAGGAGCCCAAATTAAATATCTCTATGCAAACACATGTAGCATGGAGAATAAATGAGGAATTAGAGATGTACACATGCATGCAGGACTATGGTCTTATTGGTATCATGGATATGTGGTGGGTCCTATGACTGGAATACTGAAATGGAAGGATATAGGCATTTTGGAAAAGACAGGCAGGGAAGATAGGGGTGTTGCTCTTTACATCAATGACCAGCTAGAATACACAGAGCTCTGCTGGGATGGATGGATGGATGAGGAGCTGACCAAGAGCTTATGGGTTAGGATTAAAGGGGTGATAGGTTCAGACAGGGGATCTGCCACAGGCCATGCAATCAGGAAGATCCATCAGATGATGTCTTCTACAGACAGGTAGGAGTACCCTCATGCTCACAAACTTTGGCCCTAGTCAGGGACTTCAAACATCCTGATATCTGTTGAAGGGACATAACAATCCAGGAGGGTCCTGGGATGCATTGATGATAACTTCTTTCTCCAAGTAACAGCAGAGCCAATGAGGAGATGTGCTATGCTGGACCTTATTCTCACAAACAAGGCAGAGCTGGTGGGCAATATGAGGCTTAAGGGCATCCTTGGCTTCAGTGACCATGAAGTGTGTAGGGTTCAAGGTCTTTAGGGCAATGAGTCGAGCACACAGCAAGCTCATTACCCTATAATTCAGAATAACAGAATTTGGACTCTTCAGGGACTTGCTCAGTATAGTACCATGGGATAGAGTCCTGTAGGGAAGAGGGGTCCAAGAAACTTAATATTCAGGGGCTACCTCCTCCAAGCTCAGAAGTGACACATCCCACTAAAGAGGAAGTCAGGCAGAAATGCCAGGAGGCCTTGCATAGCTGAGAAATCAGTTCCTGGACAAACTCAGACACAGAAAAGAGGTCTGGAGAGGGTGGAAGCAAGGACAGCTACCCCATAAGCTTCCATAGGTGGATCAGTGACGAAAGGAAGACTATGGAAAATCTGGGCCCTCTAGAAGGAAATGGGAGATCAGTTACCCAGGATGTAGTAAGGAGAAGGTTGAGGTACTCAATGACTACTTTGCCTCAGTGCTCACTGGCAAGTGTTCTAGCCACTGTTGCTAAGTTGCTAAGTTGCAGAAGATTAAGTCAGGGAGTGGAGGAAGGAAGAACCTCTCACTGAAAGAAAAGATCAAGTCTGAGACCATCTAAGCAGCCTACTATCTAAGAAGGTACACAAGATCATGAGACCTGATGAGATGCAAATGCAGGGAACTAAGGCAACTGCCAGAGGAAGTGACACTGTCTATCTATATTTGAGAAGTTGTGGCAGTTCAGTAAAATTCCCACTGACTAAAAAAGAGGAAAAATAACCCCTACTTTTAAAAAGAAAAAAGAAGGACTGAGTGACCACATGCCAGTTAGTCTCATCTTGGACCACTCTTGAGGACTAGCAATGTACTAAATAATTTTGTCCAAGAAACAAGTCACAGAGGGAACATTTAAATTCTTATTCTAATTTGTAATAAATCAAGAAATAAGTCCATATAAAGAAAGTCCAAGAAAAGAACAGGAAAGTCAAAACTCCGTCAAATTTTAAAAATTGAGAAATACAGAAATACTGCTTGACTTTCCCTAATAGTGCTAACTTTAAGCAAGGATGACAAACACCGTGGGCAGAGGTAATAAGCACATCTATCTTCATTCGTTTCAATGGAAACTGAAAGTGTCCCCAGCAGCTGGAAAGAAAATATCTAAGAAACACACAAAGAAAAATGAATTAAAACAAACAAACAAACAAAAAAAACAACAACAAAAACCCAGAGTAAAGATTAAATAGAGAACATATTTAAAATCACAATAGCAACCTAATCCAGCTTACAAGATGTCATTCATTCATACAACATTTTAGGCTTATAAATGTGAATATAATTACACCAAACATTTTTTTTAATGCTAACAGCAACCGTTATAAAAAATAATACCTAAATTCAAGTGCTGCTTATCTAAAAGAATAAGTTGGCTTCCACTTGGAAAATGTAGAATAGATTTCAAATTTGATTGCATATATATTATAAAAAAATCTCATTCCTATGTATAAGTGTTCACAGGAGAGTCCCATAATTGCTGCCAGGCTTTTCCAAACCCAAGAAAGAGCTGATTTGGCTCAGCATAGCCTGAAGGTTAGAAACCACTGCTCTAGGCAAAAGACATAATGGCTGTTCATCTCTTAGCTTAGCCTATGTGCGTGTGTGCATGCAGCAGTCTTCATTGTTCTTACCTGAGAGAAAAGAAAAACATAACATTTCCAGATATTTATTTTTAGTCCAATACTTGAGGGTTAGTCTATGTTTAAAATTATTCAAAATTAATTTTGTTTGTGAAAGAGGGAAAAATTGGGGTAGATATGTATAAATTTACCCTCATCTGAATTCCAGTTTCCAGCAGATTTATATTTGTTAATATAAAGAAATAAATTATTTTTTAAAATGTCATAGTAAAATTTCCAATGGTCTTTACTCCTAGTGACCTGGTTTTAACTTTGTTGGTTGGCTTTTCAATATAATTATAAAATTAAGATATTCAGAAACTTTAGAGTAAACTCCTTGGGTGAAATCTCAGTAAAGGCTACTATTTATAGATAGTAACCATAGTATTCAGCAATATGATGAAGTAAATAGATGAAGGAAAACTCTATCTGTTTCATTTTTGCATGGACAGAAGTGTTCTTACTTCAAATGCTTAGGAAAGTTTTCAGTAAAAGTTGTGAATTTATGCAAATGTTCACAAGCCAGTGAGACTTGTGCTCCTAATTATGTTTTCAAATTTATGTCAAAAGGTGAAGAAAACGTATAAAAGATGACAGAATGACATTGGAAATAGAAAGATGCTTGTAAGACTGAAACCTTTAACCCCTGAACAAACTAAGGAGTTAAAGAAATCTGTAAAAGAAAGTTGTGCAGTGGAGGGAAAGGTTGTGGTTCTTTTGCTTTCTTTTCTTTTTCACTTTGATTGATTTTATTTTTATTTTTATTTTTATTTTTATTTT
>VYXD01001990.1:1095252-1175438 GCA_013397195.1 Hylia prasina | reverse complement strand
TTTTATTTTTATTTTTATTTTTATTTTTATTTTTATTTTTATTTTCCTAAATATCAGTTGAATTCGACTGAAGTTTTAGCTTAGTTTCGAATACTAGGTTAACTTGAGTGGAAAAGGTGAATCTGTCCTATTTTTGATGGAAATAAAGCATACTGGCTCTATGAGGTTTATTTCTAACCTCAGTAAGAAATAAATGTCTTTTCACAGTAAAGGAAAAAAATATTGAGCATAAGTTTATAAATAGCTACTGTTAAGAATTGCTGATAACAACCCTTGATTACATACACATCTATCAAACACTCTTGTAAGAACATCATCATGTAAAAATACTGTTTTTAATTTGGATATATTATTGAGGTTTGTGTGCTTGCCCTTTCTATAAAGAAAGTATTTTTCACTCAAGAGTGAAAAATATGTTATTTCATTTGCAAGGTCTGGATTCTTAAAGTGAAAGGAGATGATTTTGTCTTAATGCTTAATAAATATTACCAGTTTATGTATCTTTTTTTTCCTTAATTAGGACTCTTATCTGATAATATGTACAATAATTACATGTATTAAACTGCCCTTGGTAGTTCTTGCTTCCTGTAAATTAGAAGAATGTATTCCTTTTTTTGTGTATTCTGTTCACCCTTTGGGAAAAGAGAAATTGGTTTTAAAATTGTTTATCTGATTATTTAAATAAAAGGAATAAAGATACACATATTCTTCTTGATCATGATACACAACATTTTTTCAAGTGAAACTATTCTGCTTTCAAAAAAAGAATTTGTCTCCTTTTTACACAAATATTAGACCTGATGTTTGCCTATTTACTTACTAATATTTTCTTTCCTATTTCAGTCTATTTGTATTTTGTATATCTGAGCTACACAGGAGTAAGACTTCAGCAATTTCTTCCTCCAGACACATCAAATCAATCTGAACTTTTGCATGTATCTTATAATTTTAAAAATGTGCCACTCCTTGATTTAGTGGCTTTTTTTCCTACTAATAGTTCTGTCATACAGTCTTCTTTTTGTAAACTGATATTTTGTAATAAAGTTTTGCCGTACAAGCTAAATGATACTCAATATATGTGTGGAAATGCAGTTTCAGTCTAGTTTATGTATATATTCTGCATCACAAGTATTCAACATTGGCTGTTAAGGAGAATAATGAGGTTCTTGCTGTACCACAATTTGGTTACACAGTTGTATAATTTAAAGAAGCTCTTAGAGGTTTTGAGTCTTCCCAGGGCTACACAACACCTCAGGGAAGATTTTGATTATCTAAGTTTTGAATGCAGTCTTCAAGACTTTTTTTACTCTAATAGTTCAAGCAAACTTTTTAATGAAAAGAACCTATAATCCTTGCTGTACAGTTATTTCAAATGTTTTCATTCTATTTCACCATGTGATAAGTGAGTACCCTTAGGACCATAGGATAGTTCAGTTTATGGGGGTCATCAGGATGTTGGAAATCTAACTTCTTCTGTATGACAGGGTCACATCTGAGGTTGAACCAGGTAACTCAAATTTTAATCCAGTTTAGAAACACCAAAGATGGAGACTTCACATCTCTGCGCAGCCTGTTTCACTGCTTGACTGTTCACTTGCAGGTAAAGTTTCTCTCATTTCAGTTTATACCTATTGTAACTTGTCCTACCACCACAGAGCACTGTGAACAGCTCCATTGTCGTGATGACCTCATCATAATCTAGGAGATTAGAGTCATCTTTTCTGGAGATGAGTTCTCTTCTGGAATGAGTCTGACTCATTCCAGCTCCTTCAGTCTCATTTCACAGTACATGTTCTCCAGCTCCTGGCCACACTGCTGACTTTCTGCCTGAACTAGCTCCAATTAACCAATGACTTTGACAGACTGAGAGGTCCAAAATTTTACACTGGACTCCAGATAAAGTGTCACAAGTGCTGAAGAGAAATGTGTAATCACCTCCCTTTGACTTCTTAGTCATTCACTTCTTAGTATAACTCAGGAGGTTCTTGGTTTTGTGCTACTTGCTGATGCCCAGCTTGCTTTCTAGCAGCACCACCAGATCTTTCTCAGCAGGGTTTCTTTCCCTGCTAGTGAAGTCCCAGCCTCCAGTACTCAATGGAAGGTCTTTCTTCACAAGTGTGGGACTTGTCTTTTGTACTTGTGGAATTTCACGAGCAAAGATAACTAATTTTTTCCTTATAGATGGATTATTTTATTAGTCTTTTAGTTTATGGTCTTTAGTACATCTATCTATGAGAGACCATTGGGTTAAATTTCACAGGATTCAGACAGGAAAATTATGCCAGTGTTGCTGAGCTGTGACTGCAGAACTAAATTTAAGTAAAGGAGACCTGATGAGATGAAATGCTTATATGCATGGTAATGTTGCTTTTCTAAAGCAATCACAGAATTCCTGGACCCTAAATACTAACTGTGCTCTGCACAACATATACTTGATCTCCACTTCAGCTTCATGCTGAATCATTACAGAGATTTGCTAACATGGAAGGGACATAGTGAAGTCAAGGAGATGATTCCTAGTTAGTTATTAAAGAAATGAAACCAGAAAAATGAAATTAATTGTAAATATCTTATGAGATCAGGGACCTTGTGGTCACACTTCTTAAATTATTTGTTAAAAAAATGGATACTTATTATTCAGATCACAGAGGTTGCCACTATTTTTAAAGAAATTTTGATCGGGTATGAGCATTTTTCATCCTTAAATCAGACTTTCACCTTTCATATAGTTTCTGCTTTGTGGTAACACTTGCTACTAAACCTGGCTTTAGGACAGAAAGTATAGCATATTCTGCTCTGTAGCAATATTTCTAATGGTGTTCTTGTTTTCTGTGAATTACTATGTCAGAGAGCTTACTGGAGTCCTTTACTTTCCTTCCCACTTTTCTGGTTTTGTTTTTATTAAATTACTTTTTTAAAATTAATTTTACTCAGTTCAGTTTTAAGTTGTTTGATACAGTATTCAATATACTCTTCATCTCTTGGTAATAGAGTTGTCCTGGATATATATCTATATATATCTATCTATCTAGATAGATAGATAGATATAGATACAGATATCTGTATTTAACTAAACATGCATTAAAGCTGAAAAAAAAAACCCAGAAATGTAACATCCCCCCCCGCCCCCCAACACGTAAAACTACATGGTATTATCTAAACATGTTATTTTTACAACTTTATAATTAAAGCTTTATGGCTCATCTTAGTATCTCCAGATATAGTAATAGCATCCCATAGAACAAGTTTTGATAATTTTATTCGTGTCTGTGTTACAGCGCTGGTATCTTCTAAAATAATAATAGGGGAATCTGACTCAATTCAGGTTTCATTGAAATATTATAATATAGTATCTCTATATTATAATATAGTATCTCTATCTTAGTTAACTAATCTAATGATTTTTACCTAAGAGACCACCAAATAAAACATGTGACTATAGTTTAATGAAGTTAGTCTGAAAGATTTTATTTCTAGAACATAGTTAAACTTTATGAAAAAAACAATCTGAACTTTATCACAATATATATAAAAGGTGACAAAAATGACTATGTTTTCTCTAGGATAACTGTTCTTACCACTTATCTTTGTCATAACTGCTGTAACTACATCTGAACTGGCCACAAGGAAAGTAGTGTATATGAGCATAGATATGCATATAGCTGGCACTCTTTGGACTTAGTGTGTCAATTGTAATGACATGCTGTTCCTGAATTGCAAATGAAGCATCCCCTTGTTCTTCCATGATAGCATATTGCTATTTATATTATGAGGGAATTGGTTGTTTCTTTGCACTACTCTTTGAAAAGATGGCAATATTCCTTAATTCATATGTTTTTAGTTACAGTTACTGTTTTAAAATTAATTTTAATTATCTTAAACAATTATGTCAGATACGGATCTGGTTCGAATTCTCTGAAATAAATAAGAAGGTTCCATACATTTCAAAATCATTTTGACTGGATTGTATCTGAAAACCAATCAAAATATGACTTTCAAAAGATAAAGATTTTTAGTGCAATCTGAGAACATTACTAAAACATCTTGGAAACAATCCAAAATTCAGTTAATTTTCTGTGTTTGATGTTGTCTTCCTATACTTTAGGCAGATAACAGAGGACTAGTACAGATAGCTTACCCTTCCATTTATGATATTTTTGACAGCTACCATGAAGTGGCAGTAGCCACTTCAGACAGAGTGTGATGATGTATGTTGGCTTTTTCATTTACAGAAATTATTTTCAAAATGTTATATATGTAAAATTGGTATTTCGCTCTGATATTTGATGTAGATGTATTATTACCTCATGCTGCTCCAGCTTTTCATGTACCCTTTTTCGGATATGGTAATAAGGATTTTAACTAATATAAGTAACAACAAAAAACACCATGGAAAATTACAGAATCACGCAGAACCACAGAACATTCTGAGAGAATATTTTGGGGAAAGGGACCCACAAGCAACGAGTCCAACTCTTAAGTTGTAATGGCCTGTATTGGGATCAAACCTGCAACCTTGGCATTATTTGCACCGTATGTTAAACAAAATGCATACATATATACAAATATTCACATAAGCACACGTGAATATGTGCATTCACACATCTGAAAATAATCAATTTTTTTTTAATCAGACCAATTTTTTACCTGAACACAGAATGGACAATGTTTTATTATTCATTAAATAATACATTTCAAATTAAAAGAAACACAATGCTCTTACCACAGTATGAGTTTTGTTTCTATTTCTAATGCAGAAATTGTGTTATTTTATGTTTTATACTAATGCTGCTTGTTCTTGGTCATTGATATTCTTTTATTAATTTTTTTGCCAAAGCAAATATTGGCATACTGACACCTTGTGTGAAATAATTTACTACAAAATAAATAAAATAAAATAAAATAAAATAAAATAAAATAAAATATAAAAAAAATAAAATAAAAATAAAGCTAATAAGAATATAACATAATGTCATATAATGTAATATAATACAACCTAATATAAATATAATGTAATGTAACACATTATATAATAAATATATTCTCAAGACTTTGCAGGTTGCAGGTCTGTGCAAGGAAAGGGTTTTTGAACTACAACTGCTCTACATCAAACAAAGGAGTTAAATCATGATTTCTAGTATCAAGAATAAAAAGACTTTTAGATAAGCGTTTAAGGAGTAAAAAGTGAGAGATGGGCAATGACATGTATTGCTTTTAGCTATTATCATCTCTTTTTGACTACAGATTTTGGTGAAGCTCCTCAAATATGGTTTTAAAATCATAGTATTGAATTTGTAACTGTTCATACAGTGATATGCATTTGATCTCAGTCTGTTGCAGTCACATAACTATTGTATTGAAGCATCTGAAAAGTAAAGCAGTTTTAGACCAGCTTCAAGAAAACAGAAAATGCAAGGTAGTGTTAGTAGGAGTACAGCATACTGATAACAGCTGATTCAGCACCAAACATCTTTTCCTGTTAACAGATCACATTTTGTTAAACAACTTTGAATTGGCATGGGTCAGTTAATATGGAATTAATTTTCTTTGTAACCTATCACTGAGATCCCAGTGTCAAATTTTCACTGTTTTCAAGCCACTGCTCAGTAGATTACAATGAACAGTTTTATTTTGGACAAGAAAGTTGATTTGATATTCTGTTCCACACTCTGCATTAGCACTATTCCATCTACTACAGAAAAACCATCATAGACAATCAAAGACCATTTTTAGTCACTGCCACTTAGTATTATTTCTGCCACACACTTCACATACCTGTATTTCAAAAGTGTACTTCACATATTTCAACTTACAGTTCAGGTAATATAGCGAAGACTTCTAAATGATTTGACATTTTAACTATCACAAATTTGTACCTCCTCTTTTACCAAATGTGGAAGTTAATAACATGGCGTAACATTTATTGACTATAATTATGTGTAGGAAATTATTGTAGCATTGACAATGCGTAGTTTTTGATGACCCATGTTTTAAACTGTTTTTTTTTAATTCAGTATAAATTTTCAAAATTCAAATGATTACTCATTACTATTTTTCCAGACAAGATTTATATTTTTTTTAATATTTATATCTCTGATAAAAATCTGCACTTGCTAATAAAATTTTGTTTCTTTGACTAAACTCTTTTTGACTTCTGTAGGCACTCTTTCCAGCAACTATAAAAAGGAATAGGAAAGAAGCCTACATAGAAAGATTGTAAATCTAGGTAACATGCTATTTTTATGTGTTTGTGACAAGCTCTGTTTGACTACAGAAAACTCGATCCTGCTGAAATAAATTAGAGGTTTTCTTTTGATCTTAATAAGAATAAAATAATACACTCAGAAATATGACCTGTACTTATTTTTTTCTGTGTTGCTCTATGTTATTGACTTTTGTTTTCATACATGTAACTTGCCACAAGAAAAGCAAAAGGCATAATCAAACTCTCCTCCTCTTCCTAGTCTAAGTTCCCCCTGCTTCTGTCACATATGCTCAGTCCCACCTTGGTGACGTGGCAACAGATGGTGCAGGAGGCTGAGGCCATACCACAGAGATTTCCTTCTGCTACTCCTTGCTTCTTAATTGTTTTCCTCACCTGCTCCTTACTTCCTTCTGGCCCTCTGCTCCAATGAGGATCATCCATGGGCTGCAATCCTTTAGAGAAGGCCCTGCTCCTGTATGCAGGAATGGCACAAGGTCGCTCATAACCTCCTTCCTTACAGAACACCCTGCAGCCCTTGCTATTGAAACCCTTTATTTTACGTTGAATACAACATTGTCGCCTGTTTCCAATCGCTTAATAGCTGGTGCAACCCAATCACATCATTCTTTTGGGAGAAAAGGAAAAGGAAACCACAAGCTAGTTCTTTATTTTGTTATGGAACACTGATGCTTTGAAAACACAATTAATCAAACTTCTCATGCAAAACCTATTTGTACGGTTGAGTTGAAAACTCTTTGCATCATCTGTTTTTTGACATAAAATATTGTAGACAGTTTCTTAACATATATTTTCCCTTCACACTATAGGCTACTGAAATTCTAGGAAAATATTTTTATATCTATCACCCTTAAACAACATGAGAAAAAAATGTAAAGAATGTTTATATGTGTGAACATACACTCTTCTTACAATCATCTGCTTAGTATTAGAGAAGACAAAATTATTTCTATGGTCTTTGAGGTCTATAAATACTTGTAAGGGAGCCATTCAGAAGCAGGCATGCATTTTGCTTAAGGTGTGGGACTCTTAAAAGCATGCAAGGAATGTGGTTAGACTAATTAAGAACCACTGACAGGCATGGAGCAGTGGATTAAAATCGAGCAGCTAAAGCCGTAGCTGCTCTTAGCACTCCTCCATGCCCTCCTGACCAGTGTTACCTCCCCAGAGCGATACATCCCTGATATGCTTGTTAATAAGTAGAATCACCACAGCCTTCATCCTTTATTTTATGTTAAAATGACTCCAGTTTTGTTTAACTTCTGTATGACAGACTCAAAACTGAGGTGATGCTGGCCCTCATTTGTAAGCGTATCAAATATACTTACCTCAGGACAGCTCTGTTAGTCACTGGGATGGGAAAGCAGAGTGGAGGTGGTAGGAGCTGCAGCTCATCTGTCATGTTAGGTCTGTTAAGAGCCCTGAGAGGAGGAATATCTTCTTTGATAACTCTACTTCCCTCCATCTTTCTTCCATGTTCTTAATTTTTCTATTTACCACACAGTACTGCTCTTACTTTATTTGGATCTTTGTGATTGGAATATATTTTTTCCTGTTTTTTTTGTGAGGTGTTTAGCACTGTCTGATTGGTAGAAACAGAAAATAATTGAAATGTAAAGCAATTAGAAATTAATAAGGCTTCTGTGGTGGCAGACCTGAATTTAATTCATGATGTTAACAATGATAAATTATCAAAATAAGACTGAAATATAATTCAGTATATTGTTATGAACAAACGGGATTTAATTTGTAAGAAAATTAACTAATACACATCTTAATTTCATATAATGGCTCTCACAAATTACAATCACAGTCTCCCTCAGATGCATTTTGTACTTACAAGGACATTATGCCATTTTATCAGTTCACCATACACAGGACACTGAGCTTAGATTGCTGGGCTGCGTAAAATATTGGTAACATTTCCAACACAGAACTTTGCTTTGTTAAAACATGAACAGGCAGAATAGAATCACCCTGGTTCTCAAAAGAAAGTACAGACTGCATTTATAAATTCTGTGTAATTCCTACTCAGAGCCACTCATGAACAGTAAGGGCAATTTAATTATCTAAATAGTAATTAGGAAATTAAATGGAGTTGAAAGCTTACAATCCTTTGAGACCTGGGGCTGGCAAATATGGAAAAAAGTCAAAGGCTTCTGCTTGATCATATCTTAAGGGCTATGTGGTAACATAAAACTTCAGAAGAAAGGCTTTTTTTTCCTCTCTTAAGATAATTAAGAATATTTTAGACCTACTGGAATGAAAAAAGCTTGTATGCTCCATATAAGTATAGGAAAACTTGGAGACTGAAGCTAATAAAAGGGACTTCAGATTGTATTATCATAAGCAAATGCCAAAATGTGGTTCAAAAATACCTTTAACTCCAGCTCAATAAAAAAAAAAACCAGTTATTTTCCCATATATTGTACATTGAACCATCTAAACTTGAATAATGTTTGTTTGCATAAGAAGAAGAAAGAATTCCATTTAGGAGGACTCTTAAATGGCACAGAAGACTGCAAGGCAGCCAGATACACAATAAATGTAACTATTAAAATATTCTGAAGATAATGGCACACAAGAAGCCTTTAATTAATATGGAATACATTGTCTGCAATATATAGAAACAGAAATATGATTTTAAAATTTCATTAACCATAAATAATTTTAATAAAGATGGCTATTGTTTGTGACTGTCATAGAATAGTTCAACAACTATTAATGAAGATTATTGAACTACTTATTAAATAGTGCACACTCACTAACCAGTAATTTAAATACAATAGTTATCTTATAATATAAACCTGTATCAAGAATTTAAAATTTTTCTAATATGACTGCTACTGCAGTATTACAATTAAATCTATTCGAATGTGGGCTTCAACACAATTGCACCATTAAAAAAAAAATCATCTATGTTCTGTGTGAGGCCTTTTGAGAAAGATCACTTACTTCCACTGCCAAAATTTTCAGTGCTGAGACAAAGGTGATCCCAATATGCAACTTAAAGCTAAAGTATCTTAATTAATGAAATAAAAATGAGGCACTGTGTGCATCCTCTACACCAAGGACTATTTAAAGATCTCAGTCATCTTCAGGACAAGCCAATGTTCTTGAATGCTGAGTGGGAGTCACTGAAGCTAGTACCAGGAAATGTTAAGTTTCTCGTGCTGTGCATTTTGGAGTCTTCACTGGGTTTCTGATAATAATAAATATAACAATATATGATAATGAATGTTTAGGATTCCTGATTCCCGATGAGTGCAGAATGAAGAAGTAGTAGCTGGACTGACATCAGCTTTTTGATATTTCAGTCTAGTAATAAAACACACCTGATCACAGGCAAGAAAATTTTAATTTCTTCTCTACTTCCATGTCTCATACCTCAAACAGGCAAATTAAAAATGTTAAACACTAGCAGCTCCATTTTCTAATATCAATCTAAAAGCTAGATTTGACAGTGCAGAACACAACCCAATCAAACACTCCCTGTACTGGGTGCACATGGCAAAGCTGTGGTGGCGGGGCTGGAGGCATGTGCTTACAGATGTCTCTCTAAGAAGAGATCAGGGTCTGCACCATGCTTGTTCCTGTCTGTTCCAACCAGCTTTTCAGTGGATTCAGGACACATCTGAGTCTGTCAGTGAAGCTGCTGGTTCCTCTAAAAATCATATTTAAGAAAGAGCAAAATTCCACATAGGCAGTTAGCAGTGACAAAAACAAAAACAAAAAAAAAAACCAAACAAAACCACACCAAACAAACAAAAACAAATGCCCCCACAAGCAAATGAGAAAAGAAAATAAAAAAACTAACCAAACAAAAAATCTCCCAGAAAACAAAAGCAAAAACAAACAAAAAAACCCACATAAAACCAAAACACAACCCAAAAGAACCCAATAACAAAGGCAAAGTGTGAGAAACAGTCCCTCTAGGCAGCAACATCACAGTGTAAGTAAGGGGAGGAGGTGTTTCAGGTATTGGAACAGAGATTGCCCTACAACTTGTGGAGACAAGCATTCCAGAGCAGACATTTCAGTCCATGGAGAAAGATCATGGACCACCCATACTGGAATAGGCCAGGAATGTAAGAAGAAAGAATTGGCAGAAATAAACTTTTATGGACAGGCCATGAACCCCCAATCCCCCTTCCCTGCTTTGCAGCTCAGTTTGGGGCAGAAAGGAGAGGCATTGGGAGTGAAGGGATGATGTTAATTGATAAGTTATCTCCTTGTTTTGGTCTAGATTTTTCTAGGCTGTCTTTAGCAAGAAATAATAGAACATATAATATATGGACATATTATATATAGTATCTCCACTTCATTTGAACTACTTAAATGATCATTGAGGTAAATAGAAAGTCCCTGATTAATTGCACGAGATAAATTCTACAGCTCAGCAGTTATCTTCAGAAAGATCAGTTTTAACTGAAACATAAGATTTGCCTACTCTTATTCCAGAAAAAAAAGCAGTTCTGAGTTTAAGATCCATGTTCTAAAACTGCTGTTCCACTAAAAAATATAGATTTCAGATCATCAGAAATGCAACTGTGAAAACAAGAGTGATAAAACACTTTGCATTAGAATAAACAAGAGTTTTATATATGGAAGTATATGACTACATTATTCCTTTCTTTTAATTTCCCTCTATACAGGAAGGATTTACAGTTAAAGTTTTCGTAGCTTCCTCATGTCCCAGTTTTACAAACATACAATTCTGCTTATTAATTCCAATAGAGGAATTAGGTGTGTAAAAAGTAGGTGTAACTGATGAGAGTTTTTACATTATTCATAGAGAGACTCAAGAACCCTAATACCTTAAATTGCTGATATTAGTTAAACAATACATTGAACTTTGGCCCAGTAGAGTTTTGAGGGGTTAAGCCTTCAGATTCAGTAAATTTTTACATAATATAAATTAAGATATCATAAAATATGTACAAACCTATGTAAAAATCCGTATTTGCAGAGTGCTATAAGTTGTTCTTAATCAAAGAATTATTTAGTTGCGGTTATGCAAGGGTTTGCATTTGGAGAAGAAGGGCACAAGGAAGACGCTGTTTCATTCAGTAGCTAATTGGTGAAATAAAGAGTAGGATTATTAAAATTGCAGGTGACAACAGTCTAGGAAGAACAAGAAGCAATAGCTGATGTCAAAGCCTCTCTCAATGATTTTTAAGCAGTCTTGGCCTGGAGAAGTCCCAGTTGACTGGAAGGTGGTGAATGTTGGCCAAGTTTTCAAGAAGAGCAAGAAAGATGACCCCAGAAACCACAGGTGTGCCAGTCTCACTTCAGTTCCTGGTATAATTATGGAGACGACTTCTAGGGGGAGTTTTGAAAAACATCTGAAACAATGCAATTGTTGGTCACAGCCAATATGGCTTCGTGAGCCCTACTAAAATCCAGAAAAAGTACATCCACAGCCTTCCCTCCATCCACTAGGCAGGTGGTCCAATCACAAGAAGGATATCAAGCTGGTTAAACAGGACTTATCCTTTGTGAACCCATGTTGACTAGCCCTGTTGGTTCCACTGTTGTTTAAATATCTTTCAATAGTACTCAGTGCAATCTTTGCCATAATTTTTTCAGGAACAGAGATTAGGCTAACAGGTCTGTAGTTCTCTGTGCTCTTTTTGTAGGTTGAAATAGCATTGACTAGCTTCCAGTCAGCAAGAACATCCACAGAGTCTCAAGACAATAAGTGATCAATACAGATCCTGCTCTAACATTCTCTGGCTTCATCAGTACTTTGGGGTGAATCCCATCACGCCTTGTGGACTTGTGATCATTTAGTTGTTACATCTGGTTCCTTACAATTGCAGGGTCCTCCAATGAAAAGTCACTGATCTCACACTTGTCCACATACTCAGGTGACTGAGAAGCCCAAGGTCTATCAGTATTGCTAAAGACTAAGACAAAAAATTCACTGAATGCCTCCACTCTTCTTCATTGCTATTAATCAGATAACCATCTTCAACACCTTTAGATCTCCTCTTGCAATCAGGAACTACTTTAAGAAGCTCTTGTTATCTGAACTAACACCGGCCAGTATTACAAACTGGTTTAATCACAGAGGAGTAAAGAGGATTAACTCTCTGTGAATAAAACAGAACTTTGAAGGTTCAAAATGTTCCCAAAAAATTAGATAAAAACCAAATGAGATTAAATATTGATGCCAAAAAAAAAAAAATGTTTTTATTTAATAGTAAAAGAGGCAAAGAGGAAGAGAGAAGTAGAGAAAAGTTAGAAAAAGCTAAGGTTACTTCAAAAAGCATAGGATAGGTCACTACCACACTATGCTACCTTTGTTGCTGCTCAGATGGGGGGTGGAAGAGGGGAAGGAGCGAAGCATTTTTTGCCTATTTTTTGTCCTGCTGTTTGAAGCGTCTTGTCTGCCCTCTCCAATCTTGGGAGTAGCTGGGCTGGGATGAAGCAGCCCATCCTTCAAGCTGCAGGCGCGGTGCCCGGTTGCTGCGGCCAAACCTGGGTCCACTCACGGTCCAAGGACACAGGATCCAAGGGTTCTCCCCAAGCCCTGAGGCCTCAGGATGTCGCAGCAGGCAATGGTGGTGGTGGAGAAGGCAAAGGTCAGGGATTCTGCCCCTCACTTTCCCCTCCAAACTTTGCACCACTTTCACCTTCCTTTTTATGGGCCTTGAGCCAGGCTGCTCACAGTCCACCCCAAACAAAATTTTCAGGTATTCAAGGCAGACATAATGATGAAGCACTTTTTGAAGCGGTTCTCTTTTTTATCAAGTTCTTACAGCCAGTTCTAACTCTAACTGAGCTTTGGCCCTTCATGTCTTCTTCCTGCATGTAAGAACCATGACACTGCAATCTTCCCGCAAAGCCTGATGTCTCTTCTAGAAATCATACAGTTTCTTTTTCCTCTTGAGCTCCATAAGGAGTTCCTTGTTTAGCTTGCTAGTCTGCTGTTCTGTTTGCTGAATTTATGACACAGTAACATTGCCTTCGCTCTAATTTCTGAAAATAGAGCTAAATTCTATCAAACAATCAAACCTATCCCACACATATGGTGCAACAGCATTGTTGAGGAGATGCTGGAAATGAGTCAACAAAAGGCTCCTGTTAGTTTATTGTTCACCTAAAGACCAGTAAAATTATTTTTTTGTTCTCTTAGTCACTGGTAAGAAATCAATAGGTACCTTATTCAAGTTCAAGACAGATGCAATATTTAAAGATCAGTAAAAAAACCCCATGAGTGTCATTTAAAAGAGTTGGAGGTAAGGAAACCAGAGAGGTGAGATGGTGAGGTATTTCCTAGATCACTGCTTCCCTGAGTGTAAGTTATAGCCATTATAATCAAAGGGTCTGGAGGCAGAAGTAGCAATTAAAACTTTTTTCAGCTTTTTTTTTCCCCTCTTAGTTTTAAGTGAACAAATCTGTGAAAAATACTAAACCTTCTTTGGTTTGGCCGCAGAAGATAATGTATGTACTGTTCTGCAAGCAGAATAGAACATCACAAAATAATAGACCACACAATTAAACCATTAAATTGTAAATTCCTGAGAGACAAGGAGGGAATGTTGTGCCAGATTTTGTCTCAATGTATTATAGTCATCTAAAAGTCCAAGTTAAAAAATGATTAACGGATTCATCCTCCAGGCACAGCAGATGGAAACATTCCAATCCTGATTTGTTGCCTCGAAGACAGCTGATGACTTTGTTAAGTTTTCTCAGCTAATTTTGGTTTTTTATTACACACTGTCATGGTCAACTTTTGAAGTTTCATTTGTTCTATTCCAAAAACTCTTTTGATTGATGAAAAGGCTTTTTTCTTTGGTAGTGTGTTAATTGAGGTTGACAGACATAGCTGTGGTTCATCTTACAATTACAAACACCATAGCTTAACTATATTTATACTTACTCAGAAGTACAGAAATATTTATCATTATGTCTTATACACTAGACTTTGTTTTAAAAAGTGAACATTTAAGCTCAGGTTCCAAATGAACACATCACTTACCTAATTGCCCTCTATATAGAACTCTTCATTGACCAAATGTGTCAAGCTTTTTAGTGACCAAGTGAAGGCTCAAACTTGAAATGTTAGTTTACTGAATCTTGGTTTCAAGTTTTCTACTATTTTTTAATTTTTTTTTATTTTATTTTATTTTATTTTTGTCAGGGAAAAAAAAAAAGGGATAAAACCCTAACCAGTTAATCAAACCCAAAAGCCTAAACCCAGTTTCTTTGCCTCAGTTACTCAATTACAGTAATAACAAGCTATGTGGACTAATGCATTTTTCCCAAATGAAAGTTATTACAATCTAGCTTTTATCTAGCTTTGATCTAACTTCCTGTCAAAATCTCCTCACTATCCTACAGGCAGGTGCCCAGGTTAGCTTAGTCCTGTCATAAGGTCAGCATCCTCAGAAAAGCCAGGGTAATTGCCCTTTCCTTCTTGTTATCCATTTTAGAATATTGCTAGCATCTGCTTCTGTGGAAAAGTATATGGATTTTGATAGCATTTAGCTCTATTTTCGGGTTATTAATGTGCCGGCATACCTGTCATCGTTCAGTGAGAAGTGACTGTTGGCAACAATAAATAGAGGAGAGACAGTACAATATAATTGTGATACAAAAGACTGAAGAGGAATTAATGGCACCTAAAGCATCAAATTAAATGGCTCAAAATGAGGTATTAACATAAAATGCTGCCTCTGCTAATTTCTCAGAACAAGCTGCAATTGCCGCTGTTTCTAACTGACCTGTGGAAGTGATTTCACACCTTTATGTGAAGACTGCCTGTTGTACAGGCATGATGGTATGTATCAGGAAAAAATGGCCCAGGGTTTCCCAGATCCAAAACTAAGTTTTAGGTGTTCAAATTGTCAGCCTGAATGTCCTGAAAACAGGAATAAATGGGTGCGGAGTGGGGGTGGGGGAAAGTAGAATCTACTCAGCACAATTTAGAAGACTTTTTTTTCAGTATGATAAAGTTATAATTCCAGGATTATTTGAGGATAAGCCACAGAAATTTTTTTTTCTGGAAGGATCAGGGGAAGAAAAAATTAGGATTTGTAGTGAAAGTCAAAATTATTTTCTCATACAGAATCAGGCAGCTGATATTGCATTCAAAATCTTATGTGCAAAACTGAATATGTTGTGTACATAGAGTGAAGAATTGACTGTGTAATTAAACTCTTAAAATCTAATCAAAATACAGCAGTTTATCAGTTGCAGCACTACTAATACTCACAGCCTAAATTAATATAGAAAAGTCACATAAGTAAAATTGTTATACGTTACATTACCATTAACAGCCTTTTTTCTGTGGTGTTATGCTCACTTCCCCAGTGTTTCCATCTTCATCAAATAGGTTGGAAATGGAAGGTTTTATGACAAGTCAAAATGTGTTTCTTCTTGTCATTGGCTTCCCAGTTACTCAGGCTTTTTATTTTTGATCTCAGCAGCAGGTTTGTGTGGTGCTCAAGGTTAAACTTTCTGGTAATAAGCAGTGATGCATGGCAGTGATTTGTGTTTATTGTTTGAGGTTTTTCTCTGGTATCTGCTCTCTTCCACAGCATATTTTGTTATAAGATCACACCTACGCTCATCTACAGCACATTTTATTCTGGGATCACAGACAGTTCAGTCCAGCCAGAACAATTATTTGTTTTTTTTCTGCAAGGTAAAACCAAACTAAAATATATTTTACAGCTATCTGAGAGTTAAAACTAATTAAAATCAGCTGAGGACAAGTCAAGCTAAAAGGAGTCCTGTTCCTGTGCTGTCAGGTAAATATAAAGCCTATTAGTTTGATGGGTCTGCACAGGCAATTGTAATAACTTACACTGGAAGAAACTTTGTATATTCAAAAATATGGGGCAAAATTATGTTTTACACTCTCCAAGCATGAGATTTGTAGAATTTGCCTGTGTTTAATGAGTAGGACAAATAAGTGTCCAGTGAAAATGTTTTGATCACAGATTTAGGCTAATAGGATTAAAATAATTCATGAAATTCATTTCAGAATGTCACCTGAATCCAACTTGGGGTCAGATGGGGTCAGATATGAGGTCAGACAAGACCAGTTGGGATTTTATCCAGTTTAGAATGCAAGATACAGAATGGGATATATAAAATCATACAGCCATTAGGGTAGAAGGTATCTAAAATATTTACGATGAATTAGCCTTTGAAAGTGTCTGGTTTTGATGATTATAGGAGAACCTTAGATATTAACTGAGTCTAGATGCTTGACCTTTTCACAGCTTAAGATGAGGACCAACTTCTGCAGATACCTTTTTTGTCTGCTCATCAAGCACTTTATTTATGTCTTCTGAAAAACAACTTGTTAAATCAACATTTAAAAAAGAATTCTTTCTCAATTCCACCTATACTACAAAAATACAGATCCCCTTGGCATGCTCCCACATTCTCAATATGCATCAAGCTTATCATTCAATTGCTGCACAATTTGCTTATTCATTCGCTTCTAATTTTTAATCAGAATACAATCATCCTCTCCATCTCTGGGCTTCATTACACCATTTAATCTCAAATTTTGTCTTTATTTTCCCTTATCTAGGCTGTTTTTTGCAGTAAAACTAAAACTCAATTTAAAAGATGCATGTTCATGTGTAACATGCAAAAAATCCAATAGTATGTTGAATTTCTCTCTAGTGAATATTTCCAGAAAATCTTGAAGAAACGACACCAAGTTTTTCTGGTGTGCATCAGATTTTCTTCCATTGGGAGGATTATATATCTGAGATTCTTAAATGAGAAAGAGCTTGCAGGACAGAAACTCTGTAATATTTTTTTTTTTGAGCATTGCACAATAATTTTATTCATTTACCATTTAAATCCAAAAACGGAAAAGGATTTTTTTTTTTTAAATGGAAGTTGAAATGGTAACAGCAATAGAGTAAGAGTATTAGCACACAGTAGTTTACCTGTGCACTCTAAATATCAACTGTGAGAAACACAAACACCAGATTTTTTAAACAATTTTCCAGAGTAGTAGACAACTCATCTTGACAGACTAAAAAATACTCATCACAATCCACAGTGTACTTACTGAAAAACATTATAGAAAATTGAAGACTTAGTTTCACTGCTGTTCCAGAAGAGACAAAATAACATTTAATGATTTCTCATGCTCCTGTGAAATATAACTTGACTATTGATTATTCTGGGACAAGCAGATTTCTTCACAGAATAGATCATGGTTCAGTGGTGCATCAGATAAATAGGAGAATAGATTTAAACAATAATGCTTTGCTTATTTCTTCAGTATTTTCTGCTTAATCAAGCTGATTTTGTAATTTTTAGTTTTCCTGTGTAAGTTGTTGAGACAATGAAGCACACACACAGTAACTACACACAGATTATTCCCCAGATGAATCTCATGGCCTACATAACTTAGATATGATGGTTTGACCCTGAGCAGTAGCTAAACACCCAGCCTGCCTTTCACTCACTCACACTCACTCACTCACTCACTCACTCACTCACTCACTCACTCACTCACTCACTCACTCACTCACCCCAACCTGGGAATAGGAAGAAAAATAGAAAGAATGAGAACAGAGTCATGCATCAAGGTAAGGCCAATTTAATTACACACACACAAAAAAGCTGCAAGCACTGGTAAAATACAGAATTAATTAACTACTTTCCATAAAGACAGATGCTTACCCATTTCAAGAAAGGCCTTTAGCACCTGTTACTTGGGAAGACAAACCCCATTGCAAACACATGAATTCCTCCCCCGCTTCTTCATTCATTCCGCCAGCTTTTACTGCTTAACATGATGTGATATGGTATCAGCTACCCCTTTGGTCAGCTCAGGTCAGCTGTGCTGGTTGTGTCATCTCAGTCTCTTTTTGACATCCAGTCAAGTCACTTTGTGGGGATAGAGTGGAGGGAGAGAGAGACATAGGAAGTCAGCGGTGTGCAAGTATTGTTAAGCAGCAGCCAAAACTATAGTTTGTTATCAGACTTAAATTTGGGATATTACTTGAATGTATTATTAAAATAATCAGAGAAAGATAATGAGAAGTAAAATAAACCTGAAAAACATCTTCTCCCCACCTCTCCTTCCTTCCTTCCTAATACTTTCTCCTCCAGTGGCTCAGGAAAACAGGGAATGTGTGTTAAAGTCACTTTATCATAAGTGGTTTCTCCCTCTTTTCAGGAAGAGGAGTCATTCTTCTGCTGCATCATGGTATCTGTCCCATGGGAGACAGCTCTCCACTATCTTCTCCACTATGTGTCCATCCCACAGGCAACAGTTCTCCATGAGCTGCTGCAGCGTGGGTCACTCTTCCACAGGGTGCCCTCCTTCAGGCACAGCCTGCTCCAGTGTGGGTCCTCCATGGAGTCACAGGTCCTACCAGGAGACCTGCTCCATCATGGCCTCCTCTCTCCATGGGTCTGCAGGTCCCTACCAGGAGCCTGCTCCGGGACAAGTATTGCATGGAGTCAAAGTCTCCTCTCAGGCATCCACTTTCTCCAGCCTGGGTCTCCTCCTTGGCCGGCAGAGCCCTTCAACTGTAAAGAAATGTTTGGGGACATAACTTCTATGTCAATTGCAATGACAAGCTTGATCCTTCATTGGATCTGGACCTAAACCTTCTATGGCATAGCTAAGATTTCAGCATTTTATAGAACTGAAATCTTGTCATCAATGGGTGTCTCGACTCAGTAATAATGTCAGGATGATATCATTAAGATTTTGTGGCTAAAATTACTTGAAACCAAAGTACACAAACCAAATATTTTGTTTAACTTCTGGTAAAGCTTCAAAACAAAAGTTCAGATTAAATTTTGATGCAAAAGACTAATACCATTTTGAATGTGAATTAGGGCATCAGATCTCAGAATAAAAGATAAGGTTTAATTCAAGATACATTTTTAAAAGCTTATGGTTTTAATTTTTTGATAGTTCAATTTTAGTTTGACTTCCTGCCAGAGAGAATTGTTAATAATTTTTAAACCTTTAAAGGTTTTTCACCCAGCTGTATATGAAGTATAAGAAGGTGCAGTGTCACTGGAGCTCCTTCTCTGAAGATGTTCAATCCTGGACATAATACTCAGTTACATGCTCTAAGGAATCCTGCTTGATCAAGGAGATTGGACTAAGTGATCCTCCAGCTGTTCCTTTGAATCTTACTCATTTTGTGATTCTGTGTTTCTCTTTCTTGTACTTTAAGATTCAGAACTAGATGGAGAACTCCATTTCTGTGATCTCAGAAATATTAGCAGAGGGGAATAGTCACTCCACTCAGCTTCCTGGCTGTCATCCTATTAATGTATTTAGCAGCATACACTGCTAGTTTATGCTCAACTTTTCAGAAACCAAATAAAATAAGGAGAAAAATTATATGAATAAAACTTAGATTTTGTTTCAATTTTTATTTAAAATTAAACAAACACACAACACAAACAACAGTCAAACCAATTTATGCCAACAGAGTTCAAGTTTTATGATATTTTGGGTAAAGCCCTCAATAATTACCTGGGGCCATCTGTCTTAGTTGTTGAATACATGGTAAGTTGGCAGCTCTCAACATGAATCCTCTTTGAGACGATTGGTATGCTTGATTGACTGTTTTGATTCACCAGTTTAAGAGAGACATTGAACAACTGGAGAGGGTCCAACAAAGGGCCGCCAATATGATTAGATGGTTGGATGATTTGGCACATGAAGAAAGATTGAAGAAATCAGGTTTATTCAGCCTAGAGCAGAGAAGGCTCAGAGAGGAACTCCTAATCACAGTCTCGGAGTAGCTAAAAGGGAGTTTCAGAGAACTTAGAGAGGTTGTCTTCTCACTAGGCTGCAAGGTGACAGGACAAGAGGTGACAGGCACAAGTTGCTTCAGGGAAAATTCTGCCTAAATAAAAGACAGAAATTCCTCATTATGAGAAGATTCAAACATTAGATTAGGTTGCACACAGACAAAGCAGAATTTCTGTCACTGGAGAAGTTCAAGATTCAGCTTGACAGGGACTTAGATTGATGCCTTAAGTTTTAGCTTTCATATTCTCCAGATTTTGTACTGCATTAGTATACAATTCTGAACTTCATATAAAGGGTCAGCAAGTTCTCTTCACAGTTTAGTTAAACAAAAGATTAATTTTCCAGCCAAGAACCAAGGACACTGTTGCAGCTTCAGGCCCAAAAGGTATAAACAACAGCGGATTGAGGAAGGCAAACTAGAAGGATGGGACTTCATAACCTGAAGCTATAATTGGACAATGAACCCCAGTATGTAAATGTACCAAAACTGCGAGGACATGTGATCCATCATCCATCTTGGATGTAGCCTTGACCAGGCTCTTGTACTGCCCAAGGTGTATTATTTGAAGGCCTTTTAATAAATACCTATTTTATTCCTTTAACACTGCCTAGCCTGTGTCCTAGGTAGCCTCTCAAGGCATCAAGATCAGCTTGGCTCTGTTTTTACAAGAGGTTTGGAATCAGAGGATTTGCAGAACTCTCTTACAATCTATACTTTCTCAAGACTCTGTGATGTATATATGATGGGAGTTTTATGCATAAACAGAAAACAGATCTGAGAAAGAATTTATAGATTAATGAAGTGTTTAAAAAATATTTTTCCCTCACTGCTTGAAAAATTAAAAATTTGTCTCCACATAACTTTTGATGCGAAAATACCCTTAATATAAATCACAGCAAAAGTAACTCAAACAATATAGTGCTAATGTTTTTATTTATTAAGCTGGTCTGGAAGCAAAAAATAAACGTTTATGAAGTTTCAGTTCAGTTTCCCATGCTCTGGCTGGTGAGACAAGTAGCCTGTAGTTATAGGGTAGGGAAGCCAAGACACTGGGATAACTTTCTGGGGAAGGAGGTATTGAAAAGGTGATTGGAAAAGGGACACAAGTTCTTAGCCTCTGGAGGCAAATCCCATAAGTGTGAAGGAAAGGTATTCTTCAAGGAAGATTCTATATGCCAGCCAGGCAAGCGGACCTCAATAGAGAAAGGTATCTAGTATTGGAGGGAATTATCTGAAATATAAATGTGGGAAGGCCTGGCAGATTGATTGTATCACACTCCAAAACACTCCACCAAGGAAAGCACCATGTGCTTACAGTGGTGGAAGGAACTACTGGATAGCTGGAAACATATTTTCTGCCCTATGTTACTACCTGAAACACTATCCTGAGCCTTGAAAAGAATGTATCATGGAGACGTGGTGCCCCAGAAAGAAGCCAGATGACAGAACTAATTTCCAAAGCAAATTCATAAAAACGTGGGCCACAGATCATGGCATTGAGTGGGTGTGTCACATCCCCTGTAAATGCACCAACCTCTGGAAAAATCAACCAACACAACAGACTGTTACAGGCTCCATTGAAAGCAATGGGTACATTTAAGCATTGGGATGGACATTAATCACAATACCTACCAAGTTATTTAACACCAGATTTGGCCAATTGGGCTGATCCTGCCCAATAAAAACTCTTCTGTGTTGTCATTACGCACAGAGGGGAAACAAAAAAAAAATTACTCCTTCTACAGCTTTCACAGATGCTGAAACTGTTATATTCAAGAGTTGTAACAGAAATATCAATTAATTTGATGACCTATTTTCAGACACTTGAAATATGTTGTAGCAAAACCCAAAAGTTTTGCAGCCTCTATTCTCCTGTTTGGCAACAGATAAACAGTTCCAGATGTTTTTGCGAAGGAAGGTTGATTCCAACAAATGGAAAAAGTTGTACCTTCTTGAACAAAAAATGTTGATCATAAGGTCCTTTCCTAGCTTGTGTCCTTCTGTAGCTGGTTACCCTAAAGAGAACCATATTAAAAACAATACTTTCCAAAATGTGAAAGCTATGGATCAACAACTAGAGTATTTTTGTATTGTTTAATTATATGTTGTTGATAGCTTTCCTTGTTTTTCACTCCCCTGGGAATAGTTAACTAATGTAAATATTTACAGACCAATGGAGGAAATTAAAATTGCTCTCAGAAGTTAAGTCATGCAGGCAGGAAAAAGCAGCAAGATTAAATTCCTTAGACATAAATTTAGCTATATGATAATCAGGTTTTCAGCCTAAAATCTTCATGCAGTTTTCTCTATAATCAGTGCAAACTGGAAGGTTATTTCATGCCTTGTACTGAGACATTTATCTTAGCTTTATATTAAAAGTATAGGTTTACATCTCTCTACGGCAGAGGAAATCAGACTGGACAGCAGCTTTTAACAGTCTACAATTAGATATCAAGAACCACATAGTACAAGACATATGAAACAACTCCTCTTTACAATAAAACACTTGAGAATTCAGTTTTGACGATTTGTATACAGCGGCATTTTTGTCTTGCTGTAAAAATTGTTGCATCTGATAACTTTTCACTGATCTGGTGAAAACCTTGATTCCATAAAACCTCAATTTTAAAAATTAAACTCAGAATCACATGTTGATGTTATATTTGTAACTAAATATCTGGTTCAATTTTTGGAGGCGCCAAATGCCTAGGCATTTCTAAAAAAGTTTACTGGTGCTCTCTGCATCATTAAATACTGACTTGTAGAAAAAGATCTTCTAGAGAAAGCAGCATATTTTAAAATTAGTGCATATATTTATAATGTAACTGCTTTCTCTTTATCTGTCCATGCTGAATACCCCAAATAATGGCATTTATGTTTCTAGTTTACAGTCTAGTTGTGGGGAGGATTTAAAAAAAAGAGTTTTAAAGTTTCAAATAGTACAGAAGTAACCTTGAAATATTAATATAATGCTTTAGATTAGAAACCTAGGGACAATTTTTCTTCCCTCTTCTTTTCTAGGGGAAAAATTAAAAAGGAAAAAAATACCAATGCTATGTGCCTATATAGAAAGATTTTTAAAGTAATTGCATTTGTTTATAAATGTAGGAGAATTTGACACCACAAGGGTGGAATAAATAATTCCTGTGGGTTGTACCTAGCCAGCAGCCACAGAATCAGAGAATCAATCACAGAATGAGTAGGACTGGAAGTGACCACAGTTGCTCATCTCGTCCAGCCTCCCTGCTGAAGCAGGGTCATCCTAGAACAGAGAATTCCATGCAGATGGTTGTTAAGTGTCTCCAGAGAAGGACACTCCACAATCTCTCACAATCTGGCCACCCATGCAAGTGTTCAGTCAGCCACATGGTAAAGTTCTTCCTCATGTTCAAGTGGAACTCACTCCATGAGCTCCATGTCTCTCTTGTCCTAAGGAGCCCAGAACTGGCTCCAGATGTTCTGCTGTTCTGGAGCTCAGAGCAGTGCTCCAGATGTGGCCTCACTAGGGCTGAACAGAGCGTCAGGATCCCTTGACCTGTTAGCAATGTTCTTCCTAATGCATCCCAGGATACCACTGGCCATCTTGGCCCCAAGGGCACTGCTGGCTCATGGCAGCTTGTAGTCCACCAGGACTCCCAGATCCTTTTCCAAAGAGTTGCTCTCCAGCAGGTTGGCCCCCAGTCTGTACTAGTACACAGGAGTTACTCTTCTCCAGATGCAGGACCCTGCATTTGCCTTTGTTGAATTTCAGTTTTCTGCCCATCTCTAAATCTATCAAGGTCCATCTGGATCTTTTCCATCATCAGGGTTCAGTAACAAGTTTGAAAGATACACCTTACTAAGTTAGATAACAGCAGCAGAAAATAGAATTATGAACCATCTGATGATTATGAATGGGGATGCATAATATAATGGTGAGGGATCCTCAAAGAACAGTCATGTCCTAATAGTCTAGATAAAAATTTTGAGATTATAAATTCTATTATTTACTATTTTGTTGACAATCCTGGAAGGATTACAAACTATGTTTATGTAAGAAACTATAACATATGCAACTGAACAAGACAAAGCATCATCATTTGATTTCCTTCTGTAAAGTGCACTTCTGACAGTCCTGCCGTTCCCTGGATCTTCCTTATGGCCCTTCTTTAAGATGGGTAACACATTTGCTAACTTCCAGTCAACTGGAATCCAGCCAGTTACCCAGGACTGCTGATAAGTGATTGAAAGTGGCTCAGTGAGCTCTCCTTCCAGCTCTCTCAGTACCCTTGGGTAGATTCCACCCAGCCCAATAGCCTTGTGCAGGTCTAAGTGGCGTAGCAGGTCGCTGAAAATTTTTTCCTGAATAATTGGCACTTCATATTCCTCCCCATCTCAAATGAAAATAGAAACATGTTAATTCCTCATCCCCTCTTTTAAGATCATGTCATTAATGTTTATATCTTTTCTCTTTAAACACAGAATCATTTTACATCTTATTTGAATTCTTCCCTATAAGCATCTTATTTGGAAGACCAACAGAAATTTACAATTAGAAAGCAGGGAACTGTCCTCACTTTTTCCTATGATCTCATGATTCATTGATGCTGTATGAAGAAACTATCAAAACAGTTATGTTGTGGAGGAAAAGTCTACAATTTATAGTCTTACAAGAGATCTTTCATTTGAATTAAGTCAAACACTTAGACTTGCTGGCCTGTGCATAGAGCTGTTAGAAAGTTTAGGTTATATCTTTATGGTAGCACAAATGACAAATCTTGGTTCTTCCTATGCTTTACCACTTTAGAGTGAGTAGAAAGGGCAGTGACTACACCTCTATTCAAAAAAGTGTTTTGTCATGATTTAATCAAGCCGATGGAGTTCAGCACCCTTCAGATAAGAGCTGAGTATAACTAAATAGCCATAGATTTTAATTGATTTGTGGACAGAGTCAATCAGCAAAAAGTGTAAACAGAAAAAGTAACTCTGTTCAGTACCTTTACCTGTTTTTCTGCAGGCAGAATACAAGGTTATTAAAACTTAATTCACCTGATGACAAATTTTTCAGTTGTGAAGGTCATGCTCTCTTTTATTTAACATTTTTCTTTTTTATTTAACATTTATCTTTAGAAAATGTTCCCATTATCTGTCCTTTAGAGATCCTTATAGAAAGAGGAGCGACTCTAAAGTGAAAGCTTCTGAAGAGATCAACCTTTATTTTTCAAAACCAATATCAACTAATGCCTGAGTTATAGGGCATAAGTACATTTCCCATGGAAAATTCTATTACATGGAAACTCAGTTTAATAGAGGAAGGTTTAATAAAATTAAAGAATTGTTTGGAAAAGTGATTACTCAAATTAGCAAAGCATATAGCAACTTGTTTTCCACACAGGAGACAATGTCCTTCCAGGAACTCAATTGAAACTTTGGGGCTTGAAACAAAAGTAAACACTTCCACCCTCATATAATATTCAGCAGGTTTATACAGTTTAATACTTTATACTGTCATGCCCTCCAGTTAAATCTTTTACACTCTAGTTTATATGACAAGGTTTTGGCAGTGCGGGGAGGCCAAATTATGCCCCTATGGTAGATACAGAAGGTTGTATCTGACTCCACAACACGACACAGCAGAGCCTGTCATCCAGGTTGGTGATGACTCTGTGAAAATTAAATTAATAAAAAAATAAAAAAAAATTAAGAGGAGCAGGGAACAGCAGAAAGAGTGAAAAAGAGCAGAGGGAATGGCAAGCTCAGAGAAGCAGAAATAGGAGGTGTTTCAGGGGATGGAGCAGGTATTCACTGCAGCCTGTAAAAAGTTCATGCTGAAACAGAATTTTTGTGAAGTACTTCAACCCGTGGAGGACCCATGCTGGAGCAGGGGATAAGCATGAGTAGGAAGGAGCAACAGACAGAAACTATGAAGTGCTCATTGCAGCCTTCCATCCCCAGGAGAAAGGAAAGAATCAGTCTGGCCTTGGAGGAGTTGAAAGTAAAGGATGGGAATAAGGCATGGGAAATAAGGCATGGGAAAAAGGTGGGGAGGTACTATTTGTGTCTACCAGAACTTATTTTAAGTGGAAAAAAAAAATTAAGTTTACACAAGTTGAATGGTTAATCTTTTGACAGTAACTATTAAGTGATCTACATGTCCACCTAACCCACAAGCTTCCTCACCCAATCTTCTCCCCTTGCCCTGCTGAGGAGAGAGAACAAGAGAGCGAGCAGCTGTGCAGGCAGCTGTCCCTTAGCCAAGGCTATCCCATTGCAAATGTGGGAGCTGTTACAAGCCTAGGAGTTGAGTGTAACACAACATGATGTTTATGTCTGTTTATGAGAGGAGCAGTTTTGAAAACAACCAAATCATGATTTTCATTTTAATGAGATTTTGGGAATTGTTGGCTGAAGGTTTTTACTTTTTCTTCTCCTTAATTTAAAAATGTTTATTATATATATTATTGTAAGTGGAAAAAAAAACCCAAACAATTTCTGGATCAATTGTGCTACAGAATTTGAAAGATAAAATCAATTCAGATAACATAATATCAGGTATAATGATCATAACACTGCTTAGTCTTCACAACAACTAAATAATATAATTAAACTGAAGGTTATTTCAAAGCTTCAGACATGACCTTTACAGTCAGTATGGATTAAAATTTTTAATAAATTATAACACTGAGGTAAGAATAGATATTCTGAAATAAATTCCTCTGGGAAAAGTGGGGAAAAGGAGGAGTGGGAAAGAAAAAGAGGAAGAAAGAAAAAAATAAGTCAACTCACACTTTGTCAATAAAAATCCATGACAATCTACCAACCGTAGAAATGTTGTCTTCAAGGAACCACCTAATGATAAATAACTTGTTCTGGAAAATATACAGAGAGAGCATTAGTAAGCATCATTGCCCTGTTATGATTTTCATCATAATTTTCACTTTTGTGTTTGCTATGTTGTTACGTTGTTAACTTTCATTTTTGTTATGGCTAAAATTTATTAGGTTAAACCAAAGGATTTAATAAGGTTGGTTTTTTAAATTATTGTATACCAGATATCATTTTCTAGTTACCAGGTCTTATGTTTGTCTATTAGATGAGCTTTTTTATCAGAAGTAATTTCCTTCTCTAGGAATTTCTACACAATTATTAAGTTATAGTATAAATTCTAGCATAAATGAAATAGGCTGAGCTCATTTAGTTGTGCTAATCAGGAAGAATTATTAATTTATTTTAAATCAGTAAATCTAATTTACTAAAGAGTTTTAATTTGTTTGAGGAAAGACTATACATCTGAAATGCATACACAACATGGACATTATCCCATCCTTGGGAAAAAAGACACTAAGAAAATGAAAAAGATTTGCCAGCAATTGTTCATTTGAACATCTATGTGCAAAACCTAAAATACTTAGAAAGGAGTACTTTGTTAAATGTTAGGTATGCGTCAAATGATGACAGGTGAGGTCCACAATCAGAGAAGTACGTGTTACTTGTTATTTACAAAAGCAGCCAACAAAACCTTTGAATAATTAAACTAATGGAAAAAGATCTAAAAGGAAAACAAAAAGAAATCATGCCTTGTTTTCTCATTGAAATCCACCTCTTAAATGAACTTTTTGTTGGTCTTCAAAAAAAGAAATGAAGATCATCAGCAAATGCTTATCTTTTCCAGTTATTGGGCTCTTTCAACTTTCTTTCTTGAATGGAAAGTACAGATTTATTCTGGATTCTTATTGTCATTCTACTACTTCAGCAGTAAAATTCCAATTCAAAGCATGTTCTTTCTTAAGTCTTAATCTCTTTCCAAGCCACTGTATGCAACTGGTAACCAGAATTCAGGTTGAACATTTTTACTTTTACTTTCTCGTTGCTGTCCCTGTAAAATTTCATTTAGTTCTACTCATTCTTCATAGAAATACAACCAGAAAACAACAAATGTGGATCTTTGTATGCATATTTGTGAGAAATAAAATACTTCAGTAAAGTTACTGCATTTTTTCTATAAATGATAATAATAGGACTGTAGTCACTTCTAAATGGAGAAGTACAATGCCAGTCCCTATCCTGCAGACATTTATGGCTGGTAATATTTATCATGTATTTTTCTTTTCAGAAATGCAGGATATAATCTATAACTCCTGTCTATATTTAATCAAACCCCTCATAATTATACTTGATCTAAATTACAGTAAGCTCTTTAAAAGTTAAAGTTATAGTAAAAGTATTAATTTTAATCTAACATTATAGAAAAAAACCCCTAACCCAACCAAAACCCATCTCACCACAAAAGCCAATTTATCTGCACAGCCTGCATAAAATGTCATTTAATTCTGTCATACAGAAAGTCATATAACAAGCCAAAGTGTAGCAGCTCCATGAAACAGTAGCCCAGTAAATTCAACTTTGACAGTAGTAGTCAGTGCTGTAGGCTTTTCAAGGTCCCAGAACTGGCCAAGGCTTTCCTTATTCTGAGTTGGTTTTGACCATTTTCCTCGGCCACAGTGAGCTACAGCCAGAAAACACTGAAATGGAGATTAATATTTCAAGCAGAATTTAGGCAGGGTATAATTATCAGTCTTGACTGCAGAGACTTATGTGCTACCATATGTACATTTGACTGCCTTTGTCTCTTTCATATGGAGATGTGCACAAACATACTGCTCTCTGTGAACTTCACTGCCACCCAGGTGAATTTAGAGGGCTGTAATAGAGAAGCCTGTTCTTGGTTCCTGCTCAGTGTGTGCGGATGACATCATCTACAACCCTTGTTTTATCTTGAGGTTAAACAGTTTATCTACAAGTAACATTCCGTTACCTGACAGTAGGAATGAAGAATGGAGTTGCTTATTTGCAACAAAATCCTTCAGGCGCCCCAAAGACCACAGTGCCAAATAACCTCACAACAGTCTTGTGTTTTAGACAGTTTCCCCTTTTCTCCCAGAAAACTATGTTAAGGGATAGCAGGAAGTTTTAGTTAACCTCCACCTGTAGGCCTGTATGGGCACTACGAGCTATACTTCGACCTTCTCGTTTTATTCATGTGCTTTAACTGCTGCTTCAGAGAACAAAGTTTGAAATAGTAGGGTTCTTTTCTAAAACCTTCTTGCATCCTGTACCAGATTTATGTGATTCCTACCAGAAGTATGAAATGCACATTTATTTCTATCCTACCCTACATTTCTTCCGCATAGCTTCATTCATCCATCCATTCATCTCTGGAGATAATCAGAATCAGTAATTCATAGAATTGTAGATAGACAAACAGATATTTTATCCTGGAATACTGCTCCATCATGCCTCAGGCTCTTTCTAACTTAGAGTTCCTACTGAAGGATAAAAATGTCTTTTACTTTTGTTTTAAGAGTTCTAAGGACTTCAGGACTTACTAAAGAAGATCAAGAGAAAATTTCATTAAGTAGTAGAGAAACTAGTGTTCCTCCTCCCTGTTTGTAAAAATTCACCTTTCTGCAAACTGTAAATGAAATTGTAAAGTACAAATAATGCAACTGTGTAAGACATAAGCAACAGAAGCCAAAAAAAAATCATAATGTGTTGAGAAAAGGCCTTTCTTGTATTAAAAACTGGAAAGTTTGCTAAGCATACCCATAGTAATTATTAAATAAAACCAAAATATATTTTTTTATGTCTTGGCAGGATTATAGGAGTTGCTTATTAAATCAGTGGAAGTTTACATTTGATTTTGCCCTTTTTACACATATATAATGTGCAAAAGTCAAGTTCAATATGAAAACAGGCCCACTGTATCAAGAATATATGTCATATAGTACTTAATATTTATGAAAGAAATTTCAGCTTAAAGTCTGGCTTAGAGTTAATGACCCTCAGGTATAACACATTCAGTTTAAGTTATGTTTGTATATTTCCAATTAAAATAATGAGTAATTATCTTTACTACTTTTGCATCTTTTAAAGGATAATCAAGGTCCTAATGCCGTACTCATGAAAAATATTTCTTCTGCCTCAGCTAAATGAGTTACGCTTTAAATTGATTATATTTTCCCCAACTCAACTCTTTTCAGTGATACTTCAAGACCATTTTGGAGCAGAAATATCATTAAATTGAAAGTATTCCTAGGTAATTTTGAAAAATACCAATGTTTCTGTGTATTTTTAAGTTAGAGCCACAAAACAAACAAACAAACCCGCACAATCAAAGTGAAAAAAATTTGCTTTCTTGACAGGAAATTTTCTTTGCTACGTTATTGCTATTTTGGGCTTTGAAATGGAATTTTTTATTTACCCAAAACTGCTGAAGGAATATAATTATGAAGAGCATCTTTCTCTGCTTCTTGACTTCTTTTACCTTAGTTCATTGTTTATTCTAACACTTTATATCTTTTCATCCTAGGGATTTGGTTCGTAGATAACATAAGGCTTTTCTTCTGGGTCTGAAAACTTTAATTTTTGATTTTCCATGAAAGAAATTAGAAGCAACTGATAAAAATTATGTGAATAAGTAGCAATAAGTAGTCTGACATTAAATACTTCAAATGTAAACCTTTTCTTCAGAAAAAAACATTTTCTTATCTATCTTCTGTTTTGCAGCAGATTTCCCTTTCAGATGGAACATGTGTGAAGGAATCCAACAAAAAAAGACCTTTTTGCAGACTTGCAAATATAATTTGTTACAGTAATAGTTTGATGGCAAATTGAGAATGCCTTAGAGAGCTTCAAAGCAAGTTCATTTATTGCCTTTGATTGCATTCCCTTAGAGTTTCAATGTGGAATAGATTAGGGGAACAATTTGGAAGAAATCCATGCGGACTCAAAATAGGTAATTATTACCCAGTGTTTCTATTTATATTCCTAGATAAATTCAAGGGCATCACAAAATGACCAAAGACACTTAAAAACTTCAGACTATAACATGATATAATTTTGTGACTTAGTCAAGGTAAGATCTCTCAGCTGTGCCCAAGAGTTTAATTTGTTTTTCCTTTTAAAGGAACTTTTTATTTTTATTTCCTCTCTTCAACTGTCTTGAATGATTTTTAAACGTTTAGTGAATTAAATGACAATTATTTTGTAGATATTTTGCACTTCTGTAATGCAGATCAGCTGATATTATAAGCAGCTATAAGCAGAATATCCATGGAATATGGGACTTCAGGTCATATCCCCTTTACTTAGAGACAGACAAATGAACTTATTGAAACTGCTATAGAGGTTTTAATATCCTTAGGGATTGTGACTATGCAGTGAAATTCTCTCAAAGGTGCGGTTCATTTCCTCCCAGCATTGTACTATGGAAAAACTGCTGCAAAGCAGCTGAACTGAGTCCCAGATTTGTATCTCCTTAACTTCAAAGGAGAAGCCATTAAAACATAACCATTTCCTTTTGCAATGATGTTTCAAATGCATATTAAAAGAAAATTATACTTGCCCCAAGCCCCACTTCAATCTCATTTTAATTGATAGTCATTGTTTGTATTAGAGAAATGTACGCAGATAATGAAGTTACAGACATGAATGTCCCTTATGGAGATATGTTAAGACATAAAATGGGACTTCATTTAACCGTCAGGGTCTTTTAATTTGTCTGGAGAACTAATAAATATTGTCTTCAGAGGTGAATTGAATCCATCTCAGATAAAACTGCACAGGGATTTGGTATGTGTTGAAAAGTGTATCAGAGAAGTATTCTGAGCACTGAGACAGAAGAGACTTAAGCAAGGAATAAAAAGATTTTTGGGTTTATTATTGTGATTTTAAGCAAGAATGGGATGCAGATTTCTAACTGTAAATCTCTACTGCAAGGGAACACTATAATGTAGCCATGAGGAAGGGACTATCAGTGCAAACAATGGACAGGATTTGGACTGAGCAATACCAAAAGTGCAACCAGGCACAAGCACAGGCAAAAAAAATCTCAATACACTTTAGTCACTCATTTCCTACCTCTGTCTTCATGTTTTTCTTCTCTCAAGCTTTTTTGATGAATGTATATCAAAGTGTCATTTTTAAAGAATCCTGTTCTTCAAATAGTTTTGAGTTTCAAGTGGCTGACATGAACAAAACTAAAAATTGAAGTATTAACTAAACTACTTGCAACTTGTCTTTTTTTATATACTTCTGCTTAGTATGATACAGCTTTTAAGAAATTAGCTATGAGTTGTTTTCACAGACAACCTTAATTGACTCTTCAGATATTTTTGTTTGAAACCTTAACCCTTGAAATTATGGGTTATTATGCTCATATTAAAGAACAATTTTTATAAAAATGCAATATACATTATTTTGTTCAAAACATCACTGAACAAAACCCTGGTGCAAAGAAACCACAATAATTTATGTCCACATAATTTCAGAGTCAAGATATTCACAATATTCAAGAAAAAGGCAGAAACTGTTATTTATCAATAAGGATTTTCTATAATGCAGATGCTTTTGGTTTCTTGGGATATCCTATCTGTTTACTGACACTAAAGAATTTTCAACTCAGCAGTAAGTGGAATGAAAGTTGTGCAAAGACATGTTTTAGAATGATTAGGAAATATAAACAATTGACATTTCAGAGTATTTAAAGATATCTTTTTGTCAGAGAACATTTTTGCATTCATTTGTTTTTGATTTGAGAGAAAATTTCTAAGTTCCTTATCATTAGTTTCAAGACTGCTCTACTTTCCATTTCTTACACATTCTAGCAATTGCATATTACTATTTTAAATTCTATTAAACAGAAAAAACATATTATCAATAATAATAAAAAATAAAACATTAATACTGGTATTAGTAACTGTTCTGTAAAATTCCAGAGAGATATTTAAGTGTTCTGGATCACATCTTTCTTTCTGTAAGAACAGCACTAACGCTACTGGATAGAACATTGCCTTGGGTGTCGCATGGCAAAGCATTGTCCTTGGAGGGCTGCAGAGGTGACTTCAGTGATAAGGGATTGGGGCTGTCCCATGACAGAGAGAAGCAGTTCTGCAACGGACATCAAGCTCAGAGAAGAAGCAGGGGAAGTCAGAGATCCACGTGGCAGAACAGGTACTCCCTGCAGTCCATGATGGAGCAGTTGGATATTACCTGACAAGGATCATGGCCCACAGAGATCCCACGCTGGACGAGATCTTTTTCCTGAAGACCTTGAATATATGAGAAGGATCCATCCTGCAGCAGTTATCCTTACCCCTCACCCCTCCACCTACCAATCTCGGCAGAGACTGTGACAAGGGAGGAAGAGAAAAGTTAGGAATGAAAGATTAAAGTTGAATGTTGGCAAAAATGGAAGGGAGGTGGGGAGCTGTTTCATTGGTTTTTAACACTCCTGCTCTGATTTTATTTGGCAATAAATTGTTCTTCATAACATTACAGAATGATTGAGGTTGGAAGGGGCCTCTGGAGATTATTTGGTCTACTTCCACCTACTCAAGCTACAGAAGATAGAATTTTGTAGGCACTCCTCCTGACACAGGGCACCAGTTGTTTAAAACTGACACCATCAAGTTACTATCCTACAGCAAAACCTTCATACCTTTTCTCTGAGTTCTCACAGGCAGCACCACATAGCACTGACTCCACACAGTCCTCCTCCTTCTGCACTACCAGCAAACTCCTTCTGGTCCCTCACACAACCATCTAACCCTTCCACCTCACAGCAAGCCAGCAAATGCCTCCCTCAGCCACCTAACCCACTCTTTTATAACATCCCTCCTTATTGGACATAGCTGTGACCTATTAAGGGCAAGGCTGTTTCCAATCTTTGGTAATTTGTACAGCTGCAACTCATAAGGGAGAGATTGCTTTCAGCACTATCTCTATTCTCTTGCAATCCATTCTCCCACAATAGAATGGTTTGGTTGGAAGGTACTCTTAAAAATCATCTAGTCCAAGCCCAAATCAATAGGCTAAGATGAATCCACCACATTGTGTCATTCAACTGCATTCTCCCATTTATATATTGACATTTGTTCAGCTATAAATTTTCGTGAAACAAAAAAGCTCTGGTTTTGATTGATATCATCATATAATAATTTAGATTGAAAAAGACCTGTAGAGATATTCAAGTCTAATTCTTAACCTAGCAGCACCAATGATGAAACCAAGATCTTAATCCACATCTAGGAATCCTATAAATTGGTTTTTAGTCTTCAGACTTGAGGGCCTGTACAGTCCCAGCTGGGTGTCCATCTTTCTACATTGCACTTAATTGCCATTCATTTTTACCTTAATTTCCTAAATCAGAGAGACAGACAGCATCAGCCTGCGAATCTCTGGAAACACTTAATGAAACAGATTTTGAGTATATTTTCGTTAATAGACTCTCAATCTTGTAAACCTGAATTTAGCATTCCTTGTTACTGAGCCTAGAGAAAGGAAGAGTAAAATGTATATTATCTTCTCCAGTCAATTTGCACTAGTAAAATTGTTCCAATGGTAATCAAGCTGCAGAACCACAGCAAGAGGAGTATTAATTGAAGACTATATTATACCATTTTTTTAAATAGTTGATTCAAATGGTTCACGAAACTATATTTCTGTTCCAAAAGACACCATAAATGACACAATCCCTTACTTTTCTCATATATTCACTTTTTTGCAGAAAAAGTCCACACTTTTAGAACAACTAACCAATTATTAACAAGATCATCCTAATTTAATGAGACCAACTGCATTTTCTTTATAGGAAACTACTTTTATACTGTGTTTAATACTAAAAGCAAGCTTTGAAAAGTATTTACATTTAAATTGAAAAGAATTTGATACAAAGAGGGGAAGTCTTTTGAGAAGCAGCTTGGTTTGTTCATCCTAAAGAAGAGGAGACTGAGGAAAGACCTCATTTCAATCTATGTTTTCCTCATGAGGGGAAGTTGGGATGCAGACTGATCTTTTCTCTCTGGTGACCAATTTTAGGACCTGAGAGAAGAATATGAAGCTGTTTTAGAAGAGATTTAAGTTGAATCAAGGAAAAGGTTCTTCATCCAGAAGGTAATTGGGCACTTGAACAGTCTCCCTAAGGAAGTGGTCACTGAGCCTGCCAGAGTTCAAGAAGCATTGACACAACCTTATGAGGCACTACGTAACTTTGCTTGGACAGGCCGGTTGAGCCCTGTATCCATCACTTCCCTGATAACCAGGGACTGCTGTCTGAAACAAAGTGTTTTCATTCCAGATAAGGGAAAAGGCTGATGAGAAGCAGATCCTTCAGAGATTGGGTAATGCTTTTTATCATACTAATCTCCTCCCTTCAGATAAGACACAACTGCATCTGACAGTGTAAACTCCCCCGCAAGTGGAGATACCAAGGTGTTCCCGCATAAAACCAAATGTATGTAACTTGACAAACTCTTTGTTTCATGGGCTGCATCTCCAATGGATTAAGATTGCAATCACCACTCTGCACATAGACATCAAAATAGAAAAGATCATCAGTGGATCCACGGGAAGTAATATCTTTCTGTTCTACAATCTTCTCTTGTACTTTTCATCTCTTTCTAGCTTTTCCTTATATATTTTCTCCATGATATTTTTATAGAAAAGAACAAAACCAGATACATCCCTCCTTTCTGCTGCAACCAAATTGTTTTAAAATAAACCTGCCTCATATATACATTGGTCTTTCACTGTTGTTTCCTTTTAATGTACCCCAAGGGATCTATTAACACCAACCTCAGTTACTAAGAGGCAGGTAATAACAACATGGTGTGGCTCTTGGGGTTGTCCTGAGAAGGGCCAGGAATTGCTCTCAATGATCCTTCTGAGCTAATAATTATCTTAAGAAAGAGGCCAGTTATAACACATTTAAATTTTGCTTTACAGAACAGGTTTATTTAGTCCTTATCTTTATTCATGTGGAGATTAATGAGAATCTGGCATCAATTTAAGAATTAATACCTAATCAAGCAAGACACCTGAGGCTGAGTAACTAGCAGGTGTTTCTTGAATTGGAACCTTAATGGCTCACCAATCAATAGAGTGCCATAAGTGTATTTCTTCTGCAATTCCAGTCAGAGCAGATGTGTTTAAACAGAAACATAAGTGTGCAATAATTAGCTTATTCAGTGTGACTAGCAACAGTTATCAGTCCAAAGGACAGAGCATGCAAAAATAAGGAAGCTTTAATAGAATACATGGATCCTAATCATTACTCTCAAATTAAATGTTTTCTCTCCTGATGAAAATACCTCTAAATAAGTGCAAAGGATTTAGCTATTTGCTATGTATAGTGTATTAAATTAATTTTCTCACTGATTAAAAACTAAGAACTACCCTGCAATTTATACTTTATACATAGAAGGATCAGTGCTGGAAGGGACCTTAAAGATTATCTCCTTTAAACCTTCTGCCATGGGCAGGAAAACCTTCCAGTAGACCAGGTGGCTCAAACTGTAAATCAAATTGTAAGATCTGCCTCTTGAATGCAGTCAAAAAGGATTTAAAGGCTAGGGGGCCAGGAGGCTGAATAACAACACTGGGTTAAAAAAACATTATTGTTTCCAGGAATTCTCAAGTAATGCTAATTAAGACAGAGAGGGTGGTCAAACACTGGAACACTTTCTTAAAAAGACTGTCAATGCCCCAGGCTTGCCAGTGTTTAAGAGGCATTTGGGCAACTTTTGGTCTGGTCTGAAGTGGCCAGTGAATTTAACTAGCTGATGAGCCTGTTAAGAGGAAGCCTGAAGAAATGTTAATGCTCCTTAAATAGACTGCTGTTAGACAAGAGAGGTCATAGAAAGAGTATTTTAGGACTATATGAATTAGAACAAGAATATTGCTTCTAAACCAAACAATTACCTGAAACAATAACACTTTTAGTTTAAAAAGAAAAAAAGGTGTATTTTTAAGGGAATTATATGGCTAAGGATTGTTTACATTTCTAAATACTTCAGAAACAAGAATGGGAATTCTGAGAACTCCGTAAGTGACTAAATATACATAATATAGGGAATAAAAGAATTCTGTTGCTTAAAGACAAGCTTCGAATTTCAGCTGAGATGCCTTGAGATTTTAGCCATCCTCACTGTTCTCTTAGACATGACACAAGGACCTGTGTGAAACCCATATGCTTCTAGAGTGGCATCTGATAGCAAGGTGGAATGGCATTTTTTCATTTTTTTGGTGAGCAAAGCTCACCTATTCCGACAGGAGTGATGGCTTGATAGACTGATCAATATAATAAAGGTGTTTTTTTTAAATGAAAAAATTACTTTAAAAATACCTTTTTCTAATATAACTGCAAAACCTGAAATTTGCTTGTCTTATCTTTAAACAAATTAATCCAACATAAACTATTTTTTTGTCTAAAATTGCTTCAGTTATTGTATTTAAAACTGGGAAATAAGAAACCTTTCTCTATGGATCTTTCAAAATTCAGACTTCATGAGGTGTTTTTATGTAGTGAGTGACTGACTCAGACATTCTATTCTATTTAGACTGGGCAAGATTGCTTTAAGAATTATCTAAAACAAAACAGTGTGTTAACTTTAAGAGCTAGAAAAGAATAAGCATAGTAATATCAGCCATTGCGAGCCTGCTTAATTTGTATGAATTGTCTTTTATGAAAGAATAAACTTGTTTTCTTCTTTTAAACTACTACACCATTGGGCAATTAAAAAAAAAGAAAATAAAAAGTTTTGATTTCAGAAAAGACATTAGGATATTTTAAGGGGTAGTCTTAAAAGGAATTAAGTTAGAAATTAATCCTTAAAACGTCAAAGAAGTTAATTTTTATGGACTATATAACTCCTAATAGGGAAAAATGTATCCTGTCATAGAGTAGAAATTTAAACATTATAATGTACTTTATTGACAGCTGATAAACTTTTTCTGTAGTCTGGCCACATTTGTCAGCCATACCAGGTAAGGTTCACAAAGACAGGGGTTTTCATGTACCTAAACTATTCTTCTTTCCAGGGAATTTAAGGCACCCATTTCCAACAGGATGCAAACAGGAATTAGACATTTAAGTGTAGATGGAGCACCTGGGCTATGAAGAAAGGCTGACAGAGTTGGTGTTGTTCATCCTGGAAAAGATCCAGAAAGGCCTCATAGGATTCTTCGAGTACCTGATGGGGATCTATGAGAAAGATGGAAAGGAAATTTTTGCAAGGGTATGTAGAAATAAGACAAGGAGTAATGCCTTTTGCTGAACAGAGGTCGGTTTAGATTAGATATAGTGAAGAAATTCTTTATTGGGAGAGTGGTGAGACACTGGAAGTGTTTTCCCAGAAAAGTTGTGAATATCCTATCCCCAGATTTGTTACAACATGTCATTCCTTCTCTGAATAAACTATATTCTACTTAGGAATGCAGATCAAATTATATAATGGAAGTGAAGTTGAAATAAAATGTAATAAAAACTGAACTGGTCTTAATGGAGCAAGAATGTCAACCTAAAATTTGATTTGAACTGATTAGATAATTTCATGTGTCACTTGAAAATTTTCTTGATATATGCATACTTGAGGTCATCAAAGCCTACCCATTAGTTTAATTACAAAAGAAAGTACATTTCTTGGAAAAGTAAATGATTATGTATAACAGAAAAAATAAATTAGACCACTAGAGTTAGTTAGTAGAGGATTTGTGATAAAGATACTGATAAAGGATAAGGATAAGATAAAGATACTTCTTAAATTAGAAGCCACAAAGTCTGAACAAAAAATTACCGCAGTGTGTATGGTATTTAATCACTGATTTTTAAATGGTTTTTAAAAAAACATATTTAATATATTTGGCAAGTGAATAGATATCAAATCAGAAGAATAAAAANACCCAATACTTAGTCTCCTAGCAACTATATGGGGAAAAATTCTCTAAGTAAAAGCAACAAACTTAACCCCCAACAAGGACAAAAAAAAATTCTCCTTGTATAAAATATTTTGAGTTGTTTCTAGTTGCCAAAATATAAGTACACAGAATTTCAAAGAGGAGAGCTGAGAAATATGAGTCAAAATATTCCTTCTCGGTTTTGATACAAAATTTAATTCACTGAAAAAAAATCATTGTTATATTATTGAAATGATGATCAAGTGTTTTCATTTGCACAGGTAATTTGCTTCCACTTAGTTATTAAAAACCAAACAAATTGTGATTTAGTATCTATTTGTTAAGCATTTAAACAAATCAATGCTCTAAGTTCATTTTCCATAATTCTATTAGATACTAAACTAATGATTTTGTATTTCTTGGTAAAAAAAATTATTTTCATTTTGATACTTTTTTGGCAATATGGTGGTCCTTTTAATAAATCTTTAGACTCCATTGAACACTACTGAATGCCAAAAAGTCCTCCCCCTCAAAAATATTAATAATTTTATTTTTTATTTATTTAGTCACATATAAAGAGTAATTTAAGATATACAAAAACTATATGAAAGGAGTATATAAAGATCCCTTAAAAAGTTGGTATTTGCTCCTTCATAGTCTGATTCTTTCTGAGAATCTTTAGAAGAATTATATCATGGAAGACTATAACATAGAGAATATCCACCAGTGGCTTTCAATTTTTGATGGTTCTGTCACACAGAACACAACAGATGAAAGCGGAAGAGACCAGAGGGACTGAAATATGCTGAGAAAATATTTTTTAGACCTTGTTTCTGAGAAATCCTTTCATAATGCAGAACTTTGAATAGTAAAAGGAAAAATTGAACTGTTTAAATACACTGAATGAATTATAAGCACTCTTGAAGGGGAAAAATATGAAGGCCAAATCATGCTGTACTTCTGTTAATTCAAAACCCATTTGTGATATTTCTTGTCTCTGTTCCATAGCTGTACCTTGAGTACTTTGCCCTGTTGTAACTGCTGTACTGAAATAGACAGAGAATTGTTCTTTGCTACAATTGCTTTGGAAAACAATTAAATTCAACTACAATGTCCTATGAAATGTGCAAAACTGAGAAGAAATAATTGAGATTATTGCAGAATTAATTTTTTCAGTAACTCTCATTTTCTTACGAAAATAACACTTCACAATAATACACCTATTTTTTTAAATAGTGAAAAGACTGAAATTAATTGTTTCATATCCTTGTTTTATTTAAATTATTTTGAAATATGTGATTTCAACTTTTCATTTTGTTGTGGTATACTTAGACTATTACATCAAAGTAATGCATTTCTACATTAATCTTATATGAGTGAAGCATCAAATTTAATCAAAATAAGCAAGCATTTTTCCTGTGATTTAAGAAGGAACTATTAGAATATGTCTAACATTATTTCTTTATGGAAACTTTGGGTATGAAAAGAAAAAGAAAAAAATAGTATTTTCTTCTAATTTAGAATTTCAAATGCCAAGTTTATTACTCCCCCACTGCAGAAAAATGTTGAAGAATATAGAGTTTTTTAGTGAATTTCTAAACTATCTCTAATGACATAGATCTGGTAATTCAGCAAAGATGAAGCACTGTTATTAGGTTGTTTCCAATTCTTCTCATATTTGCTATAACATCAACATTAACATATTCAGTCTAATATACACATAATGCATTGCAGCTGTGAGATAATCTTTGGTGGTATAACTGGTATTTGTTATTCAACAGAAAAATGTGGTTGTGGTTTGTGGGTATGCAGGGAAATGTTTCTTTAAAAACAAACAAAACTCCAAACAAATAACAAACAAAACCAAAAAAATCCTCGTCAAAAATCATAATATTAATTTTCCCTTTTGTACTCTTTGTGTTTGTGCTAGTTTTAAAACTCATCAAGAAAATTAAGCCCATTCAAACAACCCTCTTTCAATAGGGGAGGAAAAATACGAGAGGAGATTATAAATTTGCAGTAATAAGTTTACAATTTATAACTGAAGAAATCACAAAAACCACAACAACTATTAAGAAAAGATTGAATTATTTACCCACCACAAAGGGTATTCAACACCAAAAGATGTTGCCTGGTCCCCTAGGACAAAGACAGGATGGTGGCCATTCCTACCCTCTGTGCTACATGGGCCCCCTGGGAACAAAGGCAAGATGGCAGGGGGTTCTCACATGGAATCACGTGGCTCAAGAAAATAAAGCAGACAATGTGACAAAAGAGTTTCTGTGGTTAAAGCCTTCACCCAGCCAGAAAACAACAGAAAATGGGCACAGCAAAACCTGGAAGGCTACTTCATTCAGAAGGAGCTATGTTACTAATCTGCTCAGTCCATTGCCACCTGGCAGGGGCTTTCACCAGCAATGATACTGTCAGGCAGCGACTGGGGACCTGTGGGAGACTCCCTCCCCATAGTGAGCCCAGCATTTCCATCTGCAGTTTCTAAAGGCACAAAACCAACCATTCTGCGAGGGGGTAAGATAAAAAGTCTCTCTTCTGGAGCTTGGTGTTCCCTGACGAAAACTCTCCCCACCATGGTGATGTGTTTGCTGTGGAATAAACAGCTCTAAACTTCTACCACTTATCCCCGTACCTGGGGGAGCTTTATAAGTTCTTCATATTTCATGTAGAGGATGTAAAGGTCTTGTAAGATCAGTTCTTACAAAAGGAAAAACTGTCCTACCAAAACCTCCAAAACCCCTTAAACACACACAAGTGTATGAAATATCAATAGTTAGAATGTGTGCATTCACTCAGTTGCCAAATAGGAAAATGCTGAGTGAGCAAACACAAATTAAAATACAATCATATTTATTTGCAAAAAATGGAATTGCACTAATTTTGTGACACTAACTTCCAAAAAAGAAAAAAAAAAAACAAAACCAGCATTGCCTCTTTAAGACAGCTGCAAAAATTCAAAATGAAGAAAAAAAAGAAAAGAAATTCATTATAATTTAAAAAACTTCAATTTTCTTTCTCTAGTGAACACAATATTCTCTTATATTTCAATTTTATAATGGCTATGTTTGTACTTAATAATCATAATGTGAAGTCTAAGTATGGATTCCTTATAGCGTACCTTTGAAAATCGCTTAAAATGAGTCAAAATATGGATCTCAACCTGGAAGATTTCCAGTATCCCTGTGAATAGCAATAATCTTTTACCTTATTACAAATATTCATAATGATTCAGTGTAAGGTAATTTTATGAGAAAATGGATATCCATCTCATTTCTGAATAATACCATTGTCCCATTTCAACAACTGAATAATGCAGTTCAAAATGCAAATTAATCTTCTTTATTCCTTTAGATTTATGCCAAATGTTACCATTAAAAGTCAGATAGTTTTGTTATGAAAAGTTATAAAGAAGAGCCAGTGTAACCAAATTATCAGTATTTTGTATATTCTTAACTGGTTCTGTTATTATGAAAGAAGTTATATTTTTTTTGTGCCTTATGTGCTAAATACTTTGTTCCTATTTGATTTGCTATTTGTCAAATCCATTATTAAATAAATAATAAAACCATGTTGCTTTAAAGAGCTATCTTACACCCTCAGAAAGTTATTTTTCTTAAAATTTTATCATTATTTTATTCAGTTGTAAGTGCATCTACCTCGTATATGATATGGTTGTCCTTCATGTCTTTAAATTTAGTGGTTTTTTATAGTGTTATTTTATATATTGGGGACACAGAACTTTGATCTGTATGGAAATGAAAACAAGTTCATATCAGCTGTGCTAGAATCTTGGACTAGGTTGATCACAATAAACAAGTCTTTCAATTTATGTTTTAAAGCTTTATTTACATTGTTTGAAAATAACATGATACTAGAGTACTTGATAGGTACTGTAAGTATGTTTTTCTTGAAGATTTTTGGAATCCCATTCATCACATCCACAGTCTTGGCTTGAAATATGCAAAAAAAAAAAAGAAAGAAAAAAAGAAGAAAAAGAAATAAAATGTCTCTTAGAGGAGGAGATAATATTCATCTATTTTGATTATGGAAATTTGTGTGCCCTGTGGTGCTTTTTTCATAACCCTTCAGAGCAGTCATTTTCTACTTTCTGTTCTCTGTGGAATGACATTAGTGCTTCATTCCAGATTCACCACAGAATATCCTTTCTTGCTGCTTCGTAGAGAAAGCAGCAAGTAAGTGCAATATGGTAATTATAATAAGAATTGTCAAGACTATTACAATGATTTATGTCTGTGAAGAACAATTTAGCCTTCTTTCCACAAAGATCTTATGATTGTCTCTTGTTCAGAAAACACTCTACTATCTTGCTCACTTTGCAAATCCTATTGACCCCCCCGTAATACTTAATATCTTAAAAAGCTTTCAAGGCTCTGCCTCCTTGACCTTCATTGTCCTTCCTTCACCTGGACTAACATGATACCCAGAAACACTTCCTTCATGCATGCTGAATGCCTAATGACATACATCTTTCAATAATTTATTCCAGTGCAACACTCGCTTTTACAATATGCCTTCACAAAACATGTCAGACAGCATAATTTAATCATCAGTAATACTTAGCAGAATATATTGAAATTATTAAAAAAGATTATGCTTATTCAGCTTCTGTCTTCTATCAAGTGTGACTACCATGTCATAAGGGAATGCAAATGACTTAATTAAAAAAGTTTTACATAAATGATTTTTATGAATAGCTTTTAATTTCAACAAATAAGAGAACAGGTGGCTATTTCCTTAGAATACTGACTGTGAAATAAAACATTAGCGTCTTTCCCATATAGGAGTATTTTAGGCATTTGTAATAGGTGTAAGTCTGAAACAATATTTTTGCTAAGGGATGTTATGAGGTGTCTGACTCTCGCAGGCTCTGGGGCCCAGGTGTTTTTCTGTCCTGGCTGCTGGAGCTCAGCCTGGTGCCCTGGAGGAGTTGTTTTCCCAAATTGATACATGCAGCTGCTGCTTTCCCATTTGGAGGCAGTGAGTCTGAGCATGTATTCCAGAGACCCACTCCTGCACACACCGGGAACACTGACATGGCTGGCTGCAATGGTGACTCTGGACAGGACATTGTCGTAATAATCCCCAAATATGGCACGACCAAGACACACAGAAAGCACAACTACAGATAAAGAAGTCCTTAAAAAATAAGTACAAGTAGCCAAGTACCTCTTCTCCACTCCAGTTGATGAGTATTGGGGTTCACTAGTGAAAATACACCACACACCCCCCTCATTCTCTAGGTTCACAAGCATGTACGCATGCTCATGTATCCCTAAAGTAACACAACAATTCCTCTGTCCAATATCTCTGTCTGGATCTTGAGCCCTCTAAAACTCACTCCATAGGTGTCCTACTCACTGGCTGATCTAGCCTGATGTTCACTAGCAAACACACACACTCATTTCAAAGGTACCCCACATTTGTGCATCTTTCCATGAGCCCCTTCCCTGCCTGATATCTCTGTTTGGACCTGGATCCTCCTGTGCCATCTGGGACAGCTTGAAGTTTGCTAGTAAATTAGGTGCACTTCCACCTCACACCTCCCAGGTTTGACAAAAATGCACCTTCCTCTCCTCACACCTGCTGACACCCAGGCAGACAGGCTCTGTGAGCCACTGTCCCAATCCAGTTGCTCGCACCATGGACACAGATCTTGTCAGACCTGTCACTCCAGTTGCAAGCTCTGAGTTTACCAACAGTCTCTCCAGTTGTAGTCTGAGCATTCACACGTGGGACAAATGGTGAGATTACAAAGATAGTTTAGAAAATATCTCATAGGAAGACAGGATAGACAGTGATGATTAGGCATAGGGCTTGGTCAGACAAATTTACTGATGACCTCCATACACACAACTGGCTCCTCTTATCCCTCCTCTTATCATGCTCTCTCCTTTTCTAAGTCTCTGGTCCCTCCATTTTCTCCCCCTCTGAGCTTTCCTAAACACTCCTTAGTAAGTGTTGCAGAGTGCCACAGCCTGCCTCGAATATCCCTATACTTACACGCTCTCTTACCTCCCTGTTCTTAACAGCTACGGACTCCAGATTGACAGCCTGCAAAGTTAAGCCTGGAGTTTCTTAATTGGCCGTCAATTACCATTTCAAGAGCTTTAGTCTTCAATCCCCTTGTCACTTGTCTGTCAGATTGGTGTCTTTTATTCATCACTTTGACTCCTGTTGAACTGGAAAGGGATCTTGATCTGTTAACCTAAATGAAGCAGATGCTTTCACATTCCACATTCCATCACAATCTATTAATGGGAAATTTAGTACACAGTTTTAATAACACCTGTTAATAAGTATGTCTACAGAAGTGAAGTGCTTGCATTTGTAGTCAGTTACTGAATTTGCTGAGCAGATGTATATTTTAAAAATTATGAATTTTCCAGCAAAACTGAAGGAATAGCAAAAAAAACCCCCAATTTAATCAAAAAATGAAATTCCAGATGCACACTGATGAACATTGGTACATCTTAAAAATCTTATGTACTGTGTTCTTTTCAAAGGCCAGAATATTCTCAAAATATTAAGGGAAATAAAATTTTGTGTATGGTCTTTGAACTGAATGCAATTAAAATCCTTAATATTTTCTAATATCTAATATAATTTTACATTAGAATCACATTATATGCCTCGTGATTATTTGCTTACTGTCCTTTTTTCACACATTTCTTAAAGGAGGATGCATTATGACAAACACAAAAAAAGGCTAAGTGGAACTATGTGAGTCCTCATTTAAAGTTCTTTCACTTAAATGTAGCAATATATAGATGATGGTGGTTTTACTCTTTTGTACGTTGGGTTGGGACTTTATGTTCAGGTTTTGAACTTTTTATCATAATTCAAGAAGTAAAATTAATGTATTGTATTTTGTTGAATCCTGTTTTTTTAACTTAAAGCTGTATGGAAGGTATCAAAGAAAAAGAAAAAGCCAGATTTTATTGAGTGCTAAATGCAAAATTAAAAGCAAACACATAAAATAACCCACAAAAAGAAAGAAACCTAAACAAATCAACTGAAATACCTAGATGCAATATAAAATTCTCCTCAATTAAATAATGTTATACAGTACCATTTAGTCATACTGTAAATCTACATTATGTATGGCAAAGCTAAAGAGAGGTATCTGACAAATCATCCCGTAACTTTCTGAACATATGTTTGTCAGAACATATTCACATACAACAGCAAGTTTTGAACACTTTCTAGATAGGAGATACAAAACAGTTAAGCAAGCTGAAGAGAAGAATTCACTACTGTCTTTCAGATATGATTTTACAAAAGTACTGTTAATTTGCTTTTTTAAAACAAACCTTCAATTAAAATGTCCAACTTTCTACTTCACCTTAAATATAAACCATAATGTCAGTTTGGTTGTTCCTATAATGTAACTCTTGTAACCATGAGAAATATTTCACTAGGTCGTTCAAGCATAAAACCGGGTGATCATTATGATTTTCATACATTTTTCTCACGCAAACTTGAATCACTTATTTACACTAATATGATAATTTTTTTGTAACAAAAGTAACCGACAAAAAAACTAAAAAAAAGTATTCAGATATAACATCACAGTAAATTTAACAGTAAAAAAAATTAGATTATGTCCTGAAGAAAGATACAAGAATAAGAACTAGTGAAATGATACACTTTTATGCTTTACAGAAAATATTTTTTATGTAAACCATGCTTGATGTTAAAATCTTACTGCAAATATGAATTGAGAGGTAGTAGGGTATTTATTAAACAGTGTTTAAAAATATACTCAAATAATCTTAGAATAATTTTGAGCATGTATGTCAGGGTGATTTTACATATTTTCTTACTGAAATTCTCATACTGAAATACTATACATTTTAATTAATCACTTTATTGTTCTATTTGTGAAAAATATAATTTTAAACATGTTATTAGTCTCTTCGAAATATCCCTTTGATCTTGTGAATCCATGCTGAACAAATATTGTTTCTCTTGATAAATACTGGTCTTGCTTAAAAACAAACAAAACAAAACAAAACAAAAAACCAAACCAAAACAAAAAAAACCCAAAAGAAGCTAAACTGAAAAATGAGTCACACCAACCTCAATTTACATCATATAAAAGTTCGGTCTGGACCTTCATACAAGAATCATCTTTCTTATTCCAGATCATTCATTATTACAGGAAATATTGCCTCCTGGATCTTTGGTCCACTGTGTCCACTAACTGATTTAGTAGTCTAAAGTTAACTGAGATAAACCTTACCTCAAGAAAATTACTGAAAATCACAAAGTATGTCTGTAGATAATGAGAACATGTGTCTAGCTCAGGATCTTACCCCTTATCCTCCATACATGATAGAATATTAAAAACATTAAAGTGAAAACTTGTTAAAGAGAAATAAGTATAAAGGAATAAAATTAAATATGTCATTCAGTCAGTGAGGCGAATGCAAAGGAGGCAGGAGTTTCCCCACGTGTTGTTAATTAGCAACTTGAATGAAATTAAACCAAAATTATTATCATAGGATATTTTTCTCTCAGATACAAAGGGACAAAACTATGAACCTGCAATATCTTTAGAGAGAAAAAAAAGATTGTAAGTACTAGTAAATCTGTTCTTCAAAACAAAGCTTTTCTTTGTAGTCACTTCAGAAGAATTTTACAAAAACATCTTGAATGTAGGAATATATTTACTGATAAAGGGAAGAGAAAAAATGTCTAACATCCTGCAAAGTAGGATTTTAAACCTCTGAATACAGAACCTGGGAATATAGGTGTCTGGCATTTGTGTTACAACATTTTAAAGGCTATCACTCATAGGCATTACTTATACATTATGGAAGACGTGCTAATTGAAAAACAGCATGAAATTCTGCCAGTTATAAAATCTCAATCTCTCTATGCACGAGAAGTTTTTTTATTCTTGTTACTATTAAAGAAAGCCTTAATGCTGAGAAAGTATTTTGGACTATTCAGATCTGTCTGATCTGAATAGTATCATCCATGAGAGATGGTATTACATTACTCATGGAGCAGCTAGGAGGGACACCATGAATCTTGGGTACATCTTTTGTAGTCCTGTTGTGTCAATCGATAATCAAGCATCGCTGTTTCCTTAGTACAAAGAAGCAGTTTAATATAGTCTTAAATTTTTAATTCTTGGGTTGCAAGGACATAAGAACAGTTCTGTGAATCTTATTCTCTCTGACATCCATTTATAATAATGTTCTTACAGTCATATGCCTGAAAATGCCATAATTGACTTTTAGTTCCTCACTGGTAATTTATAGCATCTGATGATGTTACATTTAATGTCTACTCCTTTAGAGAGAGAGTCACAGGTAAATTAGATTTTGCAATAGACCATATGCTTTTAGCACTTTTTTTCTGATGGTAAGCCACTAAGACTTTATATATACACTTCACACAAATATCCCTCATTAGAGAAGAAGTTAGCAAAGATTTTATTTCTCCAGAAGAAAAGATAGTCAAAATTAAGTAAGTCATCCTTTTCTGCAGGAAATATTCTACTTCAGTAGAGATTAGACTAAACTAAAAAATAATCTAAGCTATTTTATTTGTATTCTCAGAAGACAGCCTAAAAGGTCATGTTGATTCTTTCTTGCATTAAAAGGGAACAGCTTTAGAAAAGGTTAGTATAATTTGGGTTCTCTAGGTTTTATTATTGTTGTTTTTTAGTGGTACTCAAAAAAAACCCCTTCCATTTGGCCAAAAGAGAAATCACTTACATTACTGAACTAATTTCAACTCATAACTGCCCACCTTGTTAAATTGACAGTATGTAAATGTATTACTTATCACAGTGTAGACTTGAATTAAACGTTTGCTTGTATTTTTTTCTTAATTGTATTGCATTGGTTAAAAATACACTGTAATTTAGACAGAGAAATTATTTTCCAAATAATTACATGCAATGTAATATCAATACTACTGGGGAATAGAATATTGGTTTATAATAGCCGAACATGGCCAGGCAGCCCCATGGAGAGCCTGCTAAGGAGAAGAGAATGAAAAATCAAGTTGAACACTATTATAATAGTTCCTTGGATTTAATAATGAATATATGTTTTTATATGTGTGTATACATGAGTGTGTATATATATCCATGTGTCTAAAGATATATATGTTGATTGGTATCTGTGTTCATCCATTCATTCATTCATTCATTCATACAAGATACATCTATGTTCTTGAGATTCACCCTGGCTTAAAAATATGCATTTTAAAGAAATCAGAGCTACAGCAAGGACAGAAAAATTACTCAAAGTCGTTTAATGATTCCATAGAAGTGGAAAAAAGGGAACAATGGTCATTCAGTTGCTAACTTTGTGGCCAGCATAACTAGATACTGTTGTCTCTAGCAAAAGATGAAGAGGGTGGAATGGCCATGTATGTGTTAAACATTAAGAGAAAGGATAAAAAAAAGTAAGTCGGGTTAAAAACTTTTTCATCTTCTCTTTCCAAAATCACCAAAGCCAGAAATGAAATGAAAAATGCTGGTGAACAGCTGCTGTGGTGAGGGATGTGTTGAAGGAGCTGTCAGACAGCTAAAGGAAAGGGAGCAAAGTAAACTGCTTTCTCCTTACAGTACTCCCAAAGGTATGATAGTCAGAATATGCAAGCAGAAAAAAAAATTAAAAATTTAAAGGAGCTACTGTAAGATCATAACTATTTTAGTTACATGTGATTTTCATCCAAAGAGCTTTAACCTTTGATATACCCCGGTTTTATAACAGCAAATATTTCTCAACTGACTGAAACATTACCTCTTATAGCTCAGTTCATTGATTTTGACATACTCTGTGTGGGATTTTTTTTCAGTACTCCTGTTTGGTCAGGTAAAAAAAGACTAATAATACAGAGGTCAGAAAGAAAATGATGAAGGGTTAGAGGGAAAGCAATGAAGGACTAGTGACAGTGAAGTAAATCTGCATTGGCATGGCCTGACATGAGAGAGAAATCTGGATGCTTAATCCATCATTTTTCTTTTTTTTCCTGCCTTTAAGAAACATTTTCTTTGTAAAAGAGGGAAAGTCTTCATTGACTCCCTCTTCTTGCTAAAGTATATCAAATTTCAATAACATATGAACATTACAAACTGTGAACGTTTTAATTGCATAAGCTAGTGAATCTTGCAGGTGTAAAGCAAAATTCCATCCCTTTTCTGCAACTGTGTATTTTGAAGAATGCTTTGTAAATAAGAACATTCAGCTGTATTCAAAAATATTGTCTTGAAGGACATTACACTAAAAGCAAGCTTACTTTTGCTTCTTAGGCTTTTCAAAACAGGATTTGTTAAGCAAGAAGCAATTCTCCATGTGCACTGAAAAGATTTAATGCAGCTCCTGGGGGCGGGAAAAAGCCTCAGGCTCTCAGCCAACAAGTATTCCACCATTTGAATAGTTCAACTAATACGAAAGAAATATGTGCAGGTAATTAAAACACTGACCAAACAATTATTTCAATTCATCAAAGTTTTAAGACCAGTGAGAATCATCAAATCTGCCAGGCCTATATTTCACAAGCCATTGCTTTTCTCCTAGTTATTTTTGGAGTCAGACCGATATCTTAATTTTGATGTCATCATAGCTATTTCATTTGGGTTTTTCCTGAAGTAAATCTACACGTTTGTTTTTGTCATATTTTGCTTCGCTAGATAAAACTAATGTCTCTTGTAATTGACATATTTTCCTTTGAAATGTACTTTTTCCTGTAGTCATTTCACCATATTCTATTTTGTACAACTTGCCACCTTTCATTACTCATCTGAATCCCAAAGAAAGGGAACTGTCTCAAAAATACAAGGATATTTTCACCATATATTAAACAACCATGATTTCTCTCTGTTTGACAGTACCCGTGACACCTCTGTCCTCATATTTACATGTCAGAAAGTTCTGAATTGGTGCACATCATCTGTCACAAGGTGGAGCCTATCCAAAAGCACTTCCCAGACAAAGTCCAGCTCTGGCTGGATTAAGCAGGTATGAACTGGAAAGCAGAGTAACAACTACTATAACACTTACTATGTCCACACTCTCTGTAATAAATGTTGGACTGGAGATAGAGTCGTGACAGACATCCTGGTGATCATAGTCTTAACTTTGAATTTTTCATAAATATTAAGACAGCCAAAGAGAATTTATGAGATTACATGATTTTTGAGGATTTGCAGAAACAATCAAATCTAGGAAGGGCCACAAATACATACATCCAAAAGGTGAAGTGCTGGGTTATGCATGTGGGACCCAAGAACCCCATGCATCTCTACAGGCTTGGAGAAGAGAGGTGGAAGGCTGCTTGTTGAAAAAGGATCTGGGAGTGCTGATCAACAGCCACCACGAGCCAGCGTGTGCCCAGGTGGCCAACAATGTCAATGTCAGCCTGTATCAGGAGGGGTGTAGTCATCAGGACCAGGGGAGCTATCATCCCCCTGTAAATCAGCATTGATGGGCCTCCACCTCAAGCACTGCGTTCAGTTTTGGGCTTTCCAGTGCAAGAAAGACACTGAGGTGCTGGAGCAAATCTGAAGGAGGACAGTGGTGCTTGGGGAGGGTCTTGAACATAAATCCTATGAGGAACTGCTGGGGGAACTTGGTTTGCTTACCCTTGAGAGAAAATAGTTGCACTCTACAACTACCAGAAAGAAGGCTGCAGTGAGGTGGGGGTCAACTTCTTCTCCCAGTTAACTAACAATAGGACAGGGGCAAGTGACCTTAAGTTGCATCAGGGGAGGTTCCAGTCGAATACTAGGAATAAGGTGTTCACTGAAAGTGTGACAAAAACTGGAAGAGGCTCCCCAGGGAAGTGGTGGAACCACCATCCCTGGAAGTTCAAATAAACAAGTTAACGTGGCACTTCAAAAAATGGTTTAGTGGGGATGGTGATATTTATTTTCCAGCTTTAGTGATTCTATGATATACATATGTTTTGCATTTACTATTTTTCTTTAATTGTACTTATCAAAATTATTTAGGCATGTATCTTCTCAAATCATAGAAGCATTAATTTTGCTGTTCTCAAGATGTTTAAATTTTCCTTCTAAAATATTCCAACACTAAATCAGAGCCTGAAATCTTGAAAAAAATTAAATTTCTTTTTTTTTCTAGATGAATATTTATGGAAAAAGTTTGTACCAGAAAATATTATTGGCACAACACTAAAGGAAATCAATACTTCTTCCTTTGACAATAGTTTACAGAGATAATTCAACCCTTAGGTGGGCAATGCAGTTCACAAAATCTCCCATAAACACTAATAGGCAAATTCAATCACCTACTTATTTTCTGGTTCTAAATAAAAACCTATATTTTATGTTGCCTTTTCTTCACTGCTGTCTTATTGTCTAAGTGATTTTTTTTGCTGAGTGTGTTAAAAGTCTCTTTCTTCTGTTGCTTTAGCCTTGATTGAAAGTTCAATCAAGGGTTTATGGACAGCTAGCTAAAAATCATAAAAGATTTATTAAAGATGTTTTGCTAGTGCCTAAGAATTTTACATATTGCTTTCTAGTTCTTAGAAATCTCTTTACAAACATTTTTTTCCTCATTTTAATTTCACAGACCTTACTGATTGAAGTTTGGCTCGCTGCTTCTTTATTTTTGTATTAAAACCAGCTGAACAAGCAAAATAGAAATATAGTTTTGTGATGCCTACTTTAAAAGAGTAACCTATATATGTAAGAAATGTGCCACCAGTTTAGCTGAAGAAGCCATGAAAGTAGTATGAGAAAAGTATGGCAAAGATGTTGAAATTTTCAAAGGCAGTAAAGCAGATTAAGAATAAATAAATAATAAACTCACAAAAGTAAGCATTAAGTATCACTTTGTCTGTCAGAATATTACAGTACTGATCTTTTGACCTAATTGTTTTTTTTTCTTTTTCCTCCTAGGACAAGTTTTTAAAATGTGTGAGAACTATAAAAGATTTTCTGTGGTTTTTCCTAATATTGTTACTGATTAATCATAGCAGTCTCCTAACTATCAGGAATTAATACCTCAATTGTTCTAAATTAGTTTTTCTGATTTTATGGTATTAATTAAGCAAGAATATGATAAAACTTTTACTACAACACTTTCATATTAGGAACTTGGTTTGTGTCTACTTTTACTGATAATCTAATCTAAAGATTAGATTATCAGTAAAACAGATAGATTAGATTAATTTGCAGAGTTAAATGTATTACCATTTCAAATATACTGTCTTTGCTAGAACCTACAAGAGCATAGATTACTGAAATATTCATACAGCTGTTCCATAACAAATAAAAAAGTTATCTCCAGTTTATTATTTATCATTCAGTAATGTAAGGGACAATCTATGTTATACTCATCTCATATAGAGATCTCACAGAAACAAACATAATGGAATACAGATATTTTATGCACGCTGTACATCAATGTGCGTTTCAGATTAAACTATTCCCAAGTCTGCTGCATTATAATTGTTATTATCTTGGGAGCTATTTAATCAAAATAGCTCTACTTAATTGTGCCACAAGAGGAAACATTAAAAAAAAATCTTCAGATGTTCAGTGAGACTACATAGTATGCATTTATCCTTACACAGAGAAATGAAAGAGGTATTTGCAATTTCTTCCAGTATGACTTTTTTCAAATTCAGGAAGCATACCATGGAATAAAATTGGTTTTAATAATAATAAAAAAAGGTTTATTAGAGACTGATAAAATAATCTTTTGTGCCAAAGTGTTATTGTAGAAAGTCCCTTTCCCTCTTTATTTTGTAGAAAGTCCCTTTCCCTCTTTCTTGTAGGTCCCGTTTAGGTCCTAAAGCCTTCAATTAGGTCTCCTTGGAGCCTTCTCTTCTCCAGGCTGAACAACATGAACTCCCTCAGCTTGTGTTCATGGAAGTGCTCCATCCCTCTCACAATCTGTGTGGCCTCCTCTGGACTCACTACAGCAGGTCCATGTCCTTCTTATGTTGGATGCCCCAGAGCTGTACACAGTACTCCAGGTCAGCTCTCATGAGAGCAGGGTAAAGAGGCAGAATCCCCTCCTGGACTTGCTGGTCACATTTCTTTTGATGCAGACCAGCATACATTTGGCTTTCTGGGCTGCAAATGCACATTGCAGGGCCTTGTCAAGCTCTTGTCAATCTCTTTACGTGGATACATTGATAGAGAGCACAACCTTCCTGTGGCAATTCAAATTCCCTAAACAAAAGAAAGGTGTACTTAAAGATTTAAATCTGTTTGTGTCCTTGTCCCAACATATTTATATAAAGCAGATGTAAGGGTTACTGCTGTTAAGTGGTGATTATAAATGCAGGTTGTATAGTACACTAATCTGTCTTTAATATAACATTTTTGAGTAAGAAAAACTGTATTTTGTGTTTCATACAGAGATTAATATTTTCACTGATAGAAATATAAATAAGTACTTAATGTTTTCACTATAGTTTGTCATTAATGACCCGCCTCATCCCATTCCTGTGGATTCTGAAAACTGTTTTCTTCTTAATATTATAAATACCTCTTAAAAATTATACCTTTTTTTAGTTGAATAAGCTTTGTGCATTCAAGGTAACTTTTGTACAAATTCAAAGCAGCTAAAATCACTGCTTCTTCACAATCAACCTAGTCATCTATGCAGAAGATTTTCTATGCAGTAGTCTCATGAAAAGAAACATTTTTAATACTTGAAAATCTTTCTTAGAAACTTAGAGAAGGGAAGATTGTACCCATGTAAAATATTTGCTTTCGGGATAAATTCTTATCTGCCTATTCACACAGAGTGAGAATATTACAGTTTATGTCAGGTTTGCTTTTGATCCTTCACAGAAAGTTGCTTACCGTTCTTTTTCTCTGTTCAATTTTTGTGCACTTTTTAAAATAAAATTACACCATTTCAATAATTTTATCTTTACCTGTGTTCGGTGTCATAGTGAATGCAGGACCCAGTAGTTACTATTGTTAGATTAATTCTGGTTCTTTACTCTATAACTCTAAGTATTTAATAAAATAAAACCAAGGCAAAATTAGCAGTGATTGTATGTTACGTGTACTTTAAGGGGTTTTTATGTTTGTCTTCTGTATGTTGGCTCCAGTATTCTGTGGACCTGAAAGTTTGCAGGCATACAATGGAGGGCAGTGATATGCTTTATTGTTTTTTCTCAAAGGTCATGGAATCATAGGATGATTTGCATTTGTAAGGACCTTAAAGATCATGCCATTTCACCCCTCTTTCACTAGACTGGGTTGGTCAAAGTCAACCCAAACTGGCCTTGAACAATTCCAGTAATGAGGCACCCACATCTTCTTCAGTGCCTCACCACCCTCAACAATGAAAGTTTTTTCATAATATCTCATCTAAATCTACCCTATCACTACATGCCCTTGTACAAAGTCCTTCACATTTCTTGTAAGCCCTCATGGATTAGCTCTCTTGACTAGATAATTTACAATATTATGAAACAATAAAACCAAAATGTTTACGTGTTACATGTTAGAGGCACTTCAACATAATTTTTAAGTTGGGTCTGTTTCTCTAAAAAGAACACTATTTTATATTTTTAGATAAACTTTACATTTTTAAAATTGACTTTTATTCCATGAAATCTACTCACCTATTTTTTGGTGCAGAAATACTTTTTGCTTTCCAGATAAGTTAATTTTACTTCAATAAACCCTCAAATATAGCTTTGCTGTCAGCTTTTAGGTGATAGCAGAGTTTTGTTTTGTGAACTGCTGACTGAGTGCTTACATCTCCCCAATAACAAAAAAAAATACAATACCAACTCAGTACAACCAAAAAAGACAGTCTATACTTACTCAGATAGCAGATGTTTCATAAAATGGAGAGCTGTCTCGCAGGTTAATTTCCAGCCACTGATTCACTGGTTCCTAAGAATCTCTTCTTGTTTCTGTAGGTAACCAGATAGAGTTTTCATACAGTAATAGTGGAAAGAGAGGATTCTATAAGTATATATGAAGTGTGATATTTATTTCAGTAGGATTACCTGATGAGGTCCTTGTTGAAATGGGATGCTATGAGAGGGGAGAAGACAGTTAAAAGAAATTGCAGAAATGCAGACCTGATAAGCAGCAATGGATAGAATGACAAGAAACCAATAAAATCAATGACAATAACTGTTAGGCTATCAAGAAACTGCAGGGATCCCTTGAAAAAGAGGCTTAGAAAGTGATAAGGATGTGGATCTGAGAGTCACAGGTATGGGGGCCTATGAAGCTTCTTGGAGCAATGTAAACTGATGGCACAAGTGGAAGGGGATGCAGAAGAAGCAATATAGGAATAGATAGAAAGGGGTATAAAAGGAGTTGATCCTGTGCAAAATAAGTCTAGTTTGTTTGACTGAGCCATGTGCCTGATTTCAGTCTATCCTGTCTTCTTATCCTTGACTATCTACATGTGTAATCTCAGTCAGTGTCCCATTTCTGTGTGGAGATGTGCTGCAGGGACTATGTGCTAGCTACTGGGAGGAACAGTATGCATAGATTTGAGGCCAGGAGCTGAAGTGGGGAGACCACTATTGGCTAACTACTCAGATTAAAGAGTTTAATTCATAAATAAAATTTTACATTAATTCAAACTGAAATTGTATATTCTATAATAGAAGCCAAGAGTACATCATTGATTTCCTTTATTTTTTATGGCTGAAAACCTATCAAATAAATAATAAAAAAAAAGATTGCATGGAATTGGCACAGCAGCTCAAGCACACACAAAGTGCAATCAATCAACACTACAAAAATTTTCTGTTTACTGTTGAAAATCAATGATCCTTTTTCCTCTAAATTGCTGTACCTCATCAATAATAAAAAATTGTGTAAACTTTATATGAAAGAAGATAAAGGGTGTCAAGTGTCTGTTTAAAATAAAACATACAAATAAGTTTTTTCTGTATCTGGTTCTGAGATGCAAGAAACTGATAATTTTGCAGATGGCTCTTTTAACTGAAAAACTAAAAATACAGGTGAATAAGAAAGATCATTAAACCTAATAAGGGTATATTTAGAATGTTAAAACAGTACAGTTTGCGGGTGTCATTTGCAAATTATAGTTTTAAAATTCTAGTCAAAGGTTTCAGTGCCAATCATTTTAATGAGAAATGGAAGAGACAAAACTGGAAAGCCTCTAGTGACAATATTTTTAAATGAAGGAAAAAAGTTCGAAATTTAACCTGATCTCATGGCTATGTCTCTTGGCTATATTTTTGGGGGTTTATTTTCCTGTATGCTCTCCTCATAACTGAATCTTGAGTTACATATGTATTTTTTATTCATCTGTATTTTATGCATTAAAGCTGACCTGTATTCATTCACATTACACCAGTGTCTCCTGGCTCTATAATCTTAATAGTCACATATCTATGTGCCCACAGTAGTACTGAATATACTATACTTGTTTTCCAGACAGCCTAGTATTTAACATGAAATGTTCGTGCCAGCAAAACTCTCTGCTTGATTTCTTTCAGTGTGACATGCTTTCAGGGCTTGGAACCATTTTGCACAGCTGAATGATACTCTAACTAAAAATTTCTTCAGGTTCTGTAGATAATGGATTACAAGAGTGTGCCTTAGGTATATTATCCATTTCCATAAGACACAAGACTTGCAGGCATAAACTTACTTGATTGTTAAAGCACAGTCCTTCTAAGAGTATTATATTAAAACTATATTAAAACTTGCAGCAATTACAGCCCACACAATATGCACACATAGACAAACTAATGTTTCGCTATCAGTCAAAGTAAAGGTGGAATTCACATAGTGAGAGATATTTAGAAACAGCTAGGCTTTGGCTAGTAAGAAACATTTGCAATAATTGTGGAAAAAGACTAAAAACTCTGCAGTTTTAAGTTATGTTGAGCAAAAGTCTCATTCCAAGGTAAAGAAAAAGTTCATAATTTTCTACAGAAATGCCTGACTACCTGCTCAATTTCCTTATATATACCTGTATACATATCTGCTTATGGCACTGTTCTCAATGGCTGGAGAACACCCTTCTTAGTAGCAGCTGCTCACATGCCAGCAGCTGACTAAGGTGTGTGCATACACTTTATTAAGTCCCCTAATGTAAATCAATTTTTTCTGTGCTAGAAACAGTGGGGAAAGGAAGAGTTCTCTGATGCAGGTGTCACTTTCCAGGAGAGCCTACAATAATAAAAGTAATAGTTTGCAGGTCCAAGGCCATGAGAACAATGTAAAAAATGCTCCCACAGTGGATGTGGAAAATAAAGTGCCACAGCTGTAATGCTGCAAGTGAAAGACAGGCTACTGAGGTATAAATGAAGGGCTCTCAGCAATATAAAAATCTAATGACACTTAAGGCACTGTGCAACATTCTTGCACAGAACTATTAAATATTTATTAAATAGCTTCTACTATTTACATGGACCCCCTTTTTTCTCTGATATTTTCAATTTCTATCAAATATTGAAGTTTCTCCCAAGGGATATTAATAGGATCACATCCAAAATCCTGCTTTCAGGATTTATTAGTCAAAGAGAAATCATTTAGATAAATATGCTCCACTGTATCTTCTTTGACATTCTAATGCAGTCTTCACAGGGACAAATATCGTATCAAATATTGTATTCTTGAAGCATTCAATATTTCATTATGATTTTTTAATAAAATACTTTCCACAAGACTGTTCTTTTTATAAAGACTGATATCAGCCTAGAGCACTAGCTTACATAAGACATAATTTCCTTTAACAAGTTTGAAGTCAATATTAGGGTAAAATATTTATTACATTATTTATTATATTTTCTTGTGTTCTATCTAGTTTGAGAATTTTTGCTATTTCATATGAGACCTTTACTATGGTATACCTGTCAGTGTTTAAAAGATGATTAATATTTCACAGAAACTCCTTTTTTTTTATTGTTCATTTTAATTCTCAGCTTGTTTTTTGTTATATTGCAGTCTTCCTCAAGGTATTAATCAAAATTTTGCATAATAACAAAAAAAATCACATATATATTCTATACAAACTGAAAAATAGAATAAACCAAATATATAAAAGTTAAAATTTTCCTTTTCAAAAGGTTGCTTTCTGGAAAGAAATTATTTAATTCATAGACAATTTTCAGGTTTTTGAAAACCAAATACTTTTGAGATGCAAACAGACTTGTCCCAGAAATGTAGTAGGAATTACCTAGCTTATATGAGTTCTTATAAAATTCAGTTTTTAATGAGTAGGGACAGAATCAGCCTATTTTTACAATTAAATGAAGAGACTGAATTTTGACTGGGTATCCTTTCCTACTTCCCAGTATATTTGTTTTCATTCATTGAATATTGTAGCATACAGATACAGTTATATATCCTTGCGTAAGTTACCGTGTGACAAACTTAAGTATCAATTTGGTTGGGTTTTTTTTCAAATATACAGGTATGTTTTCAAAACCTGAACTTTACAAAAACTTTTTCTCCATTTTTTTTGACAAATGTATGTGGTGGCATAACTTTGGACTTCTACCAGAGGTGTGGTATTTGCCTCACACCTTCCTGAAAGACCTCATGCTTTTAAAGAAAAATCATATTGAATGACAAATATAGAAGATGGATTAGACATAATGTGCCCCATCCAACTTGTCTGCATGCTGTATTGCACCTTCTTTAGTTTTAAAAACATATTACTTTCAATTGTTTTTTATCAGTACAAAAATCCCAGTTAATGTAGAAACTGCGTTACTCATAACAAGCTCTGCTAGTGTTAAAGCAGTTGTTTATGAGCCATCATAGAACAACTGAGTTCCTTTGTAGGGTGAAATAATTATGTGGTCAGATGGAGAATACATTTTGGGGGGTGGTGCTTAGCTGATTTTGAAACAAATCTCCAAAGATCACTAATTTTGAGTTTGAGAAGCTTTCCTTCCAACACTGAAGAGGACATTCTGTAGATCACAGATTATATATCAATTCCTTTTTCTCAATGAAATAATTAACATCATCTTTACTTGTATTATTTATAGAATTCCTAGACACCACAAAGCAAAATATCTGGAAATTCCACACTAGCTTATTGTTGTTAGTGTTTTTATTAAAATGTGGTCAATCAGTACATGACATCTATAAAGCTCTAAGGTAGGTAAGAAAGACAGACATTATTTATCTTTGTTATTTTTTTCCTTTCTATCGGTCAATTGTATTTATCTGATATGTAGTAAAGGTGATTTAATGTGTAGCAAATTCAGCTTGTGTATCTCTGTACTCATCTGATTCCATTAAATAAAAATTATTCTTCTCATAAAATAATAAATACATACAAGGCAAAGAAACCCCAAAAAACCCAAATTAAAGAAAAATAATTAGGTGGATAAAGCACTAAGCATACACAAGAGACAAAATAGAAAATAACAAATAGAATGAGAGCTCTTAGTACCTTGAAACCACCAGGCAAAATTTCAAAGTATATAGCTACAGCATTCTGAAACTTGTATACAAGCAACATTTTGTTCATCACCCAAAATCTGATGACATCAGGTTTTAAATTACTATTGTGCTTTAATGCACTACAATTTGTCTTCCACTTTACCACACACCTGCTGGAAAGCCCCAGTCCTCCACAGTTAAATTTTCTGCCACTTAAGATCATTTTGGAATCTATTAAAGACTATGCAGAGATACAGCCATTTTCCATATTCCTTCCACAGCTTTCATCCACAAATAGTTTTTCTACAGCTGAAAATGGTCCACTGACATTTTTGTACATATCCTGGACTGATGTTTTGCACTATAAAGTCATCTATTTTTGTGAATAATGGTTCAGCATTTCTCTACACTGCGCATTTTTCTCAAAAATTTTCTTAAATCTGTGAACTTCATCTCTGTATTTTTATTTAGAAAATAGCCCTTTGAAGGCCTGTAACTGTGTAATAATTTACAAGGAATTTTAGCTAATTTATCAATTGTTGTAATCTGTTGTTTTATACATACACAGAGAAATACACTTTCTTCTGATCTCTTCTACCCTATTTTAAACCAAGTAGTTAAAATCATGTTAGATAGATTTTTGCTAGTTTAATAATACTCACAGTCAAATATATAATATTGCAGCCACAATAAACTTCTCTAAAATATAGAGCTAATTTAAGAGCTCAGCATAAAATTTTTATTTTTGTGTTTTCCCATCATTGATGAATTAATAAGAGATAGCAACACATAATAATTTATAAAAAGTCTCCTCTAAATTCCAGATCATATTAGTTTGTCCTCAACTCTTCCTGAAAATTCTATTTCAATCTGTAATTCTAAGCAATTTAAGAATTTTTTTTCTTTTTTAAAAAAGTCACATTAGAACTGTAAAAATTGTGATCAACTTTGAATTATGTGATACAATAAACTGGAAATCCAAGAAGAATCATTCTTTCAGATCTTGTGTAAACCAGCAGAACAAGGTAAATTGTAAGTTTGAAGAGGTTTGGCTTTGTTAATGACTGTTAGTTGGTTCTGTAAACAACTGACATTGTTACAGTAAGAAAAGTTTTTCTTGGAATAAGAGAGTCAACAGTGTTGGCAAGGTGGTTTCCATTACAAGGTGTTGTTTATGGCATAGAGTTTCTACATCTGATACATGCATCCATTTTAGTAGTCCCAGTTTCCACTCCTGTGTTCAAATGTCTTGGTGATATCACACAGGTGAAGAAAGAAGGGCCTTTGGGCATGGTGACAAACTGCAGGCTTTTGGAAATAAACCTACTGTGAACGAATGTGTGGTACACAGGTCTACAAACTCTAGCTGTATGTTCTAAGAAAAAAAGAATTCAGACATATCTGTGAATGACAGTTATGAAAGAAAAACTTGAAGACTAAATGCAGATACATCAGGAAATTAATGATTTTTAGTGAGGACTGTGCAATTCGGGGAGAAAATACAGATGCACCAGGAGTCCCTCTGATGGCACTTACAACATTCCCTTGAGGGTCTCTGTGACATAGCTTTACCCAAATAGTGACAGTAGCAGACTTTTCTAATGTAAACATCTCTGAAGCAAACTGAATAATTGCCTTTGAACATGGATACAGAATTTCTGTTCTCATCCAAAGGAAAATAAACAAACAAACAAACAAACAAAACTACAAAAAACCCCACAAACAAAAACAATCAAAAAACCCACCAAAAAGCCCCCCAAAAAACCAAACACAAAACATAACAAATATTCAGCAAAATCCTAAAAAATTAAGATGCCCATTACCTTCACATGAACATGGATGTCTTTTCAATATTGTTGTCAGACAGAAACCACAATATATGGAAATGTTTCCAAAAGCAATATATTCAACAGAAAATTATGAAGAAATTCACAGAAAAATTTGACACAACTGACAAGCAAACAGAATTAAGTATATTTCTGTCTCCAGAAAGAGTGCTTAAGGGTAGATACGAACAGCAGCAACATAACCTTCTCCAGCCTCTCTTGAGGGATAGCACTGTCTTGGATAACAAGAAATATAGTCAACGACACTTTTGAAAGCAAGAATGTGCAGTACGCTATGCTAAAAATCTTGTTTACAAGCAAAGATGAAACCTGATATGTAAATCAAAACATTATAATTGAAGTCTTACCAGTCTAATCCAAAAATCACTAATAATGCACATCTAATTATTACAGGAAAAGAATGAATATGGGCATGCCAAAACAAGTTTCAGTATTACTGAAATTACCAGTGTAGTAGTTAAAAATATTATACAAGGGCTTCTTTTCGACTCTGCTCTTATGCTCATGCGTCTCCAGCTTCTCTGCATCCTAAAGTTTGTGGCTTCATTTTGGTGTTATGATGATTATTTAGCACCTGAAGATCTGAGGTTGTGACAAGTATGATTACATGTTCGTGGCTTATTCCTCACTGTATGGTCCAGCAGGTGTAATTTCTATGCCCAATAAGATGATTTTATACTTTTTGTTCTTACATTTTGTTCTGCAACACCAATTTATATACAAATGAAAATATATATATATAAATATGATTTACATATATAAATATGATTTACATGGTGACTTTAACAATGTGTAGATAGCATTTTTGTTATTTTCTGTTGCCTCTAAAAGCAGATCTTACTTTGACCTATCATATGTGAGAGTTGTTTATGCCTGTGGAGTTTTCAGTGCCAGACCCATTCCCTATCCATTGTCATCCCAGGACTGTAATCCTCCAAAATGCATCTTGCACCACCACTTCCCAGGCCCTCTGATGTCATATAATTGTTTTTTCCAGCATTGTGTCAGAGATGTAAAGCCATAAAAGGTAAACAAGAGTAAAAAAGAAATCACTGTGGAGGCCTGCTTGATTAGAAAGTTCTGTGGTTCTGTGCAGTTCACTTGCCCTGTTACTGTCTAGGAGTGGTGTCTTGCATTTCTTGAATGTCACCTCACTTTATTTTAGTCTTACTTGAAGAACTGAATTAGGCCTAGATGTCCTCAGTGGGTCAGGGAGGAAAGGAAAGTGGTTTCAGAGGGTGATTCCCTTGAATTTTGTGGAGAACTGCTGGAGCAGACCATGCTTGGGCACTGTGGAGTTTTGGGTGGTTCATCCAGGGGTCTTAGGTAATCACATTGTTGTTAGCAAAGGATAACACCATTCCAACAGGATTCTGTTATTTTTTCCTGCAAATAATCAAAAAAGAAATTACTCCAGTTTCAGGGCCTGTGCTATTCTGTCACTGCTCATTCCCACCAGGAACCAGCCGATCACTGGAGCTCTGAGCAAGTTGTTCTGGTGGAAGGTGTCCCTGTCTGTGGCAGGGGAGCTGGAACCAGATAACCTTTAAGGTCCCTTCCAACTCAAGCCATTCTGTGAAAAGTTGCTGCTCCAACTAAACTAAGTAAAGTAAATGTATGGACAGGTCAGAAATATCAGACAGAACAAGCTTTAGCTTTAGACTTTATCCTGAGGCCTTGTCAGCTCAGTACAAAGCTAATGATGTGTTGCTAGCAATGGCAATACTGTATTACAGAGCTACTCAGTGACAAGTATTGGTCTGTGTGTTCAGGAAAGAGAGGGGCAAAGCAACAATAAAGCAAAATACATCTGAAATGCAGAGCACCTTTTGAGAAGCAAAGGGAAATCTATACGTGCCTGTATAACATTGCAAATATTTGAGGAAAATGTAAAGATATCCCAATGATTTTTACAAACACATTATTCAGCATCAGGGGTCTGTACTCAGAAAAATGCTAATTTCTATGAGAACATTTAGCATGGATTGAATAGGAAAATGGGGCTTTTAGTGATTATTTAACACCAGCTATGTAGGGGTGATATGGTTGTTAATTGAGCAGTTATGAAGAGTTGATGTAGATGGGAAACATAGGTTATTATACAGTTTCCATTTCTGCAATGGAGTCATGTCTTTTGGAGTGTTTATCTGTTGTGCCATTAACACAACAGATAAAATGTTGCATATTTCTGGCCCCCCAAAAAAAGCCAAGTGGCTGGAAAACTCTAATCCTTGCAGATTATGTATTTTTTGAGACTTTAAAGGAATATACTTGAAAACTTCCATTTCTTATACAGGCAAATCTTCCCAAAATTTTTCATGTTTCTCCTGTTTTCTACTTCCTTTCACAAAATAATGCCTGTATCAACCATTCAAAATATGATTTGGAACACTAGACAGGCTATTACAAACTATATAAAGTGTCAATGGCATATGAAGTATCAGAATGTACTTTCTTTCAAAGACAATGAAATTAAATTAAATGCACTGGAGTTCATCTGTGTCTATTAGATTGCTGATTTACTTATTTTTTTATAACGTGTTCTGAACTTTTACTGAAAGCGATGGTCTGGTATTTGTTGATGGACAAAAGATGAAACAATTTCATGAAAATAAATTGTTATTTTTTCACAAATTTGTGACCTATCCATATATCCCTTAACTTCAATATTCAAAACTATGCCAGGAGACAGGTTTTAATATACATATACATCTTAATTCAGCAGTCCTGCAGATATTCTTAAATATTATTGTGATTTTCAGTGATATGCATCTAAAACTACTGCTGGCACTTATGAAACAAAAAGAAATAAAACCTCTGTTAAAAATATAATATCCCATTCCTTAAAATAATGGTTTCATCTTTCAGCACAGCCAGAGATCTGGTACATTTTGCTTTGTCTGTATGTTTTGGTGCCCTGAGAGCTATTTACAAAAGAACAGATTAGGACTAAAGAGGAGACACTCAGATCTCTGGTAGCTAATTGTTTTTACAGAGGGTTCCTCTCCTGAAAATGTGGCAACCAGAAACTGAAAAAAACCTCATTTGAAACAAAGATGTGAATCATTATGTTCAAGGTTAATGCAGCTGCCCTTTGGTCTCTTTCTGTATAAATGGTTTCACTCTGACTCTCTCCCTCACTTTACGACACCGAGACATGAATTAGTCAGGAGACTTCATAAAAGTCTCCTTGTGCCCAGAGCTGCCGATCTTCACTTTCTGCAGTTCAGTGGCATTTAATTTTAATTGCTCCCCAAGCTTAGGCCAATTCTGGATGGCAAAAGCAGGGCAAGAATCATTCACTACTCCTTTGAAGTCTGAAAAGCCTGTATTCAGATTGCCTCAGGCTCTCATTCTTACATTTATGTGAAAATGTAAGCTGCTGAGTACTGCTGTTGAACATCTACAACACTGAGTTAACAGGAAATGTCTTGTAAAGTGCAGCTTGATTTTTTTTCCTGTGGATTTTTTTGTCAAAGATGTTAATAAAAATAATTGAAAAGGAAAAATTCAGGAAAATCCATGCTAATGAGTTTGGATAGGTGTAGTTTTCAGATCATATTGCATAATCCCTTCACTAAACTCCTTTGGGAGGATTCTGACATCTCTGTATAGCTCCAAGTGCATCACAAGTATAGCTACAAGTACATCACAACTATACTTTCTCAGTATCCAAAAGTTTCTCACAAAGAAAAAGAAATAAATATTGCCTTGATGATGGTTTTGCAAAAAAGATGAGAGAAATAATTTTTGTCCTGTCTTTCATCCCTCTTTCTTTCCTTGCCAATAGTAAAATTCAGGCCTCATGGAGGAAATTACTTCAAGCTCTGAGAAAATTGAAAGAGTGAGTCACTACAGGAGATAAGCTGAAGTTGATGATGATACAGAGAATAACATTCCTTTGTGGGTGTCTCTTCATAGGGAGATCTTTGCAATAGGAAAAAAAAGAAGCAGGCATCACTACCAAAAGGTATGTAGTCTTGGAAGAAGAAGAAGAAAGGAATAGATTAAAATATATTTCTCTCCATGCATTGGCAGTAGATTAAAAGTGAACAAGAGAGTAAGTGTAGAGGTATGACAATACTAAGTTCAATCTTTAGTGAAATGAATATAATTAAGCACCCTAAAGAAAAAACTACATTTTCAAATGAAATGTGACAATGTGGTTTTATTTCACATGTAATTGTATGGTATCTGTGTAGAGCTGACCAGACAAAAGTACAAATAAAAGAAAAGGGTTAGGGAGAGAGAGTAGAAAATTATTTGTAAACATTTTTGGGCCTTGAAGATTGTTTACCAGAGTTATTGAGAAGCTTTAAAATAAAACCCCAACCAAGAAGCCCCCCAAAATCAACAACCAAAAACCCCCAAACCAACCCTGAACAACCAGAGAATACAAACACTAGGTTCCAAGAAACCATGTTCTAGTACAACACACTGATGCTGTTCGGATTCCACATTTCTTCAGACAAAAACCTTTCACAAAATTTCTGTTCAGGTTTTCCCCCCATACTGTGACTAAAAGGAGAAAGTCCCTTTATCAGAAGTGCTTTGTGTTTGGGAGGGTACTCATCTGCTCTTTTGAAGTTTGTCTCTCTAGTTGTTTTCCCAGCATGACGTTCTCCAAAAGAGGCCTTTTGAAATGATAGCTGCAGCTGCAAATTGGCCCTTAACATTAGGTAAAAACAAGCAAATACAGCAACTGCAATGTCTTGTCCTGGGTTTCTTTTGTTTACTCCTGAAAACCAACATTTCTCTGATAGTCTTCAAAATAAAAATAACAAGTACATTCAGGGGCTTTCACAGGGTACAAAAATTCTATGTTAATTGAACTGCTTGATTTCATTCTTATCTTCAGCATTATTCTTGTCTTAAAGTTATAATATTTATCAAGAATAGAAGGAATTGCTTTTAAAATAAATTCATTATATTATTAAGTTATGTATATTCTAGTAATTATAAGTTCAAAAACTGAATATTTTGCTGATTTTGAGCCAGTTAGCTAGTTTTTATTCTATTTCATTGATTTTAAAATAATTTAGCTATTTATTTTAAAAACCCTTCAGTATTTCCTAACATAAAAATTCTTTAGCAACACAAATCTACAGAGTTTTTTAAATGCTAATATTACTTCAATCCTTTCTGCTTTATTTGTGGCCTATTCCAGAGGCACCCTAATTCTTTTGCTAAGAGCCACCTGGTATTTTCTGTGCCCATTCTATAGAAGTACTTAACTATTTGTATTTTAGCATAGGTTGAAATATAACCTTAAGCAGACAGTCACCAATTTCCTAAAATAGAAATAAAGTAGAAGAGCTCCTGAAATAGAAATTTATATTAAATAACCTGAAACTCAGATTATGAACATTTGTAATGTGACTAAGTGTATATTTGAAACTACAGTCGAGTTACTATATTTTTGAATGCCTGCATGCACAAGAAATGAGTCCCTGAAAACATTCCACATTCTTCCACAAACGTATTTTTCAACCTTTCTCATCATTATCTGACAGACACAAGTTCAACACTTACACGTAGCACTTTTAGAAATCACGTAAATAAGTGATCCACTGTAAAAGTAAGGAAAAATTAAATAGGGTTTTGTAGGGGAAAGTTATTCTGCTTTGGGGTTTGTGATTAGGGTTTATTTTCTCATTTAAATAATAATTATTACATATTTGTTTCTCAAATTAGCCTTAAACTATTTCTGCATCTTAGGAAATGCCAAAATGTTTCTCAAGGTTTACTCTGCTACCGAAGAATTTTTTGGGGTTTATAATTATTGAGGTTTATAATTTTGGGTTATTGTTTGAGTAGAATCATGTCTACATTTGCATAAGAACACAATTCTTTCATATTTAGAATTCTGGATTAGAATTAGGAGAATTCTATTAGTAGCTTGCTTTCCGGTGACATATTTTTAATTTCTTCCTCATTTATCCCTCTGACTTTATTCATGGAGTTTAGCACTCTTCAAGGAGAGGAGTATTTGCTTTCCTTATTTCCCTCCCTTCCTTTTTTATTTAAAAAAGAAAAGAAAAAAATACTTGTGACTATGTTATATTATGTTATGCATTTAATTGTTTGCCACCTGCTGGGGCTTCACTTCAAATTATGCTGAGACTTGGTCATTAGTCCATGCAGTTATTTCACGCATGAGAATTATCATTTTTAATTTGGCAGAAGTGAACTAGTACCCCAGCATGTGTCCACAACATCCACCTCAAAAGAGCAGTAAAATGAGTCAACTAAGTTGATTAAGACAATAAAGCTATATCAGGACAGCTTTGGGGCTAACAAAAATGCTTACTTAATCCCATTTAGTGTTTATAATTGTTTGTGTTTCTTAAATTTTTTTTCTATTGTCACTAATGTGGACTACTAATTCAAGTAGTAAATTAAAATGTCCATAAAGTGGTAATGTATCCTATAAATTTACTAAATCACTCATTAGAATTCTAATTATGGATATATTTCAGTGTAGAATGTAATATATGGAACTGCATTTATTGTGGTAAAGTCAACACTTTATCTATGCAGAAAGCCTTCCCAAGTCTTACAGGAAGGAAAGTCTAATTAAGTTACCCACCAAATACAAACAACTTTGTAACAGATTCTTTGTTTTCCACTGATAACCTCCATGGAATATTAAAACCTAGAAATATTCTCTTTAAAGTATAAAATAATGGCTCACTGGAAATTGATTTCTTTTTCTTTTTGCACTCTGCAACCTTGTGACAATGAAATGGAGACGTAAAGGATTAAAATTTCTTATAGAACTGCTAAGATCTTATTCTTTTCCTCTATAACCACTATGGACTATATTATAGGTCTATTATGTTTTTGTCACCAATCCTCAGTTTTTCATGTATAAAGTTATAAAGTCTGAGAATCATTAAAAGTAATTTGACAGATTTTTATGTACCAGTAAAGATCACAAAAAGTACATCTTTCTCTGGAAAGCATTATGCAAATAGAATATTAAGGAACTTCAGTAAAAGAAATTCTAAAACTTGAATAGGAAACAGTTAAAAAATAAAATCTAATGCTACTGCTTAAAGGGTACATATTTCTTTCCCTTCCTCTCAGTGAAAATGAGGCACAAATAATGACAGTTTTAGGATTACATGATCTATTTGTTCCCTTAAATTCTTTCTTTCCTTCAATGGTCATGTTTTCTGACCTCATACTGAGCCTTTTCTCCATTTCTCTATGTATTTTTTTTAGATGCCAAATGTAGGACACAGTACTCACTGAGGCCTTACAAATATAATTACTGAAAAACTCTTGTGCAGAACTTCTATTATTAAATCACAAATGAGAATCTCCTTTTTACTTCAGTAGCATTATACTGAGCTGGTGTGGTATTGGTGACCTTGGCTGGCTGCCAGGTGCCCACCAAGCTACTCTGTCACTCCCCCTCCATCAACACAACAGGAAGAGCTTAAAAAAGCCTTATAGGTGGAGATAGAAGCACCAAGATCTTTCAATTACCATCATAGGCTAAACCGATTCTACTTGGGGAAATTAATTTATTGCAAATTAAACAAAGTACTACCCCACCAGCCCTGAACAGCGTGAGGAAATGGGGAATGAAAGTAACAGTCCAGTTCCTGCTTGTCCTTTCTCCTCACACTTTTTCTCTCTTCCAGAGTGGGATCCCTGCCACAGGAGACAGTACTCCACAAAATCGTGCAGTATGGGTCCTTCCCATGGGCTACAATTCTTCAAGAACTGGTCCAGCATCTGTCCTTTACACAGGGCATGTTCTGTTAGGAACAGACAACTCCCGCACGAGTCCCCTACAGCATCGCACGTTCTGTCAGAGCACCTACCCTGTTATGGTTTTCTTTCTCCCTAGGGTCACAGATCCTGACAGGAGCCAGCTCTACCAAGGAGATTTCACAGAGGCACAGCTTCTTTAAGGGCACATACACCTGCTCTGGCACTGGATCCTTCACAGCCAGCAGAGTAGATGTCTGCTCTACCATGGATCTCCACTGACTGCACGGGTCTCCACTTGCTCCACCATGGTCTTCTTCACAGGATGCAGCATCCCTGACTGGCTCAGCTTTCACCACTGAAAGGTCCATTTGGGAGTGGACTGGAACTGGTTCTGTAGGACCTGGGGACACCTAGTGTCTTCTCTCAACCACCACAGCCCCCTTGACTTGAAATCTTGCCATGTAAATCTAATACAGTTTGAATTTGATTATTAATTCATTAACCAGCCTGCCTTCTTTTAAACACAATTTTGATATGACACCATCAATTCTATACTTCATATAACTATAATTTTGCCTTTCATAAATGCAATATCTTACAGTTTGTTATAGAATTCTGAATTGCCAGGTTTGGAATATTTGTCCAATTTAACAAAGGGTGACGATGTCTAATCCTATTCTGTAAAAGCTTTGGCAACTGCTTACTGCTCAGTGGCACTTTCAAACTTACCAATTTCTATATGTTTATATATATAATGTTGTAACTGGAATGGCTACATACATATTTATAGTCTGTCTGTATCACCACATGGTAATGCAGAGGACTTGTGAAAAATCTTTTGGAAGAAAACCTATTTTGCCAGGGAACTTCTGAATGTGCAAAGTGCTTTTTCAACCATGATAAACAGAGATCATGGTTTTATATGCAAACATATTTTCCTGTAATTCAAGGGAGTAAGGAAATCTTACATGTCTATACAAAATCTGCAGTTCCCCCTTGTTTTCCCAGATATTATGGTTAAATCCTAAAATGAAACTAATTTCCTGCTTTTGATAAATCTGCATATATTCCTTATTTTATAGCTGGATGTATGAATGCACAGAAACACATACCTGTTATTAAAGAGGTTACCAGCCTAGTGGATGAAGGGATGGCAGTGGATGTAGTTCTTCTGGGTTTTAGTAAGGCTTTTTATACTGTCCCTCACAGTATCCATCTAGACAAGTTGTCCAGCTGTGGGATGAGCAGGTTCATGGTGCACTGGGCAGAGTTGAAGGGCAGAGCTCAAAGGGTTGTGGGGATGGGGCTGCATCTACCTAGTGATGTTCCTATGTTCAGTTCTAGGGCCAGTTCTGTTTGATATATATTCATATATATTCATATATATTCATCAATGATCTGGATGCAAGAGTTGAATGCAGTCTTAGCAAGTTTGCTGATCATACCAAATTGGAAAGGGATGCTGACTTACCTCACAGAGGCATCTAGACAGCTTAGAGCACTAGGCAATAATTAATGTGATGAAATTCAGGAAGTCCAAGTCCTTGATTCTGCACCTAGGACAGATAAGACTGGGCAGAACTACAGATTGGCAGAGGACTTAGCTGCTTGGAGAGCAGCCCTGCAGAAAGGAATCTGGAGCTCCTGGTCAGCAGCAGCTCAGTGTGAGCCAAGAGTGTGCCCTGGTCACCCATCCTGGGGTGCATCAAACGCATCACCAGCTGGTCAGAAGAAGTGATCATCCCACTGCATTCAGCATTGGTGCAGCCTCATCAATAGTTTAAATTCAGAGTCCACTCTAAGTGGACGTGGTGTCCACTTAGAAGGAATTCTGAATTTAAACAATTGACCATGTTATTTTATTAAAAACTTGGATACTGAGTTAGATATGTCTAGAGTACTCTAGTATTCTAGTTCTAATTAAACACAGGAAAAGTTATTCTCATTTTAGTGAGTGGTCGTAAAATTGCAGTTCTTTCCTAGTACAAAGTAAATTCTTTTTAACAAAATCTGAAATGAGTGGCACAGTTCCAAGGGCATCTGAATGCATACAAATGTATATAAGTACATAGAAATTATGCCGATGATGTGTATAGCTACCTAGCACTTAATTTGTTGCAAAGTTTTCTCTGACAAATCCTTAGACATTTCACAACTACCAGTTTAAACATGTAATCCTACATCTTCAATTTGGTTTCTTAGAATAGGGATTAGCATTGTAAATCCAGACAATCCTGTTCCTTGGAAACTATTCATATGGAAAACTCTTCTAAGTTTTTATCTCCATCAGGAAAAACCCTGGTCTCCCTTTCACTGGACCACAGACCAATCCCTCCAAGTTTAAAATTCTGACAAAATTTTTTGAACATTAAAACTGGAAATCTTAGTGCATAATTGAACAGAATACAAAATTTAAATTAGATTGCTGCTATATATGCAGGTTAGGAAAGAGTAGCAATGGGAAAAAGGAGGAGAGACAAAATAAGGACTTACTGTATTACAAAATAATAGGATTGTGGCTGGGCGAAGTAGAAAGGAGAAAAGAATAAAAATATGACCTCAAGAGTGACAAAAAAGCTATACATGAAGATCATATAATGAGATTATATGATAAAGGGAAATTTAAGTACTGAAGCATTTATTTGGGAAAAAATACATCAAATCATAAACATAGACTAAAATTCAATGTCATATGATGCTGAAGAAGAGGATTTCTGAAGAAAATTGAAATAACAGTTGATTTAAAATGTGACTAATTCACAAGAAAAAAAGCTAAGATGTTGGGTGTCTGTAGACCAATAGTTAATGAAGATCTACAACTGCATTATGGTAGGATGAGGGCTTGATGAACATAAAACAACCAAAGTATAACATTCAGAAATATATAAAATGAACAGCATTCCTAGTGTCTCCTATTGATTAAAGAGAATTCATTGCTGGGTTACAGGTAAGATAACTTTACAATTAAAACCGAAACCTCAGATTCATGGTGGTTAGTAGAAAAATACATAGTGTATATAAAACCAGTTAATGTAAAAGAAAAAGTTCACCAGAATTCTTTGAACCTGGATTTCTGCAAGCTGTTTGTTTGTAACAGAGCAAGCAATGTGTGCTAGGAATGATTCTGGCATGATAAAAGAAGTTAATTACTAATCCCAATGATATTTGTGACCAGCTTGTCCCAGGAATGTCCACCATGACAGTAGTAAGACTTGGAATGGTGTTTTGTGAAGAAAATTGCAGTACACAGTGCAGAAACAGATGCTTCAGTCAGTTGGAATCAGGAAGTTGCACAGTCAGTCAAAGATTATGAACTACCAGCTGTGCCTCTGTAAGTAAAGAGAGAGACATATTCAGATACAGAAATCTGTAAGACATCATCAAGCAAGTTCTTGGAGTCTGTTGGAGCCAACATTTGGATACAGAAATTGAAGACAAATCAAAACCTTTTTGGCTTTGTTTCTAATCAAGAAGTGTGAAACAACTGAGAACATGAAATGAAAGGGTAAATTGGGTAAGAAAGATCATAGTAAATGCTGAAATTTATTTATAAATACAGAAAAATGTGTATATTAAAATTCATAGATTCAGATAAGCAGATCTGATTGTTTTCTCAAAGGAAATAATAGTGACTTCACACAATGGACAGTTTCATAAAAGAACATTGCAGCTAATACAAGCACACACTAATAGAAGAAAAATATAAGTATTACAGAGATATCCACTTCGAAAAATCAGGACTTCAGCAATGAACTGAAAAGAAACAGGTAAAAACCCCACAAAACAAAAGAAATAGAGAATTTATCAAATTACTAATTTGGATATAAATTTAACAGGTAAACTTAAGAGTAACAAAACAAAAAAAAATATAACTTCATAATAAAATACCAAGAAATATGATTAAAGTAAGTAATAATGGTTAAAAGATGTAATAAATAATAATAATAATAAAAACAACAACATTTAGTAGTAGTAGTATTTATTACTGTCTAGGGACGAAAACACATAAATATTTTACATTCTCATTCTTACCTCACTCTAGCATGCTAAAATATATATCCCCCACTCTAGTCACATTTTTTACCTCTGTGATTACTTTTCAGGTAGATTGACAATAAAAATAACTGAATCTTATTTTGGAAGAACATATGTAGAAAGTATATGAATAGGCAAAGAGAAGACATCATGACTAAACTTCTAATTCAGAAGTCTTGGATCTATGTACTTGAAACTATATGGAACAAAGTGGGGACATAGTATCAGTTCTTCAAAAAACAGAAAAAAGAAAAACCTCAGGAATCGTAAACCACTTTTCACTTTGGTGTCCTCAACTCCAGAGCTCTAGCAAATAATTTTTTAAAAAATTAAGTGCTTAGGAGAAAAAAGTTGATAAAGAGATCTTTCCTCCAGGCTAGGGAAGTAAGAACATAAAAAGCTTAATAAGTGTATATTTTCTCTCTGCTTTTTCACATTTAGAAATAGTTTTGCCCTAAACACCACTTTGAAACACAGCTGTATAAATAAAATGCATCAAAGCATCAACTTAGTGAAAAATTATAGAAAGCTATTCTGTTAAGATGTGCGAACCTTTTCTTGAAAGAAAGATGATTTAATTTGGCATTAAAAAATCAGAAAATTATTTTACAAATGCAGTTCTTAGACTCTAAATCTAGAAGCTGCATATATGTTCTATTTATTTTACTGATTAATTGCTTGAAGTTTTACTACTTGTTATTGACTATATTAATTTAGAAACGATGCCAACAAAAAGGAAACATTTAAAATGCAATAGTTGCAAAGAAAACATCATATAACAGTTGGGTGTACACTAAGCAGTGCTTTAGAAGAAAAAATCAGAAAGGAAGAAAACAATATAGAAGAAAAAAGCAGTATTTTTCATATCTTGCACATATATATAAATGTTACATTGCTCATTGTATTTAATAATATTTTCTGTTGCTTGCAAGTATCTCATACATTGAAAAATATTTGCCTTTCTATGATTTTTCTCCAGATAAACAAATGTGTATGTGTGTATTTGTGTGAGTGCACATGTGCACAGGTAGGGTCTATGAAGGTCTGTATAACTACAATTGTACTGATTAATGTGTGTCTAGTGAATAATTACATCCAGAAACATACCTGATTACTTACTTGAAATTTATTGTCTCCCCAGAAACATGTGCAGAATATAAAGCTGAAATCAATAGCTGAATCTACAGTACAGATTTAGCACACATTTAACTAAAAACTAAAAAGAGAAAGTACTGTCATATCTGAGAAATGGATTTGGACTATGAGACAGAAAAAAGCTTAAACTGGAAAATAAAAGATATAAGAGAGGGATTATCTGAAATGCTGTTGCCTTCCAAGACAGAGTTAGCTATCTGAAAACTTAATTAATTATCCCTTTGAGGATAAAATTGTGATTTGCAACTGATTCCTGCACCTCAGTACATGTTTTATTTGGGAATTGGTCAGAATTTTAATATGTTTCCTCATCTATATGCTTGGTTTTCATCAAAAAAGCTTTGTTTTATTACTTGTTGAATTTGGGAAAAAAAAGAAAAGCTGAGAAAGCAGTAGAGAAATTAATTCCCTGCATTTCTGGAAAGCAGCTCTAGGAAGCTGAAATAGAATAATCTGATCTGATATCTGATGTTAAACTTCTAAGGTTCTGTAGTTGCAGGGTCAAAAAGACAACAAGAAATTAAATGACAACATAAGCTGGTAGGAGAAAAATGTAATCTGGTGTAGGAATGCTGTGGGGAGAGAAGGCGTTTACATGCACCCCATACTCTCATAGTGTAGTATTCAGATCCTTTATGTTTATAAAGAAATGATGTCTACTTAAAACAAAACGAAACAAAGCCAAAAATTTCTGAGTGTTTAGCAGATGCATGATTCTACCCTAATAATTGCTCTAGCAGAACTTCTGTGCACTTCTTTATGGATAAAAACATATTTTTCTTCCCTTGGCCACCTTTTCTTGCCTGAAGATAGCTTGGCTACATCATGATTCCAGATAAATGCAATGGAGACAATGGAATTGGATTGACTCCATTTAATGTATGCTTAGGACACTGCCTTGATTTAATCCAGTAATTGCATAAGATGTGATTTGCCCATATTTTGAATAAACAAGAACACTCAGGGTTGCCTGTGTGACATTTTTAGATATGATAAACTTAACATTATTCTTAGGATTTTAAGATTACAAACATGTTAATTCATTCTGACAGCTGCTGTTAATGCTTACATCATACACTATATACTGATCCTGACATTCCATTTAAAGTCTAGAAATATTTTCCATATTTTCATTTGAGATACTCTTTTCAAGATATAATTTTTTCAATAAATAAAAGGACTGTAATCAAATTACTGAACTTCTACCTTTTAATCAATATTGCTTTATCAATTATATGTCTCATTTATTATTTCACAGAGATACTTAACATTTCATAGTGATTATGATAATCAACAAGGTACCACAGAGCAATATAACCATGCTAAACTGGTTTGTGGTTTTTTGTTTCTTGAGGGGGTTGCTTGTTTGTTTGATTGTTTTAGTTTTGGTTGGGAGGTGGTGTTTGGTTTTTTGAGTTTTGTTGTTTGGGGTTTTTTGTTTTGTTTTCTAATGTTTTGAGGGTAGTGTGTTTATCTGTTCCTTTGGTACAAGCTAATAGAGTTCTGTAGCTGTACACTAATATATCTTAGAAGAGGCATGTGCATTTTTCAGAGTTACAGAGTGAAACATTTACAACCTGGAGTGTAAAAGATAGTAAGCAGCAACTTGAATAGAGATCTTAGAAAAACATTTCTGTGTTGTACATTTCAAGCCAGTAATCTTTCATGATAAACTTCAAAATTGAAATTGAAGTAGGAACTCTTTTTAATAAATAGTTGGCCAAAAATCTTTGCTTTTCTAGGTCTCTATAACCATCTAGGAAGTTTCCAAAAGTACATTTTCATGTGGGTTTAGTGAAATTAATTTCTTCCTTAGAAATATACTAGAATGAGTAGAATTTGGAGTGCAATATATAGCTCTATTTTCCTAACTCACATAGTGAGAGTTCACGCCCAGTTCACACCCTGCTCTATCTTACCCAAGGTCTTGATTCAGTGTCTTTCATGTCAGGAATACATACATAAGACATTGATCGTTCTGTCATTCACCTCTGCCTCACTTAACACAGCAAGCGGAAGGAAACAAAGCCAAAAACCCAAACTGAACAACAAAGTTGAAAAGAATTCAAGTAGACCTTACTAATAATTTTAAAATATTGATTTGGTTTTTTAAGATAATATTTCGATATTTACTGAGTATCAGATTTTTTTTTCAGTTACATCCAACACAGACATCTGGAAAGACATTTGGATAAAAACTACCATTTATCAACATTTTGACTGCATTTATTATGTCAAGGTTATACCAAGAAAGACAGGCTCCCTAATAATTTCAGTGAGAAAAAAAAAATCAATTTGTAATATTATAATGATAAGCAGAATTAGAGAGAATTAAATAGTACACAAACAGAATGTATAATTATTCAAGTAGGTTTGTTTTCTGTGTAAAATTTACTCAGAACATAACATCATTTACTTTCATAGCAAATATCACCATAAGAATAAAAATTATTTTCTCCCTGTAAATATTATGTGTTCCTTTCTTTGTTCACGTTTTATACTGAACCTGTGCACTTTTGATATCACCTCCCTATTATCATTGAGTATTCCTTTTGATTTAATATTGTTCTAGATTCTCTGATGATGTGGGAGTTTTATTTGGTTTGGTTTGCTTTATGAGGATTTGTGCAGCTTATATTTCTTGGAAAATTACAGTACATTTCAAAGTCATGTAGCCTCTTAAGTGTTTCAGAAGTGATTTATTAATATGATGCTGACATTCATAGATCAGGCTGTGAGCCCTGCATGTGACCACATTAGGGAGATTTTACTCCCATAAGCATTGCATTGATTACTTCTCAGAACGATGGGTAAGAGGATAATAGTCTGACCTTAGATGATCTTAATACTTTTAAAATTAAAAATCAGTTTAAAAGAAGGTCCTGCTCTTGTATGCTTATAGACAAGAGAAACTTGTTTCTGTTTTACATAGTCATTGGTAATGATAAAACCTTATTCCTTTGTGCACTCTTCTGAAAAAAGACTGACATAAGTGCTAGATATTTATTAGACCTAATGAGATAGATGCTTTCTAGATGAAATTTAGATTCCATAATGATACAGATGTGTGAGACAGTGATAAAGATAACAACAACTATAATGTTAACAACAAAATCTCAAAAGTAGTCTTTGGAGAAGATTGTCCAGTTGCAGGAGCAACTTGCATTAAAAAAATCATTGTTTCAAACAATCTATATTTATTCCCCATGCCTCTGATTTTTTCAATTTAGTAACAGAAAAAAAATTAGCTTTGATTTCTGTGGTATCTGAGGGCTGTCAGTAGAAGTGTGTTATAAAATGAAAACATTACCAGTAGATTTGGACATGGATAAAAATTTAAGTATATATATAGTTCGTGATAGAAAAGTATTGTGAACTGCTAATTAAGTTATATATTTTGAAAAGTGACAGTGTATTGTACAATCATACATTTCCAGTGTTCTAGTTATATCATTTCTATATCTGTGTGTTTCGATGTTTTCTTTTTTAGTTTAAAAAAAAACACTGGACTACACGCTGATAGGTTTGAATTAGCTCAGGAGAAACTATGTAGTTAATTAGTCCTTGTGAAAAAGTAAACAACTAAATAAATGAAGGTTTACACATGTAGTGGTTTCACATTCACCAGTTTCTGTTTCCCAAAATTAGTGTAGTGGTCTGAGTGTCTACCAGAATCATTTACTCTCTGCTGTGAGATAGGATTAGGAGAAAAGCAAAGCAGGCTCAAACTTAAAAGGTATAAAGATAGGTTTATTAACACAAATACAAGAGAGAAAAAAATTAATAAGAATCAGAATAAAACATTTCCCTCTCCCCCAACAGCTTCTTTTCTTTTTCACAGACAACATATAAAGACAAAACTTGGAACTCTGGGCCTGGACTACTTATAAAATAGTCTTTCATCAGTCCATTTAGAGAGAAAAGTCTCTTTTGATCTGTTATGGTAGCTTTCCACAAGAAAGAACAATCCGCTTGAGGCTTTTAACTCTCACAAAAACAGCCACCCAGGGAAACCTACAATTGTGAGACCCCTCCCATATTATGCAGCCTTTTCCATGGCTGCATATGGGACATGAAATTCTTTGGGATATCATTTTTAAAGATTAACAGTTCCAAATGCAAAGGGTTTTCGTCATCTGTCTCTAAAATCACTTCCATTTCAAGAAACAGAGATCTTCTTTTTCCCTCGATGGCAGAGGGCTTCATATCACTTTCTCTTTATCTTATTATGTTCAAGCTTCTCATAAGATCACAGCTATTCCAATATTTACCAAGTCCATCACAAATACCTTTGCTCAAATCTACAATCTAAATACTCTCATCATCTCCCCAAATGCATATTTTTCCCATGGTTTAAAGTGATTTTTTAGCATATTACAGTCTGTTACCACGGCTCACAAAAGACTTTCAGCCCAAAATCCAAGGCATCTACTCCATCTCCTCATATAGGATATAATTCCTCTTTTCACTGACTCTGATATCTTCATATTGTCTCTTTACATGTCTCTCAGTCTCTCTTTTCTCTCATTCAGAGAAGGGTTAGTGCTCTGCAAGCTTCATCTGTGCAGTGGAAGAGTTAACATTCTCCCACGTCTGCAGAGGGCATGCTGGTTCCTCCAGCATGGAGATGGCCAAAGGTGGCAGACTCAGGCTGTGCCGGGGCTGGAGCCAGGATCTTTCGGGCAGCTGGGCTTCCCCCCAGCTTCCCATGCAAGGGATCATAGTAGCAGTGGCCAGAGCTGTCTACAGTGGAAGATTCTTCAGAAAGCTGCGCTGGAGAGGAAGGAAGGGAAGAGGTCTGGCTCCTGGGAGAGGCCACACAGCCCAGTTACGCCTTCCAGGATGAGTTAAGGGAGAGAAAGTGTAGCAGCAAGATCTTAGCAGCTGCTCTTGGCATACTTCTCCTTCCCTTCCCCTGCCCGGGAGTCACCCAGCCCAGTGGGCTTCCCAGGAAAGGGCTGGCCTGCGCAGGGCCCGGCCGGCCTGGCCCCCCTACCTGTGGCAGGGAGCCAGGCTGCCTTCTTACCACTTCTGAGGCTGGAAGGAAAAGGAACTTTACCCAGTAATCTCTGATTTTTAACCTGCGTAGCCCACAGGCATATCTAACTCTCTAATTGGTTAATCAAGTTGTCAGCTTCAAAGCCAGTCACTAGTTGGTTTTTGCTATAACTCTCTTGGAAAAAATCAGTTCTGTGCTAAACCAGCACAATACAGAATAAGCTGTAGGTGTGTTAATGCAGCAGCATTAGAAGAGTTAATAGAATTAAGACAGTCTAACTGAACAGCAAAGAAAATCCCAAACAAAAAAAAAAAAAAAAAAAAAA